>CM070510.1:12516203-13105030 GCA_036346375.1 Guadua angustifolia | reverse complement strand
ACAACCCTCATTGGTTCAAAGAAACCAATGTTATAGAAATTTTTCAATCTTGCAACAATTGTTTTCACCTACAAATTTATATACACGCAAGAGTATTCCTTCCCATCGATAGGCTTGGCAATCGCTGAATTTGCATTGGAACAATGACCTCCTAGGTATCCGAGGACAACTCTGCTTCTTGATGTGTGAGGTCATTAATCTAAAAAGGCGAATGCCACTCAAGCTCGCTGATGAATTGTGAATTTGTTAGATGCCATTTGGATTAATTTGTGAATCTTGTGCTACAAATTTGTCATTACTAGCTTTTAAATCAATTGGTTTTTGTATATGTGAGTTGATTTCTGAGATGGATGAGCTGTACATTGTAATGTGCAATCAGGGTTGATTTCTAAAATGGATGTGTTGTATGTTCATATGTGATCCAAACTCATTTCTGCAATGTATGTCATAATAATACTGATGATGCTCTGTACTGTGTTTTGTTTCAGAGGGTATAGCTAGCATTTCCTGAGGCTAGCCAATAAATTAAAATTTAGTAAAAAAAATAGAAAATCAACATCACAAACTATTCTAAAGAAGAACCATTTGTGAAGAGCTCCACAATACATACGGCAGTGATGTGGGGCTCTTCACAGACGGTTCTTCTTTAGAACCGTCTGAGATGATACCCTCGCCTTAAACGGTTCCATAGTGGAACAAAAACGGTTCCAATTTGAAACCATCCGGGTTGATTTTTTCACTAACGGTTAGAAAACCGTCTGTGATGACCTCGTCACTGACACTTCGATACAGTTTGTGATGTGATTTGTGAACCGTCTATAATGTGGGTATGTACAGTAGTGCTAGCTGATGAGAGTAAACTAGCTATATATGGGACATATCCAGTGCAATCATGATTTTGGTGCAATCACCTTGCAATCCAACTAAGAAAAGTTTCAAAAAATTCTGAAAAAAATCATGGATGTACACCTCACCTTACCTCATTTACATATAAAATTTCATGATGAAATTCATTCTATGCTAAGCGTAATAAAAAAGACAAATTTCTGACAAACTTGAATAGTTCAAATGCACCCTAAATTTGTCTTTTGTAACTTCTAGCATAGGACGAATTTGAACATGAAATTTTATTGATGTATAAGATGAGATGTACATCCATGATTTTTTAGAATTTGAAACTTTAGTGACAGATTGCACCAAATAATTAGGAATCCACACACACACACACACACACACACACACATATATATATATATATATATATATATATATATATATATATATATATATATATATATATATATATATATATATATATATATATATATAAAGCCTCTTTTCTCTCCAGGAGTAATTCTCCGTTGTATCTCCAACGTAGAGTATCTCGCTACGGAGGGTATGTACATGTAGTTTGAGCATATAAGACTAGTTAGATAGTATTTACATTTTTTCAGAATGGTATGTATAATTTTTGGATATACTCCTTTTATGTCCAAATATAAAGGTATTTTAAAATACGCTAAAAACTATATACTCTCTTGCAATTTTTCATGTGATTCATATTGGAATATCTTATAATTAGTATATAAGTTATCCAAAGTGATAAAGGAGTGTTTTAAGTTCGTTTGGGTAGTATTTCAAAGGGAGTAAAGTATATATATATATATATATATATATATATATATATATATATATATATATATATATATATATATATATATATATATATATATATATATATATATATAACCTTTTACTCCGGGAGTAATTACTCCCTATCGTATCTCATAATATATGGGGTATCTCATACTGTAGGAGGGTATGTACGGCGTAGAATATGGTATATAAGATCATCTAGGTGGTATGTACATTTTTGGAGGTGGTATATATTTTTTGGACATACTCCTTTTTTATGTGCATATATGAAGGTATTTGCGAAATACGCTAAAAATCATGAATTTTCTTGCAATTTTTTCATATGGCTCACATTGGAGTATCTTATAATTAGTGTATGAGTGTACCCAAAATGATAAAGGAGTATTTCAAGTTCGTTTAGGTAGTATTTCAGATGTAGGAGTAACTACACCCGGGAGTAAAGATATTTTCCTATATATATATATATATATATATATCATACTTACATGTATGCATGGACCAAGCAATGCAAGAAATGTATGTTAATGCATGAAGATGATGGGCAAAGTTAATGTATGCATGCGCGGAACAAAAACAAAAGCGCACTACTGAAATGCTCTTGGTTACTTTTTGAATGAAAGCAGTACGATACTTGGTTTTTGGGCTGGCCATCACAATTCCAAAATAAGGGTTATTTTAGCACGAGTTTGGAAGAATTATACAGAGCTTGTTATCAGCAACAACTGTATTAACCGGGCTATTGGAGAGTTAGTCTAATTATTCACTTTCATCCTTCCAGTTATTTTGTCAGACTATTATGACATACCTTTCAGCGAAATTCTTGACTGGAGAAAGTTTGCTGTTGTACTGAAGGAGGGTGATGTATATCAACTGAAGTGTGTTTAGAAGTCTAAATCACAGGAAGAGTTTGTTGCATTATAAAAGTCTCTGGTTCAGATACATTGATTTTAGCGACTGAGTGATACGCAATTTGTATATATATTATTTTTGTAAAATTTTCACATGTATTCCTCATAAAAGATATTATAATTCGCCACAAAAAAAATTGATGCTAAATCTGGACCAAAAACATGACAACCGGTTCAAAACGGCGAAATCTCTGTGAAATTAATGGAAACTAGCCGAAATCTCATTAAAACCACTGTAGTAATTTAAAAAAATTTAAATCATTTTATTCTACTTGGATTTGGAATCTTGGTCCTAACTAAAAGTCAAAATTTCCACCTGAGATTTCTAAAATCACGGCAAAATTTTTAACCATGGACCTCATCCCTTCACTGAGAGACACAGAGAGAGAGAGAGAGAGAGAGGTGCGCTCCATCGCCTTTCCCACTCCCATGGTCTCACCACCGCCCATCTATTGTCGCAGCTGCTCTCTTCCTCGGACGCCACCGCCACTTCAATCAGCCGGCGCTGCGCTAAGCTGTCCTCACCATGGCATACGCCATCGTGCCTCGTCCTAACCATCGCCCATGCTGTTGCACTCATCCCCACCACACCTGATGTCGTGCCACCACGCTGCCTCCTAGTCATCGCATACGCACGTCGCCATCACTGGAGGAAGGAAGTAAACCCTAGCTTTAAATTTTTTTCGAGTGGAACTTCTTTGAAATCAACTTATAATTCCTCCAAATCCAAATTTGAAATTTCCTTAGTCGAGTTAATTTTTTCCTAATTCAAACTTTTTTTATTAGAAAGAGTCAATTTGAAATTTTGAGAGGGGGAATCGGAGTGGATTGAGGAGGAAGAAGGTGGTAGGCTTGTTCTTATCAAATCTTGCTTGGCTAATATTCATGTTTATTACTCTCAGCAATCAAATTTCCAAAATGGGCCATTGAAGCTATTCATTCTCAAATGGCAAACTATTTTTGGGGGGATTCTGATAATATTCATCATTATCATTTAGCCAGTTGTAAGATGATTTGTCAAAAGAAAGAGTATGGTGGTTTGGGTGTGCCTAATCTTAGAGATCTAAATATGTGCCTGCTGGCATCTTGGATAAAGAGGTAATTCCTTTTATTAAGTAATGTAAGTCGTTTGGGACTTTGACATGGTCTCCAAGGTGACTCTTTGACCACAACTTTCTATAAAAAAATATATGTTATTTTAGATAAAAATAATTATACATTATGAAAGTATATTACATGATGGTCTAGTAATACCAATTTTATGTAATAAATCTTGGTAATTCTTCACGTATTGATGGTCAAACTTAAAAAATGTTTGATCGGCACAAATTCTAAAACGACTTGCATTTGGAATCAGATGGAGTATAATCTACATGGTCATAAAATTTGGAGGCAAATCATTGATTTTAAGTATAGAACTCAGCACCCTAACATGTTTACTTGTCCTGATAATAATGTCTCGCCTTTCTGGAAATGAGTCTTTTGGGCTTGCAAAGCTGGAAAAATGGGTTATAAATGGCTTGTGGGTAATGGTAAGAGAGTTAGATTTTGGGAGGATCGATGGTTCGGTAATTCTAACCTTGCGATTCAATCCTCGGAAATTTATGTGCTTCTTAACGAACAGGGAGCTACCATTTCTAAGGTTTAGGGAGGTGAAAACCTGAAATTTACTTTTCATAGATGTGTTGATAACAGACTTATGCATATGTGGTTAGATGTGGTCAATATTGCCATTCTAATATCTTTCTGAAGATGAGGATGCTCTTATTTGGAATTTTCATTTTCTGGCTTGTACAATTTGCAATCTCTATATGCTGTGTTGAATTTTAGAGGCGTTACCCCTGTTTATACTCCTGCTGTGTGGAAATTGCAGATTCCAACTAGAGTTCATGTCTTTCTCCAGTTATTGACTAATAACAAAATTTTGACTGTAGACCATTTAGAAAAAAAAAGGCAGACTGTGTTAGATGATTTTTGCTTGTTTTACTGTGAAAAGGAATCTGAGTGTCATTTATTTTGTATATGTGTGGTTGCAAGTGCAACAGAATCTGGGAAGGGGTTTCTGAAATTTCTGGGAAGAATATTGATGATAATTTTGAAGGCATTGCTAAGTGGTGGTTGTGTAGATATGAGAATGCTCAAATCTGGTGGTTGTGCAGATATGAGAATGCTCAAATCACTAATATTTTGACTTTTGCTGCCTTCTGGAGTACCTTGAAAATGAGAAATGAGATCTGTTTCCAAAATAAATATGGTCATCCATGCAGGTTGTTTGGAGGAGAATCGTAAGTACTATGCAGAGATGTTCTGGCACTCTCAAAAATTTGAAAAATGCTACAAGATCACATCCTCAATGGCCAAATTTGTTGATTGAATTGGTTCCTATTTTGGGTGGTTTGAAAATTTTAAGACCTTAGAACTATTTATATTGTACTTTTAGAAAATTTCAAATATATTATGCACCCTCATCAAAAGTTTTCTAACTCTGCTACTGTAGAGATGGAGACTCCTTTTTCAAGGCTTTGCAATTGGCCAAGATGGATCACTTCATTGCACTTTTGATTGTGAAGACAAGTGGGCTGGAGCATCCCAAGCTGGAATGGAGCACTCCAGAAGGGGAGTGATCAAACCTGAAGGGAAGGAGATGATAACAAGAGGTGAAGCATAGTGGGCGTTGTTGCCGTGCCAGAATGCTGACAAGATGACGAAGACGTCTAAAGCGGAATCTTTTGAAAGTGAAAATCTGAACTGTTAAATCCATGGTGACGAGGTTGGATGTAATAGGCTAGCGCAAGTGAATCAGACTCGGTGGATGCCGTGTTCTGATCAGGATTCACAAAACCGACAAAAACCAAACTGTGGTTTTTGACCATACTAACCTGGTTCGATATCTAAAACCGGTCGGTAAACCAGTCTAATTGAAAAAATCGAAGAATTCGAAAAAATTTATGCGACATAAAATCGGTTGATTTTCAGTCAAAACCGACCGATTTTTTTACCAAATCGACTAGTTTGATATCAAATCGATGCGCAGCGCGCAATAGTTAGCACCCATCAATTAGCCGATTGATTTTCAGTAAAAACCGGCCGGTTTTGGTCAAAATTAATTGGTTCGATTTTTTGAATTTTTTTCAAAAATTTTGAATTCCTAACTCTTTGATTTTTGATGATTTTTGACTTGATATTTTTTATTTTCGAATTTTCGATTTCCGAACGGTTTTCTCGGAATCGGTTTTGTGAACCATAGTTGTGATGGCCCGAAGCTGTATGGTCTTGTCGAGAGCAGTTACATTTACACTCGTTTTTGGTCACCTCTTCAGCCGTCACACTTCAGTCCTAGTTCATCAACCTCAAAACACTACGCCTACTGATCAATCAGCAATGATAACAAGCTCAGAACTACAAACTTATAACTCTTGACATGTACAGAGGCAATAAAAATTACAAGAAAACTGTAGAAAAATATTAAAAAAAATTGATCAGCCTTCCCCAAAGCAATCAAGCTTACATGCGCCAGTTTAAGCTAGCCAACCTAAGATAGCGTATGCCATCATTCAGATTCAGGCAATTTACGATGCACCAAATCAAGGGGAAGGCTCAATCAACTATCTGCAAGTTCAATTACTAGTACGCACAAGCTAGCTCACCAAGAAGCTATATACACATTACCATCTCGCTCGTACGTTATCTCCCGTGTCTCGTGGAAGGCTTCGGCGACGGCGACGAGCCGTTAACCGCCATGGACGCCACGGCCTTGGCCCACGCCATGAGCTCCCTCTTCATCCGCTTCTCGTCGCCCCAGATCATCGGGTCCACGGGCCGGTCCTTGTCCGTTGCAAGGAACACCGGCGCCGCCCCCGCCACCATAGCCGGCACCTCCCCGTCGCCGGCGGCCGGGAAAGGCCGGATGATCTCCGCTCGCAGAGCCATATATCTTCAAACCACTCTGGCCGAGATAGCCGAACGTCTCCGGCTCGGGTCGCTTCTGATCTGATCACTGAGCTCACGTTGCTTAGCAGAGGACGCGCCCGAGCAGCGAGGGCGATGAGATCGGCGTTGTATGTAGAGGGAGCAGCTTAGCAGCCTAGGGATAATCGGCACTAGGATATCGCTGCCTTGCTTTTATAGGTGCAGCACGGCGGGCTACACGTACAGTGTAATATCTAGCGAGATTTTTTAACATTACCAGAAAGTATCGAAATTAATTTACATCAATCTAATACCAAGAAGTATCAAAAGCTTACAAGTTACCCAACTTTTTTAAAATCCTGTCACCTTCAAAGGACAGTAAAATGTCTGATATTTAGTACGCCGCGTCTGTACGTTATTAATTTACATCGATCAGAAGTATCAAAAACTTAAAAGTTACCAAATTAATTAATATCCTATCACCTTCAAAGAGCAATAAAATATCTGATATCTAGCACACCGCGTCTACACGGTTCTGGAGTTGGCCGAGGGATTGCGGTCCGGCAGAATGAGCCGGGCATAGCCGTTTCAGACAGAGCGCTCGCTGCAACGGTTCCCGTGCAAGAGCTGAAAATGTTTGGGACACTGATACTGATTGGTGGACTGAGCGCCTCAGCGGATGGGTGGAACTAGGGAGAGGAATTTTATCGGTGGGATTTGTACTTTGTGCACAATTGCATGGGTTTTTTTTACATAGCTATGCTTGGCTTGTGTTGAGTATTGACCAAAGATTATTCTATGTCCAGTTAAATTCTTGTGTATCTTTGCTATCTGTTGTAGATTCAATATTCTATTATGAGTACGATTTTAAGAAGAAACTACTATACTACATAAATAATTGAAAAAAAACTTTGGAAGTTGTCGGCGTATTTCGCCTGACAACTATTCTCTCTGGACGGAGTCTGGGGTTCGATAGAGGGGATCTTCGCGGAAGGACACCTACGGGCAGGGTTCACGAAACCGCGGTTTCATGTGTAAAACCAGCGTCTCATGGCCGGCTCAGTAGAAGGAAAGCGCGTTTTTCGAGGATTTTCAAATTCAAATTCAAAATTTTGAAAAATTTAACGAAAAATTTGTGAAATTAGTATTAATTGTTCTATGACCTCTGGTATAAAACTTTTATGAAAAAACAAATTTGAACTAACTTTTGAGCCATTTCAATTGTTCACAATTGGAAAAATTTTAAAAATGACCAGACCTATGGACTTCCTGACTTAGAGCATGCAAAAATTATAAAATTTTTGTACATAATTGGAAAGCATCGATGATGTTCTCATAGAATTTTGAGATCATAATCAATCATAAAAAAATCCCAAGAAATGTGAATATGGTACTTCACAGTTTTCGGATTTCAGAGCGCGATGATCTACCGTATACAATTTTTGATTGAGCAATTAAAATAGGTTTAAATTTTTTGAAACTTTTACAAAAGGGTTATGATGGAATTATTAAGCTTTCATAAAAATTTAAGATGATGATCAAATATGAAAAAATTTATAAAATTCTGACATGGTTACTGCCTCGTTTATTCTGATTTAGTTTTTTATTTTTAAAACGTAGCAAATGAAGTTAAAATATTTTAAATTTTTTTGTATGATCATAGATGTCTTATGATAGTACCATAAATTTTTCATTGTATTAAAAGCTTCCTAAATTTTATGAAATTCCAATAGTGTTTACGCTTAAAATTTTAAAATGTCTCAAAAATTAACTTTTTTGACAAATTATCATTGAAAATCACTTTCTTATAGGTTATTGATGTCATTGCAGTCAAATCCGGCTAAAAAATATCAAAATCCAGTCCATTATGGCAAAATTTCAACGGTTTTAGGTGAAATTTCGTCGAAACAGACCCTGAACATTTTAACCACGTTTACAGCATTGGATGCTCATCGCCGATTACTCGGCACCGCCCATTTCATTCTGGTAATTTCACAAAATATAGTTTTTATACAAATTATCAGAAAAATACATGTTTTGTTTTCTATTTCTTCAAATTGCATATTTTAGAAGAACTTGTATCACAAAACTACATGTTTTAAAATTAATTGTTTCTTATAATATGTCTGATAACATAGATCCATTTGGCAAACTCATGCACGGATGAAACAAGAAAAACATGAATATGAGGCTTCCATGTAGATTAACACTGTCAAACTTATTGCAAGAAATGATCAATTATAAACCTATAGTTTTATGGTACAATCTCTCTAAAATTTGTAGCTTTGTGAAATAGGAACTAAACATGTTGTTTTCTTATAGTTTGTAAGAAAAATTGTAATTTTGTGAAATTTACTCTAACATTTTTAACTAAGCAAAAAGGACAAACCTTGTGGTTATGTAAATATGTATCTTTGCACTTGTGTAGTTGTGTGATTGTAATATTGCAATGAAAGATTATTTATTGGCATATTATTGTGAAATGTCTAATTTACAACTTCCAATTGTCTAAAATATAGCAAAGATCATGTAATCTTTTTCAAATTTAGGAGAGATCATTTTGGAGTTTTTCATGTCTTCACATACCTTATTTATATATTTATTACATTTTTACTAAAATTTAGCCTTCCTAGTATTTTTACAAATTTTACCAAATTTTTTGCATTTCCCCCTATTTTGGTGATTTCCCCCATTTTCTTGGTTTTAGCGGTTTTAATCTCATTTTTCGGTTTTTCCAAGAACCGCTTTTTTTCACCAAACCAGCGGTTTCGGTTCTTGGTTTTATCTCAAAACCGGCGGTTTACCGCAAAAACCGAGCGGTTTTTTGCCAAAAACCGTGGTTTTCTCACGTGAAATTGACCCAAATTCAAATTTGTTTGAAAATGCAAACCGTTCGGTTTTAGCGGTTTTCAGCGGTTTTTGCGAAAACCGTACCCGCCGGGCTAGCGAAATTTGTATTCAAAACGGTTTTTGAACCCCGCCTACGGCTCTCTGAGAATCCACACGATAGAAATCTAAGAACACACCGAGTATTACCTAAGTTCGGGCCCTCGATGCGGAGTATGACCCACGTCCCTTACATTAATGTGTTTTGAGTGTGTTACAAACGCCGATCCTCGCTCTCTCTGGCTTCTTTTCTCTTGCTCTCTGAATTCTCAATTCGTCTTTTCGTCGAGCCCTCGTCTCTCGGTCCCCCTCCCCTATGCACCGAAGCTCCCTTATATAGGCCGGGTTGGCTCGGGCAAGTGGGAAGGATGACATCACACTGATTACACTTCATTTATTATACCAGTCGTTGTAACCCCATCCCCTGGCCTCATTCTTTACACCACCATCCAACTCCGCTCAGTCTGCTTAGGAAACGACTTGTATGTGACGGGTTAGGTGCAGGACGATAGAGGGATAAGCTATCTTGCCGTCAGCAGAGCCACGCGCATTCAATGGTTCTAACACGGTGTGTCGGGGAGAAGACTCCGAGGCAAAGCTCCCCCACTCCTTCGACGTACGCCTCCATGCCTGACCGCCAGCGGACCCCCGAGTACCTTCTGACTCTGTCGGCCGATCTCACGGCCCGGCCTCGGGCGTCGGGGCACTCGCCTTCGCTTTCATTGAAGCGCCATGCGGCATGATCGCACATCGCATCGAGGCTGATCGCCCACCTGCTCGCCAGATGCCACGCACTGACCTAGTCGCCAGGTCGGCGCTCGATCGCCGCCGCTGTGCCGCCAATTGCCACGCCTAGTCGCGGCGCGTCGGGCTCGATCGCTAGGTACGCATCACGCCGGCACTCATAGCCCCTCCTGACCGTGGCGGAGAGGGTACCCCGGCGTAAAGTACGCTGACAAAAGTAGCGCTAAAGTTCAATTTACTACAGCACTACGATTGTTACATGATATGTTAGACGCTATGTCGTTGAGACCATACACATGCACATATTTCTATACAGCTGTCAGTTTATTTGAGACACTTAATTAAGGTTTTGACATGTGTTTTGTCACCAAACACGCTTGTATCTGTACTCCTAAATTTAGTGGACACCAGTGCCGAGTCTAGGACTTACACTGGTGGACAGATTAACACCAGCTTGCCTAGCCATCTAGCCACAAGGCAGCTTCTAGCTGAAGGTGTGTATTGACTATTCAGCTTGTTGAGCCCAAGCAGCTAGCAAATACTCCCACATTTGGACCGAGTTAGCGTACAAGTTGGCTCAGAGCTTATCTAATCACCAAATTGGAGAGATATATTATCAACTATGTAGGAAATTATTACAAAACATCATATTTTTGTTATTGTTCCTACTTCCTACGATGAAGAACATGACTCCATAGTCCATTACTCATGTCTACATTTCCCTGTTGCATCTTGACCAAAGATGATTTTTCCTATTTTAGGGTAATTTTCAAAAAAAAATGTTGCTCCACCATGATTTTTTTGTCAATTAAATATGAAGTCAGATACTAACCGGTAATGAAATATAAACCCCATGTGTCTAAGAGAACATGCTAATGAATTATACCTAAATCATTTATGTATGATTTAGCACTTGATTTGTTAATAATCGTAATCAAATGTCCATAATCATAACTATGATTGGCCACCGGCTGCACCTCCATAATTTATTTTTTTGTTGCCGCTGCACATACAAACGAGGTGCTCAACATGTTCCAACCATTTGTGGCCGCCCAATCGGAATCGAGCAGACACACGGTAATAACTAGGCAATTGTAACGGACCGCTCTTTTTAGGGGTGCGTATAAATACCTTCACAGCTACCTAGAAATTTAGCTGTAGGTAACCAAGTGTACATTGCTAGACATAAAAGTGAATGCGAATATTTTATAGATAATTTAAGGACCTAACGGCCAGAGTTTTACAAAAGGTACGGCTGGCACCAGATACATTACCAAAAACAATCACAGGAAAGCCTTGAGCAGATAGATCAAGACCTTCAAAACCAAACAATATCGCCATCTACGTTCTCCTGGGACTCGTCATCTTCTTGAAATTCTAAAAGATAGATTTAGGAGCAAGGGTGAGTACACAACCGTACTCAACAAACCACACGGAAGTTCTGAATATTACATGCATGGAGTGTCAAAGAATTGGCATAAGTTTAAATATTTGGTGGATGCATGAGCTAGGGTTAAGTATAGTACAAAAGAAATATAAATCAATCAATATCATTATCACAACACCATCACTGATTTATTAACAAAATCCAGGTTACGGTAAGTTTATTATTAAAGTTACTCGAGCTCAGTTACAGGAATCACCCTAAATTAAGCCAGCTTCATTAACCGGAAGCACGGCGTATTCGAATACCATTTAGATCACTCTGCAGAGCTACTCAACTTTATCCACAAGATATCTACGGTCGTTGATGCCACTCAAGATCAACATGCAACTTTTATGCATGCGACCGGACCGAGATTAACATAACCTTTCACTGAATTTCCCCTCTTTAGCTCCTACCCAGTAGGCGGTGCAAATCCTCAGTTTCCAGGACCCACTGGCTAAAGCGGATCTGTGCGGTCTGACCAACTGAGGAAACTTACTGTTGTGAAAACCGCCGAATGGCCGCACCATTCCGTTTCACCCCCAACCACAACGCTACCCATTCCTCCTACAAAGAATGGGGTCCACCAGTAGGCATTCCAAGGGGAAAGACAATATACCGAGCTACGTGGGCCAGGCCAACAGAGCTGACCGACCCAACTTGTGGTTGAGAGGGGACTGAGTTATTTACTTTGCCCAGGGGTTGATCCTTAATTGTCGAAGACAAGCCCGACACACACCGCACCACCGGTACCTCCTGTACCCTTTCAACACCACACTGGGCTTGTCATCGGTTTGGGGATTGAGCCAGCATCCACCTTCCGTGGTCCGCCCAACACTGTCCCCCAAACCGTAGCAGGTTTTGAAAACGAGTTTTGAGCAATAAATGAAAAGTAATGATCATTATTATAGCTAACCTACGGTGGTTCATTAATGATAACCTAGGGTTACAACTGAATATGGCATAATCAACATAGTCTTAATAAGGGGGTGGGTTTAACTAGTCAAGTCTTTCTAAACTAGCTCTTTTTTAGATTTCTACTCTATTTACAGACAAATGCAATAACAATATACATACAGTAATTATACGGAATAATGGGATCAAACATGTTCAAGGAGTGTGGCTTGCCTTGCGGGGTTAGAGGTTCGCCTAGCAAGAAGCGGTCGATGTCGTGTCTGGTTTCGAACGGCGCTTGCTCCTGGCGCGGCTCCAAGAACTGCTCCGGCTCCAGGTTTCACTCCGAAAGTTGCTCCGAAGTCGGATCTAGCGCGAGAAGATGTAACCAATGAATAAACGAACAAAACAAAGCAAAGAAAAGAAACAGAAATGAAATTAGAGAGAAAATGGCCGGATTAGGGTTCAGGGGTATTTTTGGAATTTTCTGGACTTGGTATGGTGAAATGGAGATTATTGTTGGACTCGGCGGCTCGAATTGATCAAGAATATGTATTTTTTGCTATTTTTGGATTTTTGGGAATTTTTGGAATTTTTCTGGGATTTTTGGGAGTTTTCTAAATTTTATTTGATTTTTCGGATTTTAAATAAAACTAAAACCTGAAAAACAAAATCAGGAATTGATTCGGTCCGGGCCGCACAGTGTTACGCCTTTCGGCACTATGTGGCCCACTCGGCCCATCTGTGAAGCGATACGACGCTACGGCGCGAGGGCTCAAAAGCGCCAGCTGCTATGGCCCAGGCTTCTACCAGACAAAGTGGGAGGATCGACGCACGGCCCGAGCTGGCGGAGGTGATCTGAGGGGCCGAGTTGCAGTGGCAGACCGAGGCCGGCAGTGGGCCAGGTGTGGCAAGGCAGGGCAATGAGGCGGCAGATCGGCCGGAACCGGAGAAGATGAAGGCAACGCGGGCGAACGGAGGCTCGGTAGTTCGGAAGAGATAGCGAAAAGGGTAGAGTAGGCTATGGTGGACTCGTGGGTGGGGAAAACGGGCTCGGGAAGGGACTAGAGGGGCGCGGCGGCGAGAATTGGTCGGAGCCGAAGAGGGTGGTCACGGCGTGGGCGGAGCGGGCAGGTGAAGGTGTGAGAGCTTGGAAGAGTTAGCGGAAAATGGGGAGGAGATGGCAGCGAACTTGGTGCGGCAAAAATGGCGGGAAATGGGGGCTTTTATAGCCGGAGCTGAGGGAAAACGACGAGGGCCGGTCATGATTGCTTCGGTGACGAAGAGCGGCGAGGGAAAGGCTCGAGGCGAGGCGGGGAACGGATTGGGCGGGCGAGGTGATCTGGTGCAGCAGTGATCGACGGGCGCAGGCCTGCGATGGGGAATGACGCAGATGATGCAAAAATGGGGCGGCGACGCGACTGCGAGCTGAGGTTAGAGGTGCCGTATTGGGGAACAAGACACTGCTGCGGTGGACCGGGCTGGCGCGCGCGGATTGGGCCGGCGAGAGGAGCAAGCTGGGCAGGCGAGAGCGCGGGAAGGAGGCCGGGCACGAGGAAATGGCGAAGGACAGGCCGAAAGATGCTGTGGGGAAGAAGAACAGGGGAAAAAAAATTTGGCCGGAGTGGGCGAAGGAAAATGGGCCATGAGGAAAGAAAGGGAATAAGGCTGGCCCAAGCCGAAAAGGGAAGAATTCCAATCAGGGAAGGCGCCAAAAAAGGAAATTTTCCCGAAAGGGAAAGAAAACTAAAAAGAGCTCCAACAAATTCAAACAAATCCGGAAAAATCCGAATAAAAACTGGATAAATAAATAAGTTAAAATTTTTGAAATTTTGGGGTGTTTCAGGAATGATACGTAGGGGTGCAAACGGATCGGATACGGACGGATTTTACTCATTCCGTATTCTATTCCAAATTTTTTCTCGGATATAGAATCGGATACGGACAATGCCGGATTCGAATACGAATACGGATTACTTCGGTCGCGAATATGGAGCGAATACAGATCGTTCCGGATACGGTTAGTCTCGGTTACGAATAGTTAGTCGGATTATGCGTGAAAGCAGAAACCATATATGTCGCGCATATTAAATACACAAAACTTTACTAGAACCTTGGAAACATATAAGTGTTTCAAATTCAATAATAGTTGCCTTCCCTATATAAGAATAATATGCAGTTAAATATAATTTCAATCAACATATGAACTTATATGATGTAGAATGTTTATGTTTATCGGATCTGTTATCGGATATCTATTGCACTCATTTACACTGATATTTTTCGGATATCTCGGATATGCGGGTATGGATCGGATCTGGATCGGATACTTCTCTTTCCATATCTTACCCCATATTTTTTTCGGATAGGCAGATTCGAATCCGGATCGAATCCGGATATAATCGGATATAACCGGATATCATTTTTTCGGATTCGAATCGGATTTTAAACGAATTCGGTCTTCGGTCGGTCGGGAATTATCCGCTCCGTTTGCACCCCTAATGATACGTGGTTTCTGCTGGATCACAGGATTAATCCTCTTCTGGTGCAATGATCCATGCTAACGTAATTCATGACTTCACCTGGGGGAGCATATATCCATTGAAAGTGAGCCCAAAATTAGCATTGAATAGGATCGAGGACGAGGCTAAGTGCCAAATCCGTATATTCTAGCAGCTTGGTCCGACCGATGTGACACCCATTGCTAACCAAACCAGATCGCTGCTCCGGTATTCAGTGCGGGCAAATATCTTCGTCGCGTTCGAGCTTAGGCACGTCGATCTAGGGGGCGCAAATTACAGCGACGTCAACGAACTAAAATCGCAGCGGCGTTTGCAACTTGTGCTCACGACAGTGCAGTGTGACGCCGATCGAAGCTAGTTAATTACGGCGTAAGTCGAAGGGATTTATGTGGCTGCGCACGTAAATCACGGTAAACAAGTGCTCGTGACAACATGCAACTTCTTATTGGTTCGAAGAAGACTAGTGTCACACAGGTTAGTCAATCTTGCAACAATTGTTTCCATCTACAAATTTAAATACACGCACGACTTTACTCTTCTAATAAGAGGCTTGGAAATACGCTGAATCTGTGTTGGAACAGGCTGACCTCATAGGAATTCGAGGACAACTCTGCGCCTTCTTGATATGTGAGGTTATTAATTCAAAAGGCGAATATCACTCAAGCTCGCCTGATGAGTTGTGAATTTGTTAGATACTGTTTGGATTAATTTGTGAACATTGTGCTACGAATTTGTCATTACTAGCTCTTAAGTCAATTGGTTTTTGTATACGTGAGTTCTGAAATGTATGAGCTCTACATTGTAATGTGCAATCGTGTTGATTTCTAAAATGGATACGTTGTATGTTCATATGTGATCCAAACTCATTTCTGAAATGTATGTCATAGTAATGTTGGTGATGCTTTGTACTATCTTTTGTTTCAGATAGCATGGCTAGCATTTCCTGAGGCTAGCTAATAAATTAAAATTAGTAAAAAAATAGAAAATCAACATCATAGACTGTCTGTAATGTGGAGTTCTTCACAAATAGTTCTTCTTTAAAACCGTCTGGGGTGGTACCCTCATCTTAGATGGTTCCACAGTGGAACACAAATGGTTCCAATTTGGAACCATCTGGCTTGATTTTTTTCACTAACGGTTGGAAAACCATCTGTGATAGCCTATTGTCATCACTGACACTTCGATACAGTCTGTGATGTGGTTTGTGAACTGTCTATGATGTGGGTATATACAGTAGTGCTAGCTGACAAGAGTAAACTAGCACATATACACTTCATATATAGTACTACATGTACGCATGGACCAAGCAAAGCAAGAAATGAATGTTAATGCATGAGGATGATGGGCAAAAAATTAATGTATGCATGGGCATGGACAAAAACAAAAGCGCACTACTGAAATGCTCTTGGTTACCTTTTGAATGAAAGCAGTACGATACGTGGTTTTTGGGCTGGCCATCGCAATTCCAAAATAAGGGTTATTTTAGCACGAGTTTGGAAGAAATCATACAGAGCTTGCTATCAGCAACAACTGTATTAACCGGGCTATTGGAGAGTTGGTCTAATTATTCACTTTCATCCTTCCAGTTATTTTGACAGACTATTATGACAAACCTTTCAGCGAAATTCTTGACTGGAGAAAGTTTGCTGTTGTACTGAAGGAGGGTGATGTATATCAACTGAAGTGTGTTTAGAGGTCTAAATCATAGGAAGAGTTTGTTGCATTATAAAACTATCTGGTTCAGATACATTGATTTTAGTGACAGTGATATACAATTTGTATATGTATTATTTTTGCAAAATTTTCACGTGTATTCCTCATAAAAGATATTATCATTCGCCACAAAAAATTGATGCTAAATCCAGACCAAAAAACATGAAAACCGGTTCAAAACGCCGAAATCTCGGTGAAATTAATGGAAACTAGCCGAAATCTCATCAAAATCACTGTAGTAATTTGAAAGTTTTTAAATCATTTTATTCTACTTGGATTTGGAATCTCGGTCGTCGCTAAAAGCCAAAATTTCCACCTGAGATTTCTAAAATCACGGCAAAATTTTTAACCATGGACCTCATCCCTTCACTGAGAGAGAGAGAGAGGTGCGCTCCATCGCCTTTCCCACTCCCATGGTCTCACCACCGCCCATCTATTGTCGCAGCTGCTCTCTTCCTCTGACGCCACCGCCACTTCAATCAGCCGGCGCTGCCGCCAAGCTTCATCCTCACCATGGCATACGCCACCGTGCCTCGTCCTAACCATCGCTCATGCTGTTGCGCTCATCCCCACCACACCTAATGCCGTGCCACCACGCTGCCTCCTAGTCGTCGCATACGCACGTCGCCATCACTGGAGGAAGGAAGTAAACCCTAGCTTTAAATTTTTTTCGAGTGGAACTTCTTTGAAATCAACTTATAATTCCTCCAAATCCAAATTTGAAATTTCCTTAGTCGAGTTAATTTTTTCCTAATTCAAACTTTTTTTATTAGAAAGAGTCAATTTGAAATTTTGAGAGGGGGAATCGGAGTGGATTGAGGAGGAAGAAGGTGGTAGGCTTGTTCTTATCAAATCTTGCTCGGCTAATATTCATATTTATTACTCTCAGCAATCAAATTTCCAAAATGGGCCATTGAAGTTATTCATTCTCAAATGGCAAACTATTTTTGGGGGGATTCTGATAATATTCATCATTATCATTTAGCCAGTTGTAAGATGATTTGTCAAAAGAAAGAGTATGGTGGTTTGGGTGTGCCTAATCTTAGAGATCTAAATATGTGCCTGCTGGCATCTTGGATATAGAGGTAATTCCTTTTATTCGTAATGTAAGTCGTTTGGGACTTTGACATGGTCTCTCTAAGGTGACTCTTTGACCACAACTTTCTATAAAAAAAATATATGTTATTTTAGATAAAAATAATTATACATTATGAAAGTATATTACATGATGGTCTAGTAATACCAATTTTATGTAATAAATCTTGGTAATTCTTTACGTATTGATGGTCAAACTTAAAAAAAATGTTTGATCGGCACAAATTCTAAAACGACTTGCATTTGGAATCAGATGGAGTATAATCTACATGGTCATAAAATTTGGAGGCAAATCATTGATTTTAAGTATAGAACTCAGCACCCTAACATGTTTACTTGTCCTGATAATAATGTCTCGCCTTTCTGGAAATGAGTCTTTTGGGCTTGCAAAGCTGGAAAAATGGGTTATAAATGGCTTGTGGGTAATGGTAAGAGAGTTAGATTTTGGGAGGATCCATGGTTCGCAATTCTAACCTTGCGATTCAATCCTCGAAATTTATGTGCTTCTAACTAACAGGAGCTACCATTTCTAAGGTTTAGGAGGTGAAAACCTGAAATTTACTTTTCATAGATGTGTTGATAACAGACTTATGCATATGTGGTTAGATGTGGTCAATATTGCCATTCTAATATCTTTCTGAAGATGAGGGTGCTCTTATTTGGAATTTTCATTTTCTGGCTTGTACAATCTGCAATCTCTATATGCTGTGTTGAATTTTAGAGGTGTTACCCCTGTTTATACTCCTGCTATGTGGAAACTGCAGATTCCAACTAGAGTTCATGTCGTTCTCCTGTTATTGACTAATAACAAAAAATTGACTGTATACCATTTAGAAAAAAAGGCAGAATGTGTTAGATGATTCTTGCTTGTTTTACTGTGAAAAGGAATCTGTGTGTCATTTATTTTGTATATATGTGGTTGCAACAGAATCTGGGAAGAGGTTTCTGAAATTTCTGGGAAGAATATTGACGATAATTTTGAAAGCATTGCTAAGTGGTGGTTGTGTAGATATGAGAATGCTCAAATCACTAATATGTTGACTTCTGCTGCCTTCTGGAGTACCTTGCAAATGAGAAATGAGATTTGTTTCTAAAATAAATATGGTCATCCATGCAGGTTGTGTGGAGGAAAATCTTAAGTACTATGCAGAGATGTCCTGGCACCCTCAAAAATTTGAAAAATGCTACACGATCACATCTCAATGGCCAAATTTGTTGATTGAATTGGTTTCAATTTTGGGTGGTTTGGATTTTTAAGACCTTAGAACTGTGTATATTGTACTTTTAGAAAATTTCAAATATATTATGCACCCTCATCAAAAGTTTTCTAACTCCGCCACTACAGAGATCCTTTTTCAAGGCTTCCCAATTGGCCAAGATGGATCACTTCATTGTACTTTTGATTGTGAAGACAGTGGGCTGGAGCTTCCCAAGCTGGAATGGAGCACTCCAGAAGGGGAGTGATCAAACCTGAAGAGAAGGAGATGATAACAAGAGGCGAAGCATAGTGGGCGCTGTTGCCGTGCCAGAATGCTGAGAAGATGCAAAGACGTCTAAAGCGGAATCTTCTGAAAGTGAAAATCTGAACTGTTAAATCCGTGGTGATGAGGTTGGATGTAATAGGCTAGCGCAAGTGAATCAGACCCGGTGGATGCCGTGTTCTAATCAGGATTCACAAAACTGACAAAAACCAAACCGTAGTTTTTGACCGTACCAAGCTGATTCGATATCTAAAACTAGTCAGTAAACCAGTCTAATTAAAAAATTTGAAGAATTCAAAAAAAATTATGCGACGTAAAATCGATCGATTTTTAGTCAAAACCGACCGATTTTTTATCAAATCGACTAGTTTTATATCAAAATTGTGTGACAATGCCGCAGGAGTTAGCACCTACCAATTAGCCGGTTGATTTTCGATAAAAACCGGCCGGTTTTGGTCAAAACCAAATGGTTCAATTTTTTGAAATTTTTGTCATAAATTTTGAATTCCTAACACTTCGGTTTCTAACGATTTTCGATTTGATATTTTTTATTTTTGAATTTCGATTTCCGAACGGTTTTCTTGGAATCGGTTTTGTGAACCATAGTTGTGATGGCCCGAACCTGAATGGTTTTGTCGACAGCAGTTACATTTGCACTCGTTTTTGGTCACCTCTTCAGCCGTCACACTTCAGTCCTAGTTCACCAACCTCAAAACACTACACCTACTGATCAATCAGCACTGATAGTAAGCTCAGAACTGCAAACTTATAACTCTTTATTGAGTTGCATATACCAATCAATTCACCCAAAAGCTTAAGCTGATGAGAAAAGATGGACAATTCACTTATATTTCAACATTCCCTCTCACGTATAGACTCCATCAGGAGGAGGACGTAGAATAGAAATGGGTGGCAATTATTTTTTTAATTGCGCCAACCGGATCTTGAACTCGAGACCTTTTGGCTCTGATGCTATATTGAGTTGCATGCACCAACTAATTCACCCAAAAACTTAAACTGATAAGAAAAGATGGGCAATTCACTTATACTTCAACACTCTTGATATGTATAGAGGAAACAAAAAATTACAGGAAACTGTAGAAAAAGGAGCAACTACTAGAGCCCCCTAGGAAAAATATTAAAAAAAATTGATCAGCCTTCCCCCAAAGCAATCAAGCTTACATGCGCCAGTTTAAGCTAGCCAACCTAAGATAGCGTATGCCATCATTCAGATTCAGGCAATTTACGATGCACCAAATCAAGGGGAAGGCTCATCTATCTGCAAGTTCAATTACTAGTACGCACAAGCTAGCTCACCAAGAAGCTATATACACATTACCATCTCGCTCGTACGTTATCTCCCGTGTCTCGTGGAAGGCTTCGGCGACGGCGACGAGCCGTTAACCGCCAGGGACGCCACGGCCTTGGCCCACGCCATGAGCTCCCTCTTCATCCGCTTCTCGTCGCCCCAGATCATCGGGTCCACTGGCCGGTCCTTGTCCGTTGCAAGGAACACCGGCGCCGCCCCCGCCGCCACAGCCGGCACCTCCCCGTCGCCGGCGGCCGGGAAAGGCCGGATGGTCTCCGCTCGCAGAGCCATATATCTTCGAACCACTCTGGCCGAGATAGCCGTACGTCTCCGGCTCGGGTCGCTTCTGATCTGATCACTGCGCTCACGTTGCTTGGCATAGGACGCGCGTGCGCAGCGAGAGCGATGAGATCGGCGTTGTATGTAGAGGGAGCAGCCTAGGGATTTCGCTGCCTTGCTTTTATAGGTGCAGCACGGCGGGCTGCACGCACATACAGTAGTGTAATATCTAGCGAGATTTTTTAACATTACCAGAAGGTATCGAAATTAATTTACATCAATCTAATACCAAGAAGTATCAAAAGCTTAAAAGTTACCAACTTTATTAAAATCCTGTCACCTTCAAAGGGTAAAATGTCTGATATTTAGCACGTCGCGTCTGCACGTTATTAATTTACATCGATCTAGTACTAAGAAGTATAAAAACTTAGAAGTTACCAACTTAATTAATATCCTATCACCTTCAAAGGGCAGTAAAATGTCTGATATCTAGCACACCGCGTCTGCACGGTTTAAGAGTTGGTCGAGGGATTGCGGTCCGGCAGAATGAGACGGGCATGGCCTTTTCAGACAGAGCGCTCACTGCTACGGTTCCTGTGCAAGAGCTGAAAATGTTTTGGACACTGATATGTCCAGTTAAGTTCATGCGTATCTTTGCTATCTGTGTTAGTTGTGATCTTCAGTCATAACAGGAAATACCGAAAATCAAGGAAAAGATCTAAAAAATCTGGGATTGACTCACAATTTCGCGCTCTAATCGGGAGTAGTTTTAGTAATTTTGGTTTTGATCCCGATAACTGTCGCCATATAATAGGAAGAGGCTGGCACTCAAGAGATTAAGAAAAAAGACTTGAGTATTGCCATCTTTCGGACCCCCTTCCGATCTAGGGTTTTAGCGCACAGGTTACCGAAAGCCCTTACCATCGCCGTGAAGGTCACGGTGCCCTATCTTTCTTCATCGCGCATCAGTTCTCCTACCCTGACACTAATCCACATCGACACACAAGAACCCTAATGGCCACATCTCCATTCCCGGGTATGTTTATCTAAAGTTTTTTATTTCCGCATTATGTTCGATGATCATGACTTAGGCTAGCTATTGTTGTTCATTAGTTCTAACAATCTGTTGTAGATTCAATATTCTATTGTGGGTACGATTTTAAGAAGAAACTACTACACTACACAAATAATTGAAAAAAAACTTTGGAAGTAGCACTAAAGCTCAGTTTACTACAACACTACGTTTGTAACATGATATGTCAGACGCTATGTTATCGAGACCACACACACTACTACTGAGCGGCACATTAGAATCGGTTCTTTTTTAGCATTAGAATCGGTTCTAGTGGCGATACAATGTCCTTAGATAGTGATGAGGTGGAGCTATCAGAATCGGTTTTGACCCGATCGTGATAAAATGTCATCAGAATCGATTCTTTAAGGGAAGTAATTCTGATGACCCCCTCATCAGAATCGGTTCTTTAAGGGAAGTAATTCTGATGACCCCATCATCGAGAATCGGTTCTTTAAGAAAAGTGATTCGATGTTCGTAATCACTTTTCTTAAAGCCGATTCGATGAGGTCATCGAATCACTTCCTTAAAGAACCGATTCTGATGACCCATTGTGGTGTGCCATTTTACAAATTCTCCAAAAAAAGCCTGATTAAAACAGTATGCACAATATATATCATCACATTCTCAATACAACACGGATGCATATATCACATTCACGAGTACGAAGCGCTTTAATTACAACACATATATATCATAGTCGTTCACAATATACAACTCAAACATGCTTGACAATCGTTACATGGACTTCCTCGATACATATCAAATTGACATATATTATTAATATTGTTTACATATGGACTAGTAGGATGCTTGAGGATCTCTAAACCTGCCATCCTCGATATAACTTCTAACCATTACCAGCATAAGTGGTCTCGTAAATTGTTGAGTGCTTTCTTTGTCTAAAATCTTACGGGGATATTGATCTTACGGAAAGCAAATGAGTATATTAATTTCAGTTTCAAAATTTCTATGTAAAAGGCTAAGTATATTATTATGCGCATACATATACCTTAGAGAAAAGTTGTGAGTTGCCGACCACGATGAGCATGTCTTGCATGACATAGAAGCGCAATGGTCACCGCTGCCCTGTTGATGGCACTCGTGTGAAGAAAAAGAAATTCAGCCCACGAAGATTAGATGTCAAAAATTAATCATATATATGCTAGGCACTTGTACCTTAAATCGCTTATATTGCGGTTGTCTTGCCCTTTTTTCGTCGTCGTGCGGCCCTCCTTCGTCGACATAGTCCGAGAAACCCCTGCATACATTGGAGAGCACCATTGAGTCAAAAAAATAAACGTAGTTAAATTCCTCGGATGTGTTAGGTTACAATAATGTGCTTACTTACGCAAGGAGGCTTGATCGCGTATGCCATCGGTCTCTTCTCGACGAAGTTAAATGTGTAGATCTGTGTTTTCACTCGGAGCGAGGACGAGTAGAACCCAATGGTTGCTTATTAAATAAAACGTAGTGCAAGGAAATAAGTTCACATACGGTTTTAAGTGTGTACAAGTAATTGAATCGAAAAGTACTACTTACTCCTCGTGGTACGGCAATACAATGAAGTCCTTTTTGACTCGATGCAATACCCCTTGATGTAACTAGCAACGAACACCGTTGAAGCCTAGCCAAGGTCGCGGACACAAGCTCGGGTCGACAAACCCAACCGTGTAGATGCGTCACGGCTCATTGTCTCATTATCCTGCAACTCGTGTTGAATGTGAGAAAACATAATGCAAAATCCTATAAAAGTCATGAGCGCAAGCTATATGGTGTGATACTCACAGCGTCCATGATCGTAAAGTAGAAATATTGATGGCTTTCATTTGGTACACACGGAATAGATCCTCAAATCTGACGGGGAATGTTCCATCCTCGTCATGGTGAAAATGTACCATTTTATACTTCACGTTGAAGTCGACTCGACACTCTTCCGCCTTCACCTTATCAAGGTACCATCCATGAAGTATGCGAGTCCACCTGCCTAGATGATTCAGTTTGTGCGATGCAATCAGGGGCTTTCCATGCTCGTAGGCCTTATAATCATCTGAGGTACTGTGGCATGTCTTGACTTTTCTTCTGGGCAGAAGGAGTCTCGAGGTCAGGCGATGGGCTTTAGGTTACCTTAAGGGGCTGTGGCCTCTGTCGGCTTTGCCCTCTTGGCGGAAGGAGTCTCGGAGGCCTCTGTGGTTCTCTGAGTAGGAGTAGAGGAGGCCCTAGCGAGAGCAGGAGAGGAGGCGGGGAGGCGGAGGAGCGGGGAGGCGAGGAGCAGGCGGGGAGGCAGGAGGCGGGAGGCGGCAGAGGCGGGAGCAGAGGGAGCAAGCGCGCAGGAGGAACCTCTGAAACGCATATATTTAACTTCTGCAGAGTATCTTGGAATGGTAGAGAAGGCGTGGAGGACTTTTTACCTTGACTAGTCGACACCCGTCGTGGGCCACTTGATGAACAACATGCGTGCTTGCGAGAGTGGTGATATCTTCGTTGGGGGGAAATCGAGCACATGTGATAAGAAGTCTTCGTGGGCGTAGTCCACTGCACCCTCATGTAGCCCTTCCCCCGTGGTGACCATGCAGTGTCGGTCTCGTTGCATGGAAATGCAACCCAGCGTGCAGCCTCGGCGGAAATCCATCCTCTGTCATGATGGTGGTGGCGCCAGCGAGCACCGCAAGAAGTGTACAACGAGGAAAAACATTGCGGGAGTTACACTCGTAGCTTTAACTCAGAAAAATTAATTATTACCTTCACGTGGGGACCGGTCTTATCATTTTTGGAACCGCAATTGCTAGGTCGGGCACCAGAACTTCTCTATGAGAGTCGAGGGCATCCGGCTCGACTCACGAAATCATCGCCATCATCTCGGCCCTCAGGCGATCCTCCGTGCCATCATCTCCCTCTTATCTCCTCCTCACGTGACATCATCTCCCCTCATCTCCTCCTTAATCTCCTCCTCACCGCTCCTTAGTGTGTCCTTGAGGCGCTCCTCACGTGCTGCCATGACCTTGATCACGGCACTCGCGGCGTCATCTTGAAAGTAGGACTTCTTCGTGTGTCCCGCCCTTATGGTCGGACTTCCGATCGCAGACGATAGGATGTCCTTCGACCCTTGGCTCGAGAAGGTCCCTGTTCTTTTATGGCTTACCTCTTCCTATAATAAGCGATACAATTAGATTTGAAATACAACAAGTTGGGTCAATTGTATTGTACTAAGTTAGATGTCTTACGATGGTAGAGACGACTTGAGCGGTAGCGAGGTTTGCAACTTCACAAGTCGCCGTCGGGTTTTCTTTGTCTCGCTAATACCCGATTCGTGCCGCTCCTCGAGATATGTGGGAGTAAGGCATCACCGTCCCGGAGTGAGTGCACTCCTCGGCTAGTCGCGCCCACTCTGCCTTCTTCCCCTCATAGCCACTTTATCTGAGGTGGTGTGGGTGCGTGTTAAGCCTCTGGACAGCGGTGTTCCTCTCTCTCAGCTGCGATGCCTCGGGCGTACCCTTCATCCTCGTGAACTCCGCCCAAACATCAGGGGTCACAAATGGATACCTCTCGAATGGTGTACGGCCTTTCAAAGACGTACTCATTGTGCATAAGGGTCTTGAAGTGCCTCAAGGCCACACCCATCCTCTTCAAAGGCGTGCTGTCTCGCTTTGGGTTCATCTTCCTCCTCTATAATCCATTTACTCTTAACCTCGTCCCCACAACCGATTCTTACCTTTCGTGGCGACTTCCTTTCTCCAATCCTTAATTGTTATGGGCACTCTCCCTCACCAATTGGCCAAGAAATGACCATGTCGCCCATGTACTTAGGAGGGCCTGCAGACCCCCGTGGCATTGAAGCGGAGAACCTGCGGCGTTCTCCCTGTAGCCCCTTTGTTTGGTCCTCGGGTCTTCCTCACCTTACTCGGCCCTTTAGTAATTGGAACCATGCTCGGCCCCTCAAAGACACCTTCTACTACTGTCTGGCGGCAAGCGATGCTCTCTAGTTGCGACATTTTGAGTTTTCTTATCGATAAGGTCATATGTGTGACATGAGAGAAAGCAATTTGAAGCTACTATATGCACTTGAAAATAAATCTTGTAAAGGATCAACAGATAATTCATAGTATGCAATTGTTCGAATAAAAGTCTATCTAAATCGTACCAACGATAACCCCTAATCTCTAAATAGGTTTGGTCCTAATCCCATTCGAGGATATGTGGATTCGAGCAAGTTCCTAAGCCGTTGTACAACTCGGAGAAAATTTGGCTGACATCTCATTGTTCTCCGGATACACGTCTCGACAACAGGTCAAGAGGGTGTGTATCCGGAGAACACCAGGAAACGCTACGAAATCAACTCTGGTTGTACAACTCTTCGAGAACTTGCCCAATCCATATCTCGAATATCAAAAATGTGGACAATTGAGATCGCATGCTTATGAATATGCTATTCGGCATATTTATAAATAAGCACTCTCGAGCAGGAGACGTAGGTTACATAACCTAAACTCTAACATATCTTTGAGATAAAAACAAAAGTAATATGCTGAAAGTAAACACATGTCTAAACAAAAGTAATATGCTAAAAGTAAACACGTCTAAACAAAATTAATATGCGAAAATAAGCCATTAGCAAAAGCGTGATTAGTATATCTACATATAACAAAATGGAACTTAACAAAGACTTGTAAAATATAGGACCTCACAAACATGAAATTAATTTGAGGGAAGGACATTGTGAAGATTTTATATTTCCAACATTTTATATTTCCAACCGAATATGAGAAGTCTAAAAAAATTAACCATGTTTTTATTTGAGTTTCTAGAATCACATTAACCTTGTTTTTATTTCCAACCAAACAGGATCCAATTATTTGGCACTACGGAATCACATGAATATACATTTGATAGTAAGCCAAGGCATAAAAGATTTTAGGGTTGGAAAAGATGCGAGTATAAGAGCAAGTATTTATTCCTTAATACATATATCAATTTGATTCCATATACATGATTCAAAGATGGCCATTCAGACATAATTAAGGAGAAGTAAATTATGTAGACTATGGCAAACAAGAAAAGAATCATGTCTACTTTGGCAATGTGAAGTTAATTAAGTATGATTGCTCTCAGATTATTGGGTTTAAAATGAAGATTAGAATCTTCACCTCAATCACAAATGGGCAAAACAATTGATTGAGTGTATAAGGCCTTAAATTCTTACCACCTTAACATGCACAATAAGAACCGAAAATGAGATTCACTGTTATTAAGTTCTTACTGAGATTATAAATTCTGAGCAGAAAATTTATCTAAACAGCATATGACAGTGACACTCTAAGTTCAGATCAACTTAATATCAGATCAGCTTATGACAATGAATTCAGCCGAAACAGTAGGGCAAATGACAGTCTTACTGCATAATTTATTGAACCAACAGACAAGTATATCACAAACAGTTTATTACCAGTAGCAATTCAAAGCAGTAAGCTGAACGAATAATTCAAAGCAGTAAGCTAATCCAATCTATCCAGTTATCAGGACTTAGACTGAAATCACAGACAGTCAATATGCTACTCAAAGAACAAGACTTTCAGACAGTGAATAACTTCAATACTTCTACAGCATGTATCTCTATCAATTTAAGGCCTTATTCACAAAATAATTGTTACTATCATCATAACCCTAAAATCATCACAGAGCAATACCTCTCCTTCACCAAGAAGAACCAAGAAACAAGTGCAAGATCAGTAGGTGAGGAAGACGGAGGCGGAACCGGGCACGGCAGGGCAAGGCGAGGCGAGAGCCTGCGGCAGGCCGGAGGCGAGGCGAGGCGGCCAAGACGGGACAAGGCGGCGAAGCAGGCGAGCGACGGGCGGAGAGGCGGCAGGCAGGCCAGACGGACGGGCGGCGCAGCGAGGCACCGGGACGATGGGCGGAGGCAGGCGGGCACCGGGCGACGGACGGGCGGGGAGGCGCAGGGAGGCAAGGGCGGGAGGCGGCGGCAAGCGGGCGGGAGGCGAGGCAGGCAGCAGAGGCGACGGAAGCGGCGAGCGAGGCGAGGCGTCGAGGCGGACTAGGGTTAAGCGTGGAGCAGGGGGCTGCATCGAATGGCTATGTCGCGAGAATGGGCCGGGGTTTTGATAGATTGCTTTATCATTAGTATCACTCTTTTACGAAAACCGACACTGATGTTAGTCATCAGTATCACTCTTTTAAGAAAAGCGATACTGATGCTTCATTATTAGTATCACTTTTTTAAGAAAACCGATACTGATGAGTTATTATTAGTATCACTCTTTTAAGAAAACCGATACTGATGCTTCATCATTAGTATCACTCTTTTAAGAAAACCGATACTGATGCTTTATCATTAGTATCACTCTTTTAAGGAAAACCAACACTGATGCTTTATCATTAGTATCACTCTTTTAATAAAAACCGACACTGATGGTAATCATCAGTATCACTTTTTTAATAAAAACCGACACTGATGTAGTTTATTGCACTATTCCTTTTCAGACATCTGCAAGTTCTGAATTTTCAGCATTTCAACAAAGAGAGAAAATGCCATAACTTTGTCATACATTGTTGAAATTATTAGAAATTTTGCAAAAACATATTTCAGGATCTTGCAAAACTTTTCATAAAATAATTTTTGGAAAAAGAGACCTCATTCAAGAAATATGCCAAAATTCATTTCAGAGACATGATTTGTCGCGTAAGCGTAGAAAAGTCAAAACTTTTTCAAATTAATCTGGAATTGTACGAAAATTTCCAAAAATGAACTTTCGACTATTTACAAGCTTTCCCAACAATAATTTCGTCAAATGGAATTTTCTTTCACAAATTATGGCACAAAGTGCAGTATAAAGAGAAATTGCATGCATTTCCATCGAAGCTTCCAAATGACAATTAATCACCTTGGATTTTTTACTTTGAAAGCGTTGCAAACTATTTTACATACATTATAATAGTCCATTTATTTACAATACTGCCCTTCATGATGATCTACTCGCATGTAATTGGCTCCATGTGTGTCGCCATCCCGCTAAGACAAGCCCCATCTCGCAAATGAAGGTATCTCATCGAATTGGTTATACTCTTCTTCATCTACAACATCTTCAACTCCTACGATCCGTCTCTTGCCATGAAGAACGGCGCAACCTCGGATTGGCCGGATCGCGCACGTAAAAGACTTGAGTTGCTTGCTTCGCAAGGACAAACGGATCATCTTTGTAGGCGAGTCTACTGAGATCCACAATAGTAAAGCCTCTCTTGTCGACCTTCACTCCATGTGGAAGTCGTACCCACTTACATCGGAACAATGGAACTTGGTATATTCCGTAATCGAGCTCCCAAATTTCTTCGATCATCCCATAGTAGGAGTTCATTGCGGTTGGGGAGACTGTTTTCGAGTGATGATCATCAGAGAAAGCATTTATACTCACACCACTGCTTTTGGACAAGACTTTTAGCATCTTGACTCTCGGTGTAAAAGGTGTAACCATTAATATCGTACCCCTGCCATATCTGTACATTAAATCTTGGTCCGTCAGCCAACCATTTTACATTCTCACTAAAGGAGACCTCCGCTTTTTCTTTAAACCATGTGAGGAATCGATCATTGTGTTCTTGTGCGATGGAAAGCTCATCCATTTGTGGATTCTCTTCCGTAATATCAACTTATGTCTTTGCTCGATGTATGGGCTAACCTGCGCTATTTCTCGCAAGGCTGTGAAATGCGCCTTGCAATACATATCAAACCTCGGACTCATTAGTTTGGACCCAACGGTTCCTTTACCAAAGAAGTCTGCCCTCATGACGAGATCTGAGAACACCGATTGCTTGTCTTTACCCGTAGTCCACGCAAAACTCAATAACCTCTTCATCCCATAACCTTCAACAATACTACCCTCGAAGCCAATTCGATTCCTCACGTCACGACTTTAATATACCCATGTACCTCTCGAACGGATACATGTAACGTAGAAAAGCGGGTCCACATATCTTAATCTCTCTGACAAGGTGAACAACAAGGTGGACCATTACGTCAAAGAACGACGGTGGGAAATGCATCTCAAGGTGACACAGAGTCTACACCACCTCACTCTGTAAGTTGTCTAGTACATCGAGGTCAATAACTTTGCAGGAGATCGCATTGAAGAAATAACACAACTTTGTGATTGCCAACCGACATCCTTTGGGGAGAATATTTGGATTACAACCGGGAGCATTTGGGTCATCAAGACATGGCGATCATGGGACTTCATGCCCAACAACTTCAAATCATCCATAGACACAAGCTTCTTAATGTTCAAGGAGTAGCGGATGGAACTTTAATACTTTGGAGACATTTGCAGATCTTCTTTCTCCTTCTTGGGCGAGGTGTAGCATGCAGCGGGGATGTCTGAACCTTTTCCATCCTCCTCTATCACCGCAAGTCTGGGCCCGATTCCCATGTAGGCCATGTCGCGACGAGCATTGACACCATCTTTGGTCTTCCGAGTTTTGTTCAGCGGGATGCCAACCAAGTTGTCGCAGACATTCTTCTCAACATGCATGACATCAATACAATGCCTGACATCTAACTCCTTCCAAAGACGGTAAGTCCCGAATATTGACCTCTTCTTCCAAATGGTCCTAGGGCGAAACAGATTCTGACTCTTTCCGTCTTGAACATCGATATCCTCTACACGTGAATATACTTGGCTTCCACTCATAGGCTACGGTGCGAACGGACTTCCCTCTTCCCATCAAATTTGTCATCCATCTTACGGATCGATGACTTCGAGGTAGAAACCTCGGTGACCCATATACAGCTTTTCTTGGAATTCGGCACCATAGACTCTCGATCTCCTCTTCACAAATAGGACACGCTTTGGCTCCTTTCGATCAGTAACTTTGCCAAATTACCATGGGCCGAAATCATTTATGGTGCAAAATACCATAACCTGTGAGGGTGAAATGCTCTCTTTTATGCGCATCCCACACGACGACCCCTCATTCCACAATTTTACCAAATCCTCGATCAATGGTGCAAGGTACACATCAATATCATTTCCCGACTGTTTGGGCCAATCGATGTTTCTCCATTGAGCCGAATCAGCAGGGTGTCTCAGCTTACATCTTCCTTTCGAGACTCGTAATGCCAGCGCAACAATTTTGCCTCTCTCGGATTTGCAAACAACCGCTCCAGACGGGAATGATGGGCAAATACCACAATACCTTGGCGGTGCACCTTTAGTGACCTCTTCACCGTCGTTGCCCGGCTCTTCGCTTCTTGTCGTTACGCTTCTCCTTTTGTTTGTACCGGGCACTCGCAAACCGGACAAACGTGCAGCTCCGATGTGCGTTCACGGTACAAGATGCAATCATTCGGACATGCATGTATCCTTTCTATTTCCATTCCCATGGGACATAGTAGCTTCTTCGCTTCATAAATGCTTGTTGGCAACTCGTTTCCCTCGGAAGCGGATCCGATAGAAGAACTAGTAGTGCATTGAAACTTGTATCCGTCCAGCGGTGTTTTGCCTTGATTCGAACAATGCAAGGACCGAACCCAACCTGGTGTATTCCGCTTTGCAACCTGTGAACAGCGGTTTGGCATCGTCTTCTATCAAGCTTTTAAACTTTTCAAACTCTCTTTCCGTGTAATTACCCTCCACATCCCGCAACATTTGCTCCAAATTATCCTCCTCAAACATATCAGGCTGCAACTCGTCATCCGGTTCCACCGTATCTTCGTTGCATATCGGAGGGGTACTACCTGCCTCCCCGTGATGGATCCAACATGTGTAATTCCTCACGAAGCCACGTCGAATCAGGTGGTCCTCAATTTGAGATGAGTTGTTAAATCTCCTCAGATTCGTGCAATCAATGCAAGGACAATATATGAAGTTTACACCCCTCCTCACCATGTAGCTTTCGCAATTTTTTGAACTCCTTAACACCCTCTCAAATTCAGCACTCACACGGCTTTTCCGATACATCCATTCTCACGGTCCATCTGCAATTAAATTTCGCACAATAAATTAAGGAAAAATCGAGCGACAACTAGCTATAGCTATTTTAAATATTGAGACATCATTTCAATTAATATTACCTTTGCAAAATAGTGGACGAGTGTTCCAAGATATATAAATGTACTCCCGATCGATACCTAGCTTCTTCCACGGTTTAAAGCTTCCAATTCCCTACATAAGAGACATAAATTTTAACATCAACAATGATATCAAATAATCTAATTATATAGCTAGTGCATTAGCTTGCAAATCTTTCTACTACAACTAAACAAAACAAGGGTACCAACGATGACTTCTAATCTCTAAATAGGTTAGGTCCTAATCCCATTCGAGGATATATGGTTCGGCAAGTTCTAAGCCGTTGTACAACTCGAGAGAAAATTTGAAGATCTTCACGTTCTCTCGATATACGCGTCTCGAAACAGTCAAGAGGGTGTGTATCCGGAGAACACCAGAGAGACGCTATCAAATCTACTCAACTTGTACAACACAAATTCGAGAACTTGCTCGAATTCCATATATCCTCGAATTGTCCAAAACGTGGACAATTCGAGACTACTCGCTTATAAATATGCCCTTTCGTTCAAAGATATTTATAAATAAGCACCCTCGAGCGGGAGGCGTGGGTTCGCCACCTAAACTCTAATAATTGATTACCACATGATAGCAATAATAATTCCATATAAGCAGGAGATCGCACTACAAAAATTAAATAGATATGTGCTTGTCAAATAAAGAGTGTGAAATCTGAAAGCACGTACACATTTTGAAGAAAACAAAAGAGGGCAAAAGAGGATTCTCCTCAAGATAGGGTTTCAATTTTGCCCTCTTAATACCCACCCATGAGGACTTCAAATTTTCTCACCCAAGTATTGCTTCCAACCACACAATATGAGCTATTTTCTCGGGTGGCGGCGAAGAAATCTCCTCTGGAACAACAACAGAGAAGAGTTCAGTGCGAGTGGTATATATAACCTAGCGAGGCACATCGTAATCGGTTCTTTTCAAAAGCGATAGTGATGTCCATACCATCCTTTAGTGATGAGCACGAGCACATCGTAATCGATTTTTTCAACAGCGATAGTGATGTGCTCACCGTCATCACTATCACTTATAAAAAGAACCGATAGTGATAACTATGCACATCGAATCGGTTCTCTCATTACTGAAAGTGATAGTGATGTGTAGGTCATCACTATCGGTTCTTTATAAGTGATAGTGATGACCGTGTACATCACTATCACTTTTTGAGAGAACCGATTTGGATGTGTCCAATGCTACATCACAATCACTTATAATCTCGTAACCGATAGTGATTATTACTAACACCCTCCGGTTACTTATCACAATCGTTTTTTCAAAAACTTAAGAACCGATACGAATCTGGTGATAGTGATGTCTCGTTCTGTAGTAGTGACACATGCACATATTTCTATACAGCTATCAATTTATTGGAGACACTTAAGTTTTCGACACGTATTTTCTCACTAAACACGCTTATATGTGTAATCCTAAATTTAGTAGACACCAATACCGAGTCTAGAACTTACACTGGTGGACAGATTAACACCCGCTTGCCTAGCCATCTAGCCGCAAGGCAGCTTCCTAGCTGAAGGTGTGTATTGACTATTCAGCTTGTTGAGCCCAAGCAGCTAGCAAATACTCCCCACATTTGGACCCAGGTAGCGTACAAGTTTGCTCAGAGCTTGTCGAATCACCAAATTGGAGAGATATATTATCAACTATGTAGGAAACTATTACAAAACATCATATTTTTGTTATTGTTCCTACTTCCTACGATGAAGAACATGACTCCATAGTCCATTACTCATGTCTACATTTCCCTGTTGCATCTTGACCAAAGATATTTTTTCCTATTTTAGGGTAATTTAAAAAAAACTATGTTGCACCACCATGATTTTTTTGTCAGTTAAATATGAAGCCAGATACTAACCGGTAATGAAATATAAACCCCATATGTCCAAGAGAAAATGCTAACGAATTATACCTAAATCATTTATGTATGATTTAGCACTTGATTTGTTAATAATCGTAATCAAATGTCCATAATCATAACTATGATTGGCCACCGGCTGCACCTCCATAATTTATTTTTTTGTTGCCGCTGCACATACAAACGAGGGGCTCAACATGTTCCAACCATTTGTGGCCGCCCAATCGGAATCGAGCAGACACACGGTAATTACTAGGCAATGATACGTGGTTTCTGATGGATCACAGGATTAATTCCCTGCTTCTGGTGCAATGATCCATGCTCTCACGTAATTCATGACCTCACCTGGGGGAGCATATATCGATCGAAAGTGAGCCCAAAATTAGCATTGAATAGGATCGACGACGAGGCCAAGTGCCAAATCCGTATATTCTAGCAGCTTGGTCCGACCGATGTGACACCCATTGCTGACCAAACCAGATCGCTGCTCCGGTATTCAGTGCGGGCGGGCAAATATCTTCGTCGCGTTCGAGCTTAGGCGCGTCGGGCCGTCGATGCGCAAATTACAGCGACGTCAATGAACTAAAATCGCAAAGGCGTTTGCAACTTGTGCTCACGACAGTGCAATGTGACGCCGATCGAAGCCAGTTAATTACGGCGTAAGTGAAAGGGATTTGTGTGGCAGCGCACGCCACTACTACAGAGCTGGCACAACCGGCCTATTAAAAGCGATTTGATGTAAACCCGTTGTGATGTTCGCATCAGAGGCGGTTCGTAGGTAACGGTCCGGAGAGGGCTTCCAGAATCGGTTTGAGACACGAACCGGTTCTGAATCTTGCGTTCTAGAACCGGTTCTTTTCTCAAACCACTTCTGTAAATACAGAAGCAGTTTGAGACAAGAACCACCAGTTTTAGAACGCAATATTCAGAACCGGTTCGTGTATCAAACCGCTTCGAGCCTTTCACCAATAAGATTTAAATGCTGGCTCGTGGAAGCACGAGCCAGCATTTAAACCAGAAACGGTTTGAGAGAAGAATCGGTTCTAGAACGCAAGCTTCGTAACCTGGTTCAGGTCTCAAACCGCTTCTGAAGACCTCCCGCCAACAAGATTTAAACCCTTCTTCCTCCACGAGCCACAGAGGTGATCGATCGAGAAGAGGCGGCCCAGTGTTCTTTTGGGGAGGTGCTGTCCAAATTTAATTATGGTGATTAGCTCCAAATTAAGTGTTTCAAAGTTAGTAACATCATGCCAACATCCTTCTCACCTAGATATTGTTATTTTTTTTCAATGGATGTGGAGAAATCTTGATTTGTTCTTGTTGAAAGGTAGCTCATTCTAGAACTTTTTAGGTAAGGCCATGATCAATTGTAGGGAGTTGTACCCCAAAGTTTGTTTTGTATGCTTGTTTTTGTTGTTGTATAAAGATGTAGGGTGGAAATCTAGTTCAAAATATGACATTACAAGGTAAAGGTGATGGGAAATTTTAGATCTAGGTGCTTGTTAGCTTTAGAATCTTAAATATTACAATAAGTTGGGAAGATCTAGGTACATTGCAAGGAAGTAATTATTTGTGTATGAAATAAAATAGAAAAACATGGAGAAATATAAAAAAAATAATTACAAAGGTAGAAAAGGGATAAAAATAATTAGAAAGGTAGGTCTTTAATTGGATGAAAGTGTAGGTGGAGCATTTTTTGTTGGAGAAGAAAAAATATGGTCATTAATTGTAGATTCAAGAAGAAAAAAATAATTACAAAGGAAGATCTAAGTGACTGTGAGCTTTAGATTTTTAAATGTAACTATAAGTTAGGTTATAATTTTTGTAACAAAATTTGTTATAATTTTTAATGAAATTATAACTTAGTATAGATGAACCGGCAATGGATGTATAATGCGGAGAGAGTTCATTGATGGCGTGCAGGTTTTTCTCGATGCGGTCGTTGCATTCTTGCCTCGAGGCAGCTTCATAAGTTGTCCGTGTGTAGGTTGCAAGAATGAGAAGAAGCACTCCCAGCGATGGCAAGTTATGAACCACTTGATCATGAGAGGTTTCATGCCAAACTATACCTGTTGGACCAACTATAGTGAAGTAGAGGTGATTAGCTAGGAAGACGATGATGGCGAGGAAGAGGAAGGTGGATTTAACAGTATCCTGGACGGCACGCAATATTGTTCCGCGGAAGATACACTTGGTGACTTTGGTGATGATAAGCTAGACCAGATGCTGTGTGACGGAGAGGGAGACTACACAGATGAAAGATATTTCGAGAAGTTCCAGCTCTGATTCACGAACGGTTTTCATCATTGGTTTACTGACAACGAGAGCTACATAATGATAAAAATCTTACCATATAAATCAGATTTTATTATCGGTATACATAGATTTTACTACCATGCAGTGATAAAATCTTATGGTACATTCGATAAATTAGTTGTAAAAACTCATTCGTACGATGCTTATTAGCGAGATTTATATCATTATGTTCTCACTACTACAGAACAGGTCATCACAGACGGTTCATAAACCACATCAGACGGTTTTGTGAACCGTCTGTAAGCAAGTGTCAGTGATGACAAAGAGTCATTGCAGACGATTTTTCAACCGTCTGAAAAAACTCATCACATACGGTTCCAAATTAGACCCATCTGTACTGTGGTATCATCACAGAGTTCTAACAGATAACTGTCTGTGATAATGGGCTCATCCCATATGGTTGTAACTTAGAACCGTCTATGATGATGGGCTTATCCTAGACGGTTTGGAATTGGAACCGTCTGTGAAGAGTCCGAGATCACAGACGGTTCCAATTTGAAACCGTTTGTGAAGAGTCTATCGGGACCCGAATATGCAAATCTAGACCCTCTGTGTATTCAGCACTAGTCTAGGATCACGCTAGTGCACACAGTCTCAACATTGGTACATATCACAATCATACTCAACAAAATAGTAAAGTAATTTAATTAAATAATCAAACTGGTTGCTCGACCTTATGTTCAAGTTACAAAAGTACGCCTCGCAGGGCGAAGACTTATTAAAATAAACAAGTGCAGCGGAAATAAAATAAACTCGTGGCGCCAACCAATTTGCCACAGGCAACTGACTGGGTTCGCTCCCTAGTTTGTCGGCTCCTCCTGGAACTCCTCCAGTGCAGGCGTTGCTTCTTCTTCAACTGAGGTTGTGTTGTTGCAAGGAAGAGTACTTTGAGCACTTAGCAAGTCATGCACAGAATGCAATTCTAATATTCTACATGCATGGCTTATTACAAAGGATAGGCTAAAGTTCATTTGCAGTAAAGCAACCTTGATAAATACAATAATAGATTGCAAAGCAATAAAACACTAGTAAAGGTAATAACTTTCACAAATATTTCACGAGTAAAGCATTTCACAACTTAAGTCAGGTTCATCAATTCCAACCTAAGTATTTTCCATAAACCAAGTTATTTTCATGAAAGTCTAACCCTTGACTGTAATTACTAAGCAATGCTCAATACCGTGAGCATGGCTATTCGAATAGGTTGTACACTCTGCAGAGGTTATACACTTTACCCACAAGATACAGTCAAATACCACAAAGGCAAGTAACTGTAACAAAGCCTTTCCAAAGATCCATCTAAACCCAGTACTGCCCGCTAAGGTTTCAACACTAAAGGGATACACCTCCATAACAGGGCCCCCCTCTTGCGCCATGTGAGTTTTCACCTGTACACCCGGAACTCACACCACCACGACAGTACCAAAAAATAGATTTCACAATTTACTCAGGTAGGTCTGTCCCATTCCAGACTTGTGTTTGTATGCTAAACTCAGTTCAAAGGCTTGCAAGGTTAAGTCCTTAGGTTGACCAAGGCAAGACTACCAAAGTGTGACCACGAGTATCTAAAACCAACAGAAACCAAATCGACCGCCTGGGCCACACTCTTGGCCCACCGGAAACAATCTTACCACTTGTCTCAGTCTAAATCACTTTCCCACCCCAGTTCTTTACCATGCACCACGTGCCATCATCAAACTCAATTACACATGTCACATTCTCAAAAACACGTTCCATATCTCATTAAGTCAATATTAAATTTAATATTCCAAAATCATGACAAATCTACGTGGCAGGGCTAAACACACTACATACGGTCTAATTAACCCATGTTGGCAAATTATTAATGTCCAACTATTAATCCACAGTCTAGGGTGACAAAGGATTCATGGCCCACAATTATATACGACAAGGTGGCATACAGCAACTAGGCATTTAACTAACCCCAGAATTTATTCAAAACCGATTCTATTAAATTAGCATGCAATAATTTCAATCAATATAATTTTCAAAAGTAGGTTCAACATGATCAAAGCATAACTTGCCTTCAAAAAGTACTGGTTCTGGTTCTTGAACTTGCTCTTGGGTCAAAACTTCTCCTTCGAAGCCTTCGAAAGCACTTCGACGCTTCACGCAGTAACGATACAAATGACAATAAATAAATAAAATAGAGAGAAACTCAAGTCTAAAATTCAAATAAAATTCATAAAAAAAGAGCTTGATTTTACAAATGTTTATAAATTAAAATCACTCAAATCGGAGTTAAAACACAAAAGTTATAGCCATTTGAAGTTTGAAAATCAATTAAAAAGAATAAACCGAATTGCTTCATTTATTTTTCTATTGAAAATTCGGAAATATGATGTTAGCTGACGTCAGCACCGGAATTGAATTTTGGCCGAATTATTTTTCTAAAGAAAAAATCGATTTATGCCGTCAGCATTGTGATCCGGTCCATAGACTTGGTCTACGGTTCGGTTCGAGTCCACCGTGGACCCGGTTCACGCACGCACGTGTCACTGACACGTGGACCCACTGATGACGTTAGTTGCTGATGTCAGCATGTCTCGGCTGGCACGGCTGACACGGGGGCCCCACCATGATGTCAGCATGATGTCACGGCTGACGTCGCGCGCACAGTGCGGTTGACCAGGTGGCTTTAAGATTCATGCACCCGTGATTCAATCGGGCCCGTCCGTTCAAACGGGCGGTCGAGATCACGTGGCCGATCAGATTCCTCCTGCCACACGATGCGCACGGATTGGCTGATGTGCGATGCGATCTGAACCGTTCGGGTCAAAATTAACGGCGCGGATCAACCCAACTTGCGCGGGTGAGATGCCTCAGAGCATGACCCGGCGTGCAACACGTGGCTTCAATCCACACCGTCGGTTCCCGATCGCGCTACTATGAGATCTTAAGTGACTTACATAATTCAATCTTGACCGTTAAAAGTAAATCCTATGGTCAAAAACAGATCTACTACCGTGCAACGCAAAACTTACGTGGCTAAACCCGGACCACCCAATTTTGATCCAACGGCTACAAACGAATCTAGATCTATAGTCTAGGTCTAATCTAGGCCGTTAAATCTTGATCTCACGGCGAACATTAAATGAAAGCAGTTCTACCCGATCAAATCTAATCCGTTCGACCCAATCTCACGGTTTTACTATGGATCGGTGACGCGGCAAGATCCGAAGCGTCGATGCACGATCGGACGGTCGGCGAAGCTTGACGGAGCGACGATGGCGCGGTGACAAAACTTCACCGGAGCGGAGGAAGAAGACACACGCGATGGCGCTGCAGAGCTTCTCCGGCGTGATGAAGTGACCCTTCCGACGCGGCTCAACGAGGTAAATCTGGAGGTGCCTCGGGCGACGGCGGAGGATCACCGGCGGTGACGGAACAACGCAAAGAAGCACAGCGGTGAGCTAGGCAACTACCGCGAGCTCCAGCGGCGAAGCGGCGACGGCTCAGATGACGAGGAGCGTACGGATGGGTGCGGCGCAAAACGGAGAGCACGAGAAGGCATGTGGCACATTAAATAAGGGCCTGGGCATCCGTGCCGCGCGAAATCGTGGAGGAGGTTGAGGCGGCGACGGAGTCCAGCGGCGACACGGAGAGGTGACGTGGCTCTATCACAGACGCACACGTGGCACGATCCAACGACTCGGAGCACGGAGCGACGCGGACGAACGACAAAGCGCTTCGATTGCGTCGAACGCCGACGACGATTAGGTTAGGGTTTGGCGGCTTAGGCCGGGCCTTTGAATGTTGGGCCTGCGATGAGATTCAGCCAGCACTATTCCAAAGTGATTTAAAACACATTTCCAAATTTAAATAATTCCCAAAATTCAAATAAGTCGAAATAAATAGCAGAAAGATTCATAAAAATCTAGAAAATAGCTTGAGATAAATGGAACCCAAATAAAATTTTTTCAAAAAAATATCATTAATACTTTGCTCAGAACAATTGAAAGAACAGTAAGGCTCAATTAGAATAAATGCTCAAAGAATTAAATAAATTCCAAAAATTCAATTAAATCAGGAAAAAGGCACAATAAATCTATAAAACAAAATTTGGGATGTTACAGAGTCCGAGCAGACGGTTCTTCGTTACAACCGTCTGTGATATTGATTTTCTATTTTTTTACTAAATTTTAATTTATTGGTTAGCCTCAGGAATTGCTAGCCATATCCTCTAAAACAAACAACAGTACACACAGCATGACTAGCGTATTATTATGACATAAATTTAAAAAAATGTACTCCAATCACATGTTACGCAACATACAGCGCATCCATTTCATAAATCAACTCAGATCGCACATTACAACATATGTACAGTGAATCCATTTCAGAAAACAACTAACATATGTACTAACCAATTGGATTCAGAAGTAGAAATGACAAATTCACATCACAAGGTTCACAAATTAATCTTAATATAAAGTAAGTAACAAATTCACAACTCATTTAAGACCTCACGCAACAAAAAGGCACATAGCTGTCCTCCAATACTTCGAAGGTCAGCCTATTCCAATACAGATTCAGCTCATTGCCAAGCCTGTCAATGAGAAAAGTAAAGTCTCACGTATATATAAATTAATAAGTGGTGATATTTGTTACAAGATTGACAGACCTGGATGACATTGGTCTGCTGAAAACCGAGGAGTGCCATGTTGTGGCAAACATAGAATCCACATAGGTCAGTGTCCATTGGCTGCTAGTGGCACTGTCAAAACAAAATAGTTTAATTAGTTCCAAAGGTATTATAATGGAGTATGAGGGATTATTGCTTACTATCGATACCGGAAAGTTAAAAGTATACTTTAGAGTGGCTGGGCCCTTCTTGTGTGGCCCTCCCCTCAATTTGTAGACACCGAACGACGTATCGAGAAAATCTCTGATAGGCTTCAAATCGTGGGTGCCGCCCTTTCTGGAATCAAGATAAATTACCTGGTTCTGTCTCGGTACAATTACGAGTAAAACCCAGTGATACCTACATAGGTATGTCGTCATGGTCACTGAACCAAACTTCGAGGTGAGATATATAGTAGAAATTAACGAGTATAGCATCTGGACGAAGCACTTACCCTGGGTTGTAGGGTAAAAGTATGAATTTTTTGTCCGAATAAGCTAGCAGTACTTTTTCCACATACTCGTGGATGAATTGTTTATTTTCATCCATGGTTTGCTTGGACATTATATGTGGGTCGGCGAAACCCACCGGTTGTTTCATTGCTATTGCTTCCTGGATCATGAATCTACATATATAAAATCAAGGATGATATATATAGGACATTTATCGATGCGTCAGAAATGTAGACAGTGATTGCACACACTTACATTGTCCAGCATCTTAGGAGTGAGGCATCGAGCGCTCTGAGGTTGTACAGATCGAACAAGTCGGTGAAGCCGACCACGAAGACACCATCTAAAGCCCGGTGTAAGAAATACTCCTACTTGAAGGTCACGGAGATACTCGTTGCCCGTTGTGCCACCGGCTTATTGCAGGTACCATTCTTGCAATCTAACACCGGCTAATGAAAGCGTCTCTTGTGGTCATCCGGTATGAACGGTTGCCCCAGCTCAAATTGCCGCGCCAATGGGGCAAACGGAAAGTCATGAGCTGACATGGTACATTTCGATTTGCCCTTGTCTCTACGTGCCTTGCTACCAAGCTTCGTCTTTGCAGGACATGATTGGGCCCTTACTTTAGTAATGGTCTACGCAGGACGGGACACGATAGCCAATCTGGCTGGCTCGTTCGGTGCATGGTATGGCTCCGGTAGTGTTGGTAGCTCTGGCGCATGATGTGGTGTCTCTGGGACTACTTGTATCTTCGGTGCTCATAGGCGGGTGTCGAAGGACATGTTCTTCTTGGACCACTAGATGAATGTGCTGATGGCATCCCCTAGTGTGACAATCTCGTCGTTTGGGGGATGTCCAGTGTGACAGCCTTGAAAATTTCATGTGCACCATCGACATGGACCTTCACGTAGCCCAGCTCTAAAGTATGACCGTGTGTTAATGCCCCTGCACCAGATGCATACGCTTGTCCCCAAGCAGCCTGCAGGGGAACAGAGCCGTTGGCAAGTCTCACTTGCAGATTGCACATCATGGCCACCTACATATGGGTACATAAGTAATTAGCTAACACGTCCAACATTAAAAGTGTAGGTAAGTAGCATTGCAGATATGTTAACTGAGTGTCATCAGGAGGAAATCTGGCTTCATCCACGTCTGTCTCAGGGGCAGACGCGTAGCTGCTCCGACGGTTGGTTGGGCTAAACTGCACATGTGCTTCTTAGGCTAGCACGTTCCGTGCCTGCCTCTCCTTGGCCACCCTTTGCTCCAGTCTTTCCTCGAGGCTTCATAGCTAATCATTGAACTGCGCTCTAAGCCTTACCTCAACCCTTTCCTCAATGAGGGCTACTAGCTGTTCCTCATGCTCGGCTTTGCTTCTCTTCCTACTCCGGTACGTGACCGAGTCCTGTGGGAATCCCAATTTCCAGGGAACGAAAACACTTAGGCCTCTGGTGCGACCCGGATGCTCATTGTTTTCTAAGGCCGTGGAGAGCATGTCTTTCTCTCTGTTCGAAGTGAAAGAGCCCTGAAAAGATTTCGTACTCAACGATATTAGACGTTGGGACACTTCCTCATCAGCGGGGTTTGCAAAGGACACACCGCCCGAAGAAGTGTGACGTGACCTCGCTCTTACCCAGTTTCGGGCACGCGGGTCCACGATCGAGGTAAATGGCGTTCTGATCAGATGATTCACTACACAAGTTAATGGTGTTCTGATCAGTAATTTGCAGAATGAACCGAACCTTTAATGATTTGTTCAGATCAATATCTATGAACTCTACCAACTGAACCAAGCAATGAACAGACAGTAATATCATGCCGATAGAATCAAAGCGATAACAGAAATGAATACAAATTGAGCAGAACAATGAATATAATCAATAATTTCATACAAGTCTAGTAGTTCAAGACTTAAATCATTTCATCAATTGTCATATTCATCTAGTAACCCTAATTTTATCACAGAGTAACACCAGTATCTCAGCCAGCAAGAATCAAGTGCAGAACCGAAAATACTCACAGAGGGAATAGCACTCGAAGCTATTCAGAAGAAGGGCTGGCTAGACAAACTATACAAGTTCAGATCAATTTACTAGCAATCTCACTAACCGATCAGGCGCACAAATTCAAATCAATAACAAAACTACTAATTAAATCAAGTTACAGATTTACTAGCAACTTGAACAGCTAACTAGGTTAGTGCAGAGAAATAACACTAATGATCAGACTATGAGTAAACCAGAAATGGAATTAATTCAAGTAATCTACCAGTTCAAGGCCTAGTTCATTTCATTAACTGTCATATTCACCAAAGTTCTAGTCATCAGAATACCCATTATCATCATGGAGCAAGCAAGGCAACAAAAAAAATGGAGAGGGGAGGGCACGACCGATGGAGAGGGGAGACACCATCGGGGGGAAGGGCACCGCCGAGGGAGGAGACCGCAGCCGAGGGGGGAGTGCGCCGCCGACAGGGGAGGGCACGGCCGAGGGGGGAGGGCGCCGTCGACGGGGGAGGGCATGACTGAGGGGGGAGGGCGTCGCTGAGGGAGAGGGGCTCACGATAGCTAGGGTTGCAATTAACTAAATGTGCACGGGACTTGTTTACCCAGACGATTCTGCGATCGATCCGTTTGGGATGACTCTATCCCAGAAGGTTCAATCCCAGAACCGTCAGGGATAGGCCATTGTATTATTTTTTTCCATGCAAATATATATATCATGTATACACCTGCTTAATTTTAATCAATACATTTCAGTAATTAATACATGTCATTAATTAATTATAATACATGAACACTTGGTATATACATGAAGTTCTCATGACAACACTTGCTTATTCTTTTGTACAAAAATTAGCCCTTCGTGATAATCAACACGTGTGTAGCTAGGTTCCTCAGGTTGGTCTTCCTGGATTGTGACATCGGTACCAATAGGAGGCAACTCGTTGAACTGATTGTATTCTTCCTCATCTATCACATTCTCGACTCCAACAATCCTCCTTTTTCCTTGAAGAACGATGTGGCGCTGCTTGTTGGACGGGTCAGTTACATAGAAGACTTGAACAACTTGGTTGGCGAGAACGAATGGTTCCTCTTGGTATCCGCCACGTTCGAGGTCCACAATTGTAATGCCATACTTGTCAACCTTCACGTGCTGTAGGTTAACCCAATGGCACCGAAATAAGGGAATCTTGAATAGCACATAGTCGAGCTCCTAAATTTCCTCAATAAACCCATAATACGAGCTCCTCATCGATCCAGCGGTATTCAGCGCATCGATGCGAACACCGCTGTTCTGGTTTGTGCTCTTTATGTACTAATCTCTCGTGTAAAATGTGTACCCATTTAAGACATATCCTTTCCATGTTACAACCGTAAAAGCTGGCCCATTTGCCAACCATGTCAACATCTCACCTGACATGCTTCCAGTAATTGGTTGTTGCTCCTTGAACTATCTGTTAAACTGAAGGTTATGTTGTCTGATGATCCAGTACTCCTGCCGCGTCGAATTCTCTTGTCGTAGCCAATTCTTGTGCTCGTCGATATACGGGGCCACAACAGCCATATATTGCAAAACTATGAAATGGGCTTTCGCGCACGCAACCGTATCAGGCGTGATTGCTTTCCTTCTGATGGTCCCAATGCGCTGGAGCCTCCCCTCATGGCGGGATCGAGGCACACCTATCGGTTCGACCTAAGCCATGTAATCCATGCAGAATTCGACGACCTCTTCGGTTGCATAACCTTCGATAATGCTAGCCTCTGGTCTAGATCGATTCCGTACGTAGAACTTGAGAATACCTATGTAACTCTCGAATGAGTACATACTACGTAGGAAGACAGGCCCGCACATCTTTATCTCCCTCACAAGGTGAACAATGAGATGGACCATGATATCGAAAAACAACGGAGGGAAATTGACGAATACTCATACCAGGGGTACCCCACAGCAAGCGATGCAGAGTACTAAAGAGGGTATTGCCAAAGTCTCCGTCCCTCACAGGTGGGATTATCACTGAATATTGGTTGGAACACCAAATGATCCATCTTGGGCCCAACTCTAGGCCTCGTGGGGCCACGAAGGACCCTCGGCCTCGTTCAGGCCCATCAAGGGCGGTCCGACCTAGCCTCAGGTCGGACGCTCCCGCAGGCTCCGACTTGGCCTCAGGTCGAGGCCCCAACGAGCTCCGACTCAACGACCTCCGCTATGTCACCAGTCGACTTCGAGCTGGTCGCCTGCCCCGTGGACACGACGGCCATGATGGGGCAGGTGGCTCCTTCCCAAGGTGGCCAGGAGGCCGCCTTAGTCAAGCGCCCGTCCCTTCGCCCCATCATGCACAGTGGAGAGACGCGCTCCCTCCCGAGGCGACACCAGAGCGCAGCATAGACGACGCCAAGATCTCGACAAAGACAGAGGGCAGTGCGCCTTCCCGACGGAACGGCGCCATTGGTCTACCCCAACCCGACGGATGAGCAGGACCCGTCACCACCAGACCAAGACCGGGACTTCCGGGCGTAGCATACCCCTACCTTTTTTCTCCAAACTCCCGTGTAACATGCCCCCTCCGCCTATATAAAGGGAGGCAGGGCCCTCAGGGAAGGGCATGCGCATTCGATTCAATTCGATTCATCCGGATCCAATCCAAGTATCCGCACTCCCCCGAGCACATAGCTCTCCCTCATCTTATTCGGACGAGGCGCATTAGGCCAGCCCTGTTGCCCTCGCTTGTAACACTCTGTAATCCACTACACCCCGAGCAATACAAAACCACCACCACTTAACCGGACGTAGGGATATTCGCCCAAACCAAGATACATTTTGTAACATCCTAATTTTTGGCTTTTCGATTATTGAATATTATTTTTAATACAATTTATAATTTTGAGAATTTTCTAGAGTTTATTGGATCTTCTGAGATTTATTTGAATTAAAATGAATTATCTTTTATTAAGAAATAATTATAAAAGGGGAATATTTAAAATAAAGTTTTGCTAAAAAAAATTTTGTTTAAAGTCCAAAATATCTCAAGAACAATTTTGGGATTTTCTGGGAATTTTACTGGTATTTTCGTTGCCAGAAACAAAGTCACGAAGAATCAAGCGGCGGAAAAGGACTTGGGTGTTTCTTTTCTCGCGATGCTACAGTAATTTCGAAGCTACAGTATTTCGGAAGTAGTTCATTCGGCGGGAGTTCAGTGCGTGGCCACCTCGACCGAAGACTTTTCGCTCGGGATGACGTTGGGAAATGGGAAGTATGAAGTCCTGCTGGTCACCGAGAAGGATGGAGAAACGGAGCCGGGCGACGTGTCCGTGTAGGAAGTCGATCGTGTGCCATGTACTTTTGCCGCGCGCGGACTAGGCTATCGTGACCGAGAAGGACTCCTGCGCCAGCGCCTCGTCGAGAGACTCGGAGCCCTTCGTCACTGCGCGGGAAAAAGGAAAGCGTCGCCGATTCAAGCATGCGCCAGCGCCGAGTGCCGTACGCGATTCGGTTTCCAAATTGCCGCTGCACACCGTCTCCGACGCAGCCACAGATTGCTTCGCCTTCCATCAAAGCGCGCGGAAAAAAAAAGGAAGAATAGCTAGGCAAGGAAACTTAAGTCCGTTTAGGAGTTGTAGTCCGTCTCATCGCCACCACGAACTTTCCTTGGATTGTACGCCCCACCGGGTATAAATAGAGGCCTCGACCCCTCCCCAAAACTCACCTTGAGCCACCGCGTCTTTCCCCTCACACGCCTTCGTCGGAGAGTCGCCGTAGCAGCCGCGCCAGCTCGCCGGAGTTCTCGAAGGATTGCGCCGCGTCTACGTCGTCGCCGAGTATCTCTTTCGCCAAGTGGGAAGCGGATTGGAGGCCGTTGCGTTGCGCCGAACCTGTTGCGCCACTTCTTCTTCGTCGGAGTACGCCAGAGCGCCATCGGGAGCGTCGTCGTCTTCGTCTCCGGTGAATTCAAATCGCCGTCGCCGAGGTCGTCGTCCCCAGCGCCGGTGGATTCAAGCCATCGCTTCATCGCCGATCAGGAACTTCGTCAGCGGTCGGATCATAATCTAGCATCTGGAATTCGTCCACGTTATTTCAGGATCGGTAAGCTTCTCCGATTAAACATCAGCCGTTGGGTTTAAGTCGGACCGTTAATATTGAGTCACATAGTAAATTTATTCGTAACCGTTAGATTGAGTTCATCAGTCTAGATTTCGCCACATTTTGTCCGTACAAGCCGGGGAGGGAAAAGTCGGAATTTCTTTTATAAAAATAATTCGCTAAAATCGGATTTATGAATTAGGGTTTATTTTCAGGAATTTCCAAATTTCAAAACCTTATAACTTTCGCATACGAACTCCGTTTGAGGTGATTCAAATTCCTAAAAATTTGTAAAAATGAGATCTTTCTAATGGTGGCTTTTATTTGAATTTTTGAATTTGTTTGCTCTTTGGTTTTGGTTTTTTATTTGCTTTTCTCTCTCGATTCGCGTAGACGTTGAATTGTGCGAGGCTTCGGAAGGGGATTTCTCAGTTCAGGAATTATTTCCAGACCAGGAGCAGGAGCTTAACGAAGGCAAGTTGTGCTTTGATCATGTTGCACCTATAAACTAGATTGCATGCTATTTTGATTTAACTTATCACTTATTATTTCATGAGTATAAATGTTTTCAACTTAAGTTTGGGATTAGCTATCATACTCTTTGAACTATACCCTACCTTGTTGTTTGTATGCCATGCTTCATTGTCACCTTAAGTTGGTTACTATAGTTGGTTAATAATGAAATCAACATGGATGGTTAGACCGAATAGATTTGCTTAGCCATGCTACGTCATCACATGTTCATGAATTAGTGGTTAATAATCTTGACTAATGGAATATGGAGCGATGATGTTGAATTGATGCTTGGTAACCAACCGGGAGATAATCACTTTAGATTGAAGCAAGTGGAAGGGGCAAGGGTGCCAGGGTGGGCCCGATGGGCGAGAAAGGGTATGTGTATGTCTTGCTTTAATCAATCCTAAGGACTTAACCTTGCGAGCCTTTGACTGAGTCTAACTTGCAACCACATGTGCGAATGGGACAGCTTAGTGATTAATTTGCAAATGCTTAACTTAAGTGCTATCTTGGTGGTGTGAGTCCGGGTTCACGGAGGAAACTCACATGGCGCAAGAGGGGGCCTGTTGTGGTGGTTTAGCCCTTGATGTTGAAACCTTAGCGGGTAGCACTGGGTTAAGAGGATGCATTGTAAAGGCTTCACTACGATCATTCGCCTGTGTGGTGCATGGTTGTATCATGTGGGTAAAGTGCATAACCTCTGCAGAGTGTACAATCTATTCGGATAGCCGTGCTCACGGTATTGAGCAATGCTCGGGAATTACAGTCAAGGGGTAGCTAATTAAAATTGACAACTGCTGGGATGGCGGGATGCCATGTGGATAATGGAACTTGATTTAGGTTGAGACTTGGGTTGATTTGCAAAACAATGGAATCTATTTACTTGTTATTATTTGTTTTACTGTCTTTTCAATCTACATATTGCTTATGTTTGAAAATCTTTGCTTCTCGCTTATGAACCATAAGCCCTCCTTTGGAAGCCTGCATATAGTTATAATAGAAATGCATTCTGTGCACAACTTGTTGAGTACGTGTTGGTGTACTCACCCTTGCCTACAAAAATCATCAGTGCTGAAGAAGAAGTACCATGAAGGGACGAATGTTTAGGGTGCGAGCCTTGTCGGTTACTGTGGTATCTTGAGGGTTATCTACGTCTTCATTCCGCTGCAGTTCAATTTGTTATTCAGCCTTATGAGGCATTGCTAAGTAAGTTGACCATAAGGTCATACAACTGCTAATATTTAGTATATTATGTTCTTATCTTATTTACGTTGTGTATGATTATGATATTCACTAATGTTGAGCCTGTGTGCACTAGCGTGATCCTGGACTAGTGCAGTATACACAGAGGGTCCGGATTTGCATATTCGGGTCCCGACAAAAGTGGTATCAGAGCCATACTGACTGTAGGCCTTGCCCCTAGATAGTTGGTCGTCTCTATAGGTCATTCAAAATTATTTTCTAAATTAAAAGACCTAACCCAGAAGAATAATGTGTTCTTGACTTATCTCATTCTTCTATTGCTGTCCTTACCAAAATTCTATCTTTTCCTTGCTGAAATTCCTTTCCCTTATCTCTACTGAAATGAGTTAAAAATCTTACCTGAGTTACCTTGAGTAGAAAACGATATACCACACTTAGGAGAAGGCATCAAGTGCCTGCTGCTACCATAATGATCATAATTGAAGGAATCATCAAGCTCATGGAAGAACGGACCAATGGAGCGGTTCAAGAGTTAGAAGACTCAAGTGCTTCAAGTAGTCAGTTGAGACTCATGTGTGGAAGTCGCGTTTCCTAAGATAGGAGTGTCGCCCATGTAGACGGTAGTTTTGTGTGTTTAGGTGAATTGGTTCTTCTTAATTGCTGAGTGTGCAGTATGTGTTGCAAAGCTTTTAGGCTTATATAAGCGACCATACCAAGTTATTAATATTGATTGTTTAAGTTATTGGGTTAAACCTATCTTCCCTGTGTTAGGATTCTTGCTCCTTACCTATGCTATTTCCCTTCCTCCTAACCCTTTCGAGGTAATCAAGCAAATGGTTCAGAATAGTGTTAGCAATGGAGTTAGTGGAAATGGAAATCAACCCAACAGAAACTCCCAGGAATGGTATAGTCATAGTGAATTCAGAGAAGGAACGCTACCCTGCATCTTGCTCGAAACATAGGTATTGCTCTATGAAGCGCGGTCAACCAAACAAGTTAGAGGATCGAGCGTGCATTCGCTGTGAGGAAATTAGTCATACCTCAAATAAGCATGCGATTAGATGCTCTAGTTGCAAAGGAAATCATATAATTAGAAAAGGTCCTATGAGTAACATCACCTATCACCTTTGTGAAAGACAAGACCATTGCCTATCTCAGTGTCCCTTGGATCCAATAGTTACTGCCGTAATCTAGCATCAACAGAATCTACGAACCCTAGTTACTCAAGAATTATCAATAAGAAGGGAAAATTCAAGTGATGATAGTTCGTGTTAGCCAACTGATGGATAATGGTGTGGAATTTGCCAATTAGAAGATGCGTCAAATATCAGAAAATACTTTGATATATTTCCCAAGAATTTGCCTGGTATGCCGTCATAACAAAAGGTCAGGTTCGTGAGTAAATTAGTGTCTGGTATAGCTCAATAGAGAAAAGACCATGTCAACCCAGGAATTAGTGAAAAATGGAAAAGCATAACAAAAAGTTACTAGGAAGAATTTTGAAGACTTAGTATATCATCATGGAAATTCTTGTTCATTAAAACGCAAATGGAAGATCAAGGAGAGTGCACTAAATCGTGTTCTAAATAAATAAAATATCAGTAACAAGTATCCAATATCAGGATCGACTACATGATTGGACAGTTGAGAATAGAATTGGAATTTCTTTAGGACAAAGTTTAAGCAGGCTATCATAAACTTAGGAGACATGGGAAGGATGTTTCTAAAATTTCATCTCTACATAAACAATATGAGTTTTGGCTAACACTCCTGAATTGACTGATGTCCCGCATATCTAATAAACATAATAAGTAAGATATTCATGGAGTAATTGATAAATTCATGATTGATGACAATCTAGTATACCCTAAGACAAAAGAAAATCATGCAGAACATGATAAATTAATTTAAAAAGATTACAAGAGTAGTAGTCATATGCTAAGTTCCACTAGTGTAAATTTCGGAAGTGAAATGGTCGAAATTCTTAGTCATATAAAGACTGCTAAAGGAGTTATTGTTGAACCAAGCAAGATAACAGTTGTGTTACCTAGGAAGCAACCAAAGTACGTTACCTAAATTTAAGGTTCTAGAAATGGTAAGATAATACCACTGGTTCATAGGAAGGTTTTTCGACAATAGCTAGACCTTTTGTACGATTGTTAAGGAGAAAAAGATGTATGGACACCAGAGTAACGAAAAGGGTTTTCGGAAGTTGAAGGAGCGATTACCATTAACGCATGTGTTAGTATTACTAGTCATGCGAGTAGTTTCAATATATAAGGATGATGCTTCTAGACATAATCTGAGAAGTGAACCAACGTTGTTGCATAAACGATGAGGCAGTTGAAATTACCCTACGTATGACTGGGAGTTAGTCGTTGTAGTGCGTGCAGAAAAATGGTGTCATTATCTCATCGAGAATAAATGTGGGTCTTAAGAATCTAAATATAATTACCCAGTCCAACCTTAATATAGGACGAAGATAATGGTTGGAAGGGATCAAAGAGTCTAGTGTCAGAATCCATAGGCATTTCAGTAAGGCTAAGGTGGTAGTCGACGTTTGAGTTACGAGGTAATATGTTGATAATAAACAGTTAACCAGGGTATAAAAGAATCTGAGAAGTTGAAATTAAAAGGTCGCCCCACAAGGTTTCATAGTTGCCTTGGAAATAGAACCAAGACTAGAAGATTAGAACATAAGAAGTTCGAATGTAGATGAAGTACAAAATCAAATTAAGGAAAGAAGAAGGCGTAGCCAAAAAGTAGAAATTTGAGTGATTAAGATATCATAAGGATGTAATGCTGAACCAGTGTGCCGGATAGGAAGATCCTAAGAAATTGATACTTGAGAAAACTCATAATTCTAAGTATTCAATATACCCAGGAAGTGCCAAAGAGGATTAATATCTTAAGGAAAGGTTTTGGTGACCTAAGGTGAAAAGCGAAATTATTGGATATGATACTCGAGGTAATAGAAAATAAAGGCAATGCATTAGAAATCTAAAGTTTCGTTGCAAATCATTCTAGATTCCTATAGGAGGCAAATCATTAAAATTATCCCTAGTGTAAATGGATTCTAAAAGGTATGAATTCGGAGGAATCATTATTGATTTAATTAACCAAAATTACTCATTTCATATCACTGAAGACTACATATTCAAAAGATCATTTGGCAAATCTGTCAAGGATTTAATAACTACTTAGGTGCTCAAGGAGGCTTTGTCCGATAGAAGTATCCAATTTATCTCAGGTTTTAGAACAAAGTTACATGAAATAATGAGAACTCGCTTGGATTTAAGCACCGCATATCATCCTTAGATAGATAGTAAGACAGAAAGAGTTAATCAGATTCTGGAAGATATGTTCGCAGGTTGCGCGTTAGCTTACGTCACGTTTTGGGATAAATGTTTGACATAGGCAGAATTTCCAAACCTATTATCCAGCCAGCCCTAAATCTCGGGGTCGAGATTCCGTTAAGGGGGGAGGTTTGTAACATCCTAATTTTTGGCTTTTCGATTATTGAATATTATTTTTAATACAATTTATAATTTTTGAGAATTTTCTAGAGTTTATTGGATCTTCTGAGATTTATTTGAATTAAAATGAATTATCTTTTATTAAGAAATAATTATAAAAGGGGAATATTTAAAATAAAGTTTTGCTAAAAAAAATTTTGTTTAAAGTCCAAAATATCTCAAGAACAATTTTGGGATTTTCTGGGAATTTTACTGGTATTTTCGTTGCCAGAAACAAAGTCACGAAGAATCAAGCGGCGGAAAAGGACTTGGGTGTTTCTTTTCTCGCGATGCTACAGTAATTTCGAAGCTACAGTATTTCGGAAGTAGTTCATTCGGCGGGAGTTCAGTGCGTGGCCACCTCGACCGAAGACTTTTCGCTCGGGATGACGTTGGGAAATGGGAAGTATGAAGTCCTGCTGGTCACCGAGAAGGATGGAGAAACGGAGCCGGGCGACGTGTCCGTGTAGGAAGTCGATCGTGTGCCATGTACTTTTGCCGCGCGCGGACTAGGCTATCGTGACCGAGAAGGACTCCTGCGCCAGCGCCTCGTCGAGAGACTCGGAGCCCTTCGTCACTGCGCGGGAAAAAGGAAAGCGTCGCCGATTCAAGCATGCGCCAGCGCCGAGTGCCGTACGCGATTCGGTTTCCAAATTGCCGCTGCACACCGTCTCCGACGCAGCCACAGATTGCTTCGCCTTCCATCAAAGCGCGCGGAAAAAAAAAAGGAAGAATAGCTAGGCAAGGAAACTTAAGTCCGTTTAGGAGTTGTAGTCCGTCTCATCGCCACCACGAACTTTCCTTGGATTGTACGCCCCACCGGGTATAAATAGAGGCCTCGACCCCTCCCCAAAACTCACCTTGAGCCACCGCGTCTTTCCCCTCACACGCCTTCGTCGGAGAGTCGCCGTAGCAGCCGCGCCAGCTCGCCGGAGTTCTCGAAGGATTGCGCCGCGTCTACGTCGTCGCCGAGTATCTCTTTCGCCAAGTGGGAAGCGGATTGGAGGCCGTTGCGTTGCGCCGAACCTGTTGCGCCACTTCTTCTTCGTCGGAGTACGCCAGAGCGCCATCGGGAGCGTCGTCGTCTTCGTCTCCGGTGAATTCAAATCGCCGTCGCCGAGGTCGTCGTCCCCAGCGCCGGTGGATTCAAGCCATCGCTTCATCGCCGATCAGGAACTTCGTCAGCGGTCGGATCATAATCTAGCATCTGGAATTCGTCCACGTTATTTCAGGATCGGTAAGCTTCTCCGATTAAACATCAGCCGTTGGGTTTAAGTCGGACCGTTAATATTGAGTCACATAGTAAATTTATTCGTAACCGTTAGATTGAGTTCATCAGTCTAGATTTCGCCACATTTTGTCCGTACAAGCCGGGGAGGGAAAAGTCGGAATTTCTTTTATAAAAATAATTCGCTAAAATCGGATTTATGAATTAGGGTTTATTTTCAGGAATTTCCAAATTTCAAAACCTTATAACTTTCGCATACGAACTCCGTTTGAGGTGATTCAAATTCCTAAAAATTTGTAAAAATGAGATCTTTCTAATGGTGGCTTTTATTTGAATTTTTGAATTTGTTTGCTCTTTGGTTTTGGTTTTTTATTTGCTTTTCTCTCTCGATTCGCGTAGACGTTGAATTGTGCGAGGCTTCGGAAGGGGATTTCTCAGTTCAGGAATTATTTCCAGACCAGGAGCAGGAGCTTAACGAAGGCAAGTTGTGCTTTGATCATGTTGCACCTATAAACTAGATTGCATGCTATTTTGATTTAACTTATCACTTATTATTTCATGAGTATAAATGTTTTCAACTTAAGTTTGGGATTAGCTATCATACTCTTTGAACTATACCCTACCTTGTTGTTTGTATGCCATGCTTCATTGTCACCTTAAGTTGGTTACTATAGTTGGTTAATAATGAAATCAACATGGATGGTTAGACCGGAATAGATTTGCTTAGCCATGCTACGTCATCACATGTTCATGAATTAGTGGTTAATAATCTTGACTAATGGAATATGGAACGATGATGTTGAATTGATGCTTGGTAACCAACCGGGAGATAATCACTTTAGATTGAAGCAAGTGGAAGGGGCAAGGGTGCCAGGGTGGGCCCGATGGGCGAGAAAGGGTATGTGTATGTCTTGCTTTAATCAATCCTAAGGACTTAACCTTGCGAGCCTTTGACCTGAGTCTAACTTGCAACCACATGTCTGGAATGGGACAGCTTAGCTGATTAATTTGCAAATGCTTAACTTAAGTGCTATCTTGGTGGTGTGAGTCCGGGTTCACGGAGGAAACTCACATGGCGCAAGAGGGGGGCCCTGTTGTGGTGGTTTAGCCCTTCAGTGTTGAAACCTTAGCGGGTAGCACTGGGTTAAGAGGATGCATTGTAAAGGCTTCGTTACGATCATTCGCTGTGTGGTGCATGGTTGTATCATGTGGGTAAAGTGCATAACCTCTGCAGAGTGTACAATCTATTCGGATAGCCGTGCTCACGGTATTGAGCAATGCTCGGAATTACAGATCAAGGGTAGCTAATTAAAATTGACAAGCTCGCCGGGATGGCGGGATGCCATGTGGATAATGGAACTTGATTTAGGTTGAGACTTGGGTTGATTTGCAAAACAATGGAATCTATTTACTTGTTATTATTTGTTTCTTGTCTTTTCAATCTACATATTGCTTATGTTTGAAAATCTTTGCTTCTCGCTTATGAACCATAAGCCCTCCTTTGGAATAAGCCTGCATATAGTTATAATAGAAATGCATTCTGTGCACAACTTGTTGAGTACGTGTTGGTGTACTCACCCTTGCCTACAAAAATCATCGATCTTTGAAGAAGAAGTACCATGAAGGGACGAATGTTTAGGGTGCGAGCCTTGTCGGTTACGTGGTATCTTGAGGGTTATCTCGTCTTCATTCCGCTGCAGTTCAATTTGTTATTCAGCCTTATGAGGCATTGCTAAGTAAGTTGACCATAAGGTCATACAACTGCTAATATTTAGTATATTATGTTCTTATCTTATTTACGTTGTGTATGATTATGATATTCACTAATGTTGAGCTCTGTGTGCACTAAGCGTGATCTGGACTAGTGCAAGATACACGAGGGTCGGATTTGCATATTCGGGTCCCGACAATTATCGAAAAGATTCATTCCATCTATACTCAATCCGAACCTTATATTCCTCGGATCCACTGCGAATTCTTCAAACCTCCTATCGATGTTTCTCCACTGTGTCGAATCAGTAGGGTGCCTAGTTATTCCATCGTTCTTACGCTAATCCAAGTGCCATCGAAGCAATTTTGCCTGTTTTGAGTTTGCAAACAAACGCTTCAAACGGGGCATTATAGGCAGATACCACACCACCTTAGCGTGAGGTCCTTTTTTCACCTCCATGCCCTCGTCGTCATCATACAATCTATCTTTACGCTTGTACCTAGATGCGTTGCACACCGGACATATATGCAAGTTTGCGGTACAGGATACAATCATTCGGATAGGCATGTATTCGTTCTACTTCCATTCCCAAGGGACAAAGAACTTTTTTGGCTTTGTAGGTGGTTGTCGGCAACTCGTTTATCTCTGGAAGCATATCCGCTAATAGACCTAACAGCGCTGTGAAACTCTTGTTAGACCAACTGTTGCTTGCCTTTAATTTCAGCAGATCCAACACGGACGACAACCTTGTGTATATGAACTTGCAACCCGGGAACAAAGGTTTTTTCGAGTCGTCCACCAAGCCCCGGAATTTTACATACTCTCGCTCATCACGGTTTCCTTCTGCATCCCGTAGCATCTGATCTAGATTGTCATCGAAAGTACAGTCGATATCATCTGGAGTATCATTGACTTCATTGACGATATCCAGAGTATCGTCGACTTCATCCATGATGGAAATACTACTTGGTCCCTATGTAATATGCTCTTCACCGTGACTGGTCCAACAAGTATATCCCCTTTTGAAACCCCGTAGAATCAAGTGTGCTTCAATCTTGTCGACGTTTGTTGTCGGCAATAATCAAAAGGGGGCTAGGTGCTGGATCCAAACTCGATGGTAGCACGAGACACCGGATGTATACAGGTTCGGGCTCTCGCGGTGGAGATAACACCCTAGTCCTATACTCTGGAATTATATGTGGCTAGCTAATTGCTGATGAGATTGTGTGTTTATGTTCCCTCTCCCCTCCACTTTATATAGCAGAGGAGGGTGGTTACAAAAGAGAGTCCAAGTCGGATACAAAGTAGGGATCACGTCTTCTGCTCCTATCCGTTTTGGTAACGGTTTAGATTACAATTGTATCCTACCTAATCCGGCTTAGTTGCTATCTCCAGGACTTCCTTATTTAACATGCCTTGGCACACCCCGAATAGCTTCTATCTTTCTGCAATCGGCCCGACCCATCCATATCCGGTTGGGCCTCGTTGGCCTGCCATGCAGACACCTGCACGTATATATCCCACAGTAGCCCCCGAGTACTTCGCGGTCGGATTGCCTTCTTACTTCCAAGGTTTCCCGACTGGTCTTTTATGCCACCGAGTGCTTTGTAGTAGGCGAGTAGGCCGTGAAGGACTCGACAGAGCTCCACGTGGCGCTATTCCGAGTGGTTCCCAACCCGATTTCTCGGATCAGCACGCGACTCAGCATGGAGAATATCTCCGCTCAAGTTGGCTTTTAGCCGAGGGGTACCTGTGCACTAGAGCACACAACTATTGGCCTGTCATGAGGCGTACCACTGGATTTTGTGTTTTAAACTATCTTTATGATATCTGATCCCGTTTCGAACGGTATTCAGCATACGGCCTGTCATGAGGCATATCATAAGAGGATGTTTATATTTGGAAGGTACCCAAATCCCGTCTGATGCGGTCATTGGCTCTTGGCCCATCATAGACCATACCATTTCCCAAATCAATTTTCGGCCCAATTGAGCCTATGCACAGTGATTCATTGCACACGGCCTTAGGCCCATCTTGAAGCACGCCCTAGGGCAACCCCAAGTTATGCGGAGGGCGAAGCATTTTCCCGCTCAAAGCGAAAGTTGGCATCGCTCCCTATAAATATGAAGCCAGGTGCGACTGAGACGGTTTTCTGCACACTGTGCTCATTCGCTGCTTCATCTTTTTTTGTTCGGTGTTCCTCTTGCGAATCCCGCCGTTAGGGTTAGCATCCTTCATCTTCCCAATCCGGCGCGATTGCAGGCTAATTCCGCCCAAAAAATGTCTTCTTCTCCTCCCAAGGATGTTCCTTCATCCGCGTCAGCCAAGGATTGGGCCACCTCTGTGACAACGGATAGATGACTAGAGGAAGTAGTCTGCGCCGGCATTTTTCCCCCATTGGTGATGCTTTCGCTCTCTGTCATTGGTGAATCTCGCCCACCTCGTCTTCAAGAAGTGGTTGTCTTCGAATCTTTTTTCTTGCGTGGATTTGGTCTTCCCGCATGCCCCTTCTTTCGAGGTCTTCTTGAATTTTATGGAATTGAATTGAGTCACCTCAATCCCAATTCTATCCTTCAAATTGCCGTCTTTGTTCACCTTTGCGAGGCTTTTCTTGGCGTTCGCCCGCATTTCAATCTTTTTAGCCACCTTTTCCTCCTCAAGCCTTTCCCCAGCAAAAGCTCCCCCAAAGCAGTTGGAGGCGCCGGATTCCAGCTGAGGGATGGCCTGAAGAAAGCCTATTTAGCCATTCCCTTCAAAACCTCGAATAAGGGCTGGCACCAGGAGTGGTTTTTTTGTTCCAATCCTAAGCCCTCCCTGCCTGCTTTTCCGGATCACCACCCAAGCCCTCGGCCAATTGGTCATCGCTTCCTACGGGTGACGGGATGGACCAGGTGATAGACCTTATAGGAATGATCGCTGAATTAAAGGGGAATGGACTCACCGGAGTGGCCATTGTTCTCAATTTTGGCTCATACGAGTTCAAATTTCTCAAGGAACAGGTTCATCTTGGATATGAACATGAAGGGCCAAACGATCCTACCCGGGAAGTACCTAAGCCAATTTCAAGGGAGGAGCTTCTTAACCGCGTGGCGGATTTGTTCGCTCCGGGTGTTTGGATTGCTAACGACGGATGCCCAAGACCTTTCAAGAAATCGAACCCTCCACCTCCGGTAAGATGCCTTCTTATTTCCCTGGATTGGGTCTTCTGATTCTTGCTCGGCTTACATTGAACATGCGTCTTCTCTATATTTGCAGGATCGTGATGCCATCTTTTCTGACGCGCCCTTGCCCGAGTTTCCGGTGCACAAGAGTGCTAAGCGAAACCGTCCCGCCCGCTCCTCGTCCCCGACTCCAAGCGCCAAGAAGAGCAAGGCGAATGAAGCCGAAGACCCCTTGGGAAAGGGAAAGCCCAACGTCTGCAAGGCCCAAGGAAGAGAAGAAGAAGTCGGCGAACGTCGCGCTCGATCGAGGCTCGGAGGTTCGGGACTCGGCAGCCGCTTGTCCTCACCTTACAACTTCGTCATCTTCTAGTCAATCCATGACTCCAGTGGCCCTCGAGCCCTCTGCCCAAGACTCACCGACAACAGGCCTCCGCTCCGCGACCACCAGAGACCCTTTGTCCCCGCTCCCTGTGTGCAGATCGTTCTCTACGGCCAGATTTCCGCCTAAGAACTCAGCATTCAAAATAACAAGATCCGACAGGTTGGCTTCCTTGTTCGTTCTTCCTTAGTCCTTCGGGTCATGTTCTGACTGATTCTTCTTTCAGAGAGCCTTCCAGCAAGATTCCTGCGGATACGCTGCATCAGACCCCAGAGGTCGGTTGCTAAAAACACTGCAAGCACACCGGAAGTCCGCTACGGTTAGGGAGCCGAGCCCGCGCCCCGGTGGCCGCGAGCGCCGACGACAGCCCTCCGATCGCTTCGAATCGCGAACACCGAGATCGGATCGGGCCCGACCGGTCCACGGCCGCCGACTCCTCCGGGCCGACTAGTCAAACCGTGCCTCCTGAGGCCGCCGCCGATCCTGCCGCTGATCCTCTGCCGGAAGAGCCTCCTCGACCCTCTCGCCATTTGCCACTGCCAGAAGAACTCCCTCAGCCACCCCGCCCGAATTCTCTGATACGAATTGCCTTCTTCGACAAATATGATGACGGGAGGTCCTTCGATGACGAGGATGAATCTGAGGAGTGGGCGTCGGTCTGTGACGCTGCTTACACTTGTTTTCGCCTTGGTAGCGTGAGTTGCTTATGCCGAGCCGTTTTTAGGTGTCCCCTTTTTATTGTCTATGATGTACCAGGCGCCTTCATTGCTCCTCAAGTATCATCTTCACCGTAGAACATGCTCAAGACCAGAACGCCCTTATCCAGGAATTACTTCCGAGGACCAAGATGAGGAAGGACTATGAGGCCGAGGTCGAGCGAGTTCGCGTCCGACTGCAGGAGGAACTCAACCGGGCTCGGGTCGAGAACCGAGAGGAACTGGAAAAACTCCGGGCCCAGGTCTCTACATTTGAAGCAGAGAAACTAAGTCCGACGTCCTCCCTTACTGGTAATTCCTTTGTCCGACTGCATTGGTCCGTATTTTTGCTTTTTTCTTCTTGACCCGCCCTTCCTTGTCTTGACTTGGTCGCCATCGCAGATCTTCTGCAAAGCTTAAGTCCTCCGCCGAGCAGGTCGAGAAGCTAAAGAAGTCTGAGAAGGAGGCCAAAGCTGAGACGGCCAAGCTGGAGAGAGAGCTGGAAGGTTTACTTTCGACTCATTTTTATTTCCTTCTTGTACTTTACAGCAACCTTGAACTAATCCGACTGGCTATGCAGTGCACCGAGTCAACTCGCAGGCCCAATATCGTGCTCTTGACGAGAAGATCAAATCCACTGAGCTGCGAGTTGATAGGATTCAGGAGGGCTCCGAAAAAATGCTGCGGATGTTGAGTCCTGACGAGGCCGGGCCCAACGATGTTCCATATGACGCGGACGCCACGATTCAGCGGCTGGCAGAGGGGCCCAAGAAGCTGGTGGCGCACTTGAAGGAGATAGCGACCACAAGCACCTGTCAAGCGTTAGCCATAGTGAAATCCCTGTATCCCCGAGTGGAACTCGAGGCGATCAAGGAGGGCTTCGCCTGTACTGTTGACGATGATCAAGCACTTGCCCTTGTTGACGAGGTTAGGGACACCGCCTCTGCTTTAGTTGAAAATCTGGACTTGGGTGTCGTTTAAACATTGTATTCTGAGGCTTGTCCCGCACTTGCTCTTTTTGCTTATTGGAGAAATGCTTGATTATTCATGCTATGTCCTGCTTTTGAATGCCGTAGTTGAGGGACCTTTTTCTTTTGGGGTTGGACTTAACTTAGAGGGTACCCAACTCCCGTTTTAACGCGGTCATTGGCTTTTGGCCCATCGTGGGGCGTACCGTATCCCAAATTGAATTCGGCCCATCTTGAAACTCCTGTGCATAGCAATTATCGTGCGCGTCACCTGGCCCATCTCGAGACGTGCGCTAGGTCATACCTAGTACACACGGAAGGTGAAGCGTTTTCCGCTTAAGGCAGAGGCTGACGTCGCTCTTTATAAGGGTGAGTCTTGCCTCGAACGCAGCAGTCTACTGCGCACTACCGTAATCCAGCTACCTCTTCACCTTCTTTCTTCAAGCGCTCCTTCATTCGTCGCTTAAGCTTGCATCCGTATGTCCTCTTGATCACTACAAGTTCTCCATTTGGCTTTTCCTGCTTGCTGCTTAACTTTCGTTCTTCGTACATAAGGGCGTAACCGCTGCGTGAGCGATCGTCCTTTTCTAAGCTCTTTTTCTTATTTTCTTTTCTTCAGGTCCTTCATAGCTTCTTCCCCAGAGCCTTTTCTATCTAATGATGAGGCCCCACCATCTCCACCCCCGGCGGAGGAGATGATGTTTGGTTTCGAAGATGAGGGCCCTCCGCCTCCCGTTGAAGAGGAGGATGACCTTGCCGAGCTGTGGGCTCCGTACGAGCTGGCAATGGCCAAGGCTGCGGAGATGGAGGCCGTGGCCCGAGACGCCGCCGCCGTCGACGCCTTGATCGAGGTCATTCCGAAGCTGATCAGGGCTCGGGACGCCCTTATTGAAGCCGTAGGGCGCGTGCGCCGGGAGTAGTCATTTAAGTTTTCTGCAAGAAATAGTTATGCGATGTTTTGGTGTATATGGACCTGAAGTATTTGGAACAATACTATCTTATGTAATATTATCTTAATGGTGCTTGCTCTTTCTTTTCCCCTTTTGATCTTTCGACCTTTCCGAGTGGTTTTTTCGTTCCTTATGTTTAAGCGCCTTGACCAACTAGTCTAGCCCCCGAGCGACGTGAGTTGGCGCATGGCCTTTTTCCCAGGCACGCTTTTTATTGGGTGGCTAGATTTTGCCGTTCATGGGTCAGGGTTTCACAATCAAGAACTAAAACACTTGGACTTAACCGTGATCATCAGGGAGAAAAAAGGATAGTTGATGATTCACAAGAAGGGTTGCCCATACGCAACACTATTAGGTGTAGCCCCTAACTTACTGCTTAATTGAGTATCAATTGAGTAGCAAGTCAATGATGAAAGAAAAATTTATTCACGGACAGTATTTCTTAATGTAAGAAATAGTAAATGACTCAGAAGTGTTGCGCATGCACAATACTATTAGGTGTAGCCCCCGACTTACTGCTTAATTGAGCATCAATTGAGCAGCAAGTCAAGAAGAAAAAACTTTATTCATGAACAACATAGCTAATGTACAATATTTTAAGAGTAAAAATGATGTAGCTGCTCTATGTTCCATGAGTTGCTGATGATATGTAATAGCCCTCTAAATTCAGAAATAAAGAAAAATAAAGATTTTATATTTAAAAAGGGAAATGAATTAAAAGTTTAATTAAAATCAAGGTTTTGATTCTAAACCATATTCTTTCCTCATTTTCTTCTATTGCAATCTTAATAAAAATAAAGAAATAAAGAAAGATTTCTAAATTAAGATTGTTATTTCCAAAACAAATGAAATACCAAAATGAGTTTAAAATGTGATCCTGATTTGAATTGGTATTTCTGAATTCTTTTGTATTTATTTGAGCTTTTACCTTTAAAAGAAAAACTAAATGCATTGAAATGATAAAATAGTAAAAAGTAAGAAAGTAAAAGTAAAACATCAACAAAAATAATATTAAAATTTCAGAGCATCCCAGATCTCCCCAGAATCAAATTGTGATGATTAAGATCAATTGAACAATTGAAATTAAAAGAAAACATATGATAATTATGAAATAAGAAAAGCTGACTTGAACATTATCAAATTTGAATAGCAACTTCTATACCTATCCTAAGCAAATATTTTTACCATGCTAACCTAATAACAATATATATCTCTGGTAAAAATATCAAGAATAAAACTTACATTTGTATTAATTATAAATTCAAAAACAGAAACTAGTAAAAGCTGTAAATAACAATGTCGAATTTTTATAATTTATATAATGAATATAAAATTCTGAAAAAAAACTACAGGAGCCTTAGTATCTCAAATAATTTAGAAAAACAAATTTTGAGAAATATATAAATTCATTTAGATACTTTAATAAATCAAAACAGAATTGGAATTTCAAGAATGTTCATTGTCAGAATTTTAATAAAATACCCACAAAGAATTTTTAATTCAAAATTAGTCTGAGCCCTTATCATCAGCTGATCAATCTCTATAAAAATTATTATAAAATGGAAAGTTGATTTGGATGCCTTAATTCCTGAAACAAGTGGCCTCAGTGTACTGTGAACCGTCCATTTTACCTCAGCCACAGGATTTGCCACTTGTCGCCTATCCAGCGCAGCCCCAATCCAGACCTTCCTCCTCCTCTCTGTGGACTCCTGCGCACACAGCAAAGACTAAGCCATCGCCTCCTCGCTACTTTCTGCGCGAAGAACCGAGACGCCTCGCCGTTTGTTTCCTCCGCGCCGCAACGCCTCGCCGAGACTTCGCCGCTTGCCAATTCCGCCACGGCGAAGAAATCTCTCGCAGCTTCCTGTTTCGCCGAAACCAACCGCCATTGCCGTTTGCTTTCAAATCCTGCTTCGACGGCCTCTCACTGCCTATAAGTAACTCCAAGATGATCACCTGTGTCGCACAAGCCTTTCCCTTCTTCTCTCCTCAGCCGAAGAACTCCAGCCCTTTCTCAATTCCGCCATAACCGCAAACTCAGAACTCAAAACCCAATCGCACATCTTGTAACACAGACCACCAAACCCAAATTCCTTCGAGCATCAGTATCTACAGACCATAAGGATCCATAGCCCTCAAAAGTCTTCACCTTCTCCCATGCGAAATCATGCCGCCACCGTGAGGCCTTCTTCTCCATGGCCGGTCGACGTGGGCGGAGCTCCTCGGTGATTCTTCGGCCGAGATAAGCCCAAAATAGAATCCCCGTGTCGCCCTCATGCTAAAACCGGAACCCCTTCGAGCTCTCTTACCTTCGTTCTTACTCACCACCGTTCGCCATTTGTGACGCCGCCCAAGCTCGTCGCCGGAGTTGCCCCGGTTACTCTTCCGTTAAATCAGTAGCACCAGTAGCTTCTACTCGTCGAGCTCTTGCTCCTCATACCCTCGCCGTCGCCGGAGACCCACCGGAGCTTCCTCGCCGCCTTGCCCTATTCCCTGCTCTGCTTTGTCTCTCTGCGCGGTGGGACCGATCGGTCAGAGTCGAAGGTAGAAGTAGACCCCAGCCAAAAGGCGCTTCCTCAGCATTGAAAACGTATTCTCTAATTTCTATTATTTTCCAACCGAATTAAATATTCAAACTTGAATATCTTTTTCAGTTTTAATCAAAACTCAGTGAGACAAATTTGTATAATCATATAAATTCATAAAGAATATAAATATGTAAAAATATTTAATTTTTGATCTGCAGAATAATTAATTATATGAAACTTTGATTATAATGTTAATATGGTTTTTAATGGGAATTAGTATACATCAAGTAATGGAATGATGAAATCAGTATTTATGAGATGCTAAGATCAGGATGTATTTAAATATACAAAAGTATTTAATTGTTGAGCTTCGAACAATTTATTAGAATTAAACTTTGTTATAATCTCATTATGATCTTTAATAAAAAGTTATGCACAATAAAGCATAAAATGATAAAATAAATATTAATATGATGATAAGATCAATATTAATTCAAATATACAAAAATATTGAATTTTTATATTACAGAACAATTATTTAAAATTAAGATGAAGTAAACTCACTATTATGAACATTATTGTATACATGAAAAGTATAAATTATAAAATCATTAAATAAATTTTTATGAACTCTGGAATCATAATAAACTCAAATGTGTAAAAATATTTAATTCTTGAACTATGTTCATATTATTTACTTTGTGACCATTAATGAACCCTATTATAACCATTAACAAAAATAATAGCATGATAACTTATAAAATGACGAAATAAATGGTATTAAGTTCTTAAAAATAGTAAGAATCTATGTATATAAAAATATTTAAGATAAGATTTAAATTGCATTCTTTTAATAAAAAGAAACATTAATTATAACAATAATTAAGTGGGTAATCTATTGCAATGAAAGTTAAAATAATGGAAAATCAAATTTAAAATATTTCTAGAGTTGTACCCTGCTATTGTCCGAAAAATGAACAAAAGATCATGTATATTGTAATTGCAATCTTAAAATATAAAGTTGGCCGATTTAGTGTTATTTATCGTAATCATTTAGGCTATTTCAAAGAAGACATAAAATAACTCGCCTAAACACTAAAATATGTGAAGTTAGTTTAGTTATGCTCTACAAAGTTTGTTCTACCATATTCTACAAAAATATCTTAATTATAGTATACTTTCCATTTAAATCTAGTTAGTTGAAAACCCTTAATCGTTAATCGCATTTATTCACTCTTTGGCCGATTTCGTGAATAGTAAGTTTTAGTTACCACTTAAGCCTTTTCGTCAATGTGTATAATATCTTGTCCAAACCTTAAAACTTATGTAACTAGTTTAGAAACACACTATAAAGTTCATACTATCGTATTCTATAAAAATAATCTTATTTCATTAAGGATTGCATAATAATCTTATTAGCTCAAAACCTTAAGTGATAATCATTCACTTCATTTCTTGCCGATTCCAGATAACGAAGATTTACAATGTCACATAAGCCTTTTTAACGATGAATATAATGTTTCATCCAAATCCTAAAACTTATGAAATTAGCTTAGTAACACTCTCCAAAATATGTACTACCATAATACCAAGAAATAACCTTATTTCATTATACTCGATATAAATCTTAATAGCGAATAAACTACAATGTTATGATTCTGAACTTAATAAACTGAATAAACAAACTCGGTAATAATAAAGGAAATTGTAGTTAAGATATTTGTATCACCAGAACCTTCTTAAATATCATGTAAACAATGCTAATAGCTTAAATCAATATATTAGCTTTTTATAACCGAATATTAATTAAATCTTGCTTTGAATCAATCCTAATTAAAGGTAAGAATTCACCTTAAGTATAAAATGATCATATCTATTTAATCTTAAACTATTTTTACATCTTGAATTCGTAAAATAAAATTAATAAATTCATAAAGAGCAACACCTGATCCTTATGAAGAATCTTTATTTATTCTTGCTATCTACTTTCTTTTTGCCCTTATTGAAGTTAGTATTTTGCTATATTTCCGTTATCGACGTAGAACCCGACGCTATTGATTCCGACGTCACCTCCGCAACTCCAATCCCATCATCGTTGTAAACAGAATTACAAGGCAAGCATCCTTTGACCATATTGATCCCAAGATTTTATATTCCTTTGTGCATCAAATTGTTTTATGCATGCGATTACTTTATGTAAATTGCTACCTTGTGGATTTGGTAGTTATACCTGTTGTCTCGTGAATCTCCGTTGATGATTATGAACATGTGAACCTTGATAACCATAGATTAAGGGATAGACATTACTTAATGTCATCCTCGGTATATACGCTACCTAATCACGCTTAGCCATGCTTTAGAATCAAGAATGTACATGATCGATCAAACCGCTTCACGAAAACATTGGAAGTAGCAATCGTTAGTTGCTGGTATTTTCATTAAAAACCCAAAATAAAACTATGGTTTTGATGCGGGCAATTATTGGCAATAGCCGGAGGTGCATGGACTTGCACGTAGTGTAGGGTGAAGTATTGCTCGTGTCAGATTAAGGACCGAACATCGTGTTGTATGATCCGAGAAAATCCGTGCAACCACAAGTGCTGGTATGGGACAGTCTTAAACCAATTAAGTTATCTATTTTAACTTTGCACATTGGTAGGCTGGAGTATTACGAGCTTCTTCAGTGACTGGTTGTTCGTAGGTGTACGCCATGCTATGGGTTCACGATTTCACGCATGAGATTGTACAAGGTACCGCACAATTTCGCATCTGTAACGCATTTACTATTTGCACTACCATAGCATATCGTCACCATGCCGGTGCAAAGTTAACCTAGGTAATGTAAAGGTTTTCGTTATGAACATTCTCGCTCACGCTACAATTGGAAGTGAAGCGCGAGCAAAAAGAAAAGGGCATGACTTGTGGGTAAAGTTGTACACCTCTGCAGAGTTAAATCTAATCGATTAGCCGCACTCATGGTCATGGGAGTCTTGGCGAACGATGCGAGTTAGATGGTTTGTTATTTTCAAAAGGGTTTGGTACCATTTGTTTTGCAACTATTGCTTTATGTCAAAGGGCCGACATTGATGGATTTCGTGATGTGGATTATTCGTCGCTCACGCCATGGAGGACCGTGAGTGTTACTTATGCTTTACTTATTTGTTATCAATCATTCTTGCTCTTATAAATTTCGCTTGCAAATAACTTGGTTTACAAATTAAATTGGCTTTACGCAAATTAACCATACAAGCCTTTCTTTTGATATGGCTGCATATATTATAGGAATTGAAAAGTCTTGCGAGTACGAAAGTACTCACCCTTGCTTAATTAACATTTTTAGGTGGTAAGCTAGCAAAGCTTCAAGGTTTATTTCATCGCAGATGCGGATCTTCATTGAAGCAATCTTTTCTAGGGATTTATGCCTCGCCGCTTGCTCATGGGATTGGATGGGCACACTACTGTGCTTTGTTTCCTTTATCGCTATATTCTCTCGAGTTGTAAAATTCTTTGTATATTGACTTCCGCTTAATTAATATAATGTGTGGTTGTGATTCCAAATGTTGTAAATGTGCGTTAGCTCTCGATCCAGTGGACTAGTACTGTGTGCACATGAGATTTCCATTTTTACATTTATGTGAAAATGGGGGTCACTACAATTGGTATCAGAGCTATGCTAACTAGAGCATAAACCCTAGCTAGAATGGTCATTAGCATTAAAATAAAACAAATTCAAAATATTATTTTCAAAAGCTACTATATTTACAAAATATAGTCATTGCTATTCTTTTCTCATTCCTTAAGATTCTTATTCTTACCTCTACTTTCATTATGATTTGTAAAACCAATTCTCTTTCCTTAAAACAATTCTCGCCCATAGTTTATCTTTGCGGTTGCCTCTCAAGACATCCAAGATATGTCGCCACCATTCTTCATACCAATTCTGGAAGACTACAACGTCAATACTGACAACCTCAAGAAGACGGACATACCACTTCGCCACCCCGACAAGGCAGAAGAAGAGCTCGAAGATTCTACTTCATAAAGAGCCAGTATTATATAATAGTAAAATACGTAAGATTAAGAGTATATTAGGTTCTTCGTTAGGAAAGGAACCCCTATACATAGCTGCATCATTTTGCTTTAGTATACAAAACATTTACATGAAGTGTTTATATTCTGCTTCTCGCAATTGCTTTTTATTTCCCTTGTTCGAGCTAATTTATGTGCGAACTTAACCTTTAGGTTAAAATTTCACGATGAATTGCTCTTATGTAAGACTTAAGAAACCTCAACCCATAAGATCAAGAAGAAAATTTATAAAATTGCTTCTCTTCTTTCCATAAAATTTCTCACAAGCTTATCTTTCTTTTCTGTAGAATTTCTTACCTACACATTCTTCTAAAATCCTTAGCCCTCCGTTACTATTTCTAGCTATACTTAAAACTACGGACATAAATACTCATCTTCCCAATAATAGTTAAAAAAAAAATCTCACCATCCAAGTTTTAGCTAGAACCATCTTATCTTCTTACTTAACAAAAAAAAATGCCAGTTCATTTCCTAATCTCCTTTGCCAAAAATTAAGCAAGACTTCCATAGAAAATACCGCATGCATAACAACCATTCGCCTTTGCCACATTTTCCTAACCTTAACACCATGTATCGTTTTTTTCCTTTGCACCCACCTTGCATGGAAAAATACTTATCAAGACCCTACCAATATTCAAAATAAAACTCTTCATAACCTCGTAGGATTAATAAAAATTTTGAGCAAACACTATTATTAGAGTTGCGCAGCAGAAGCGTGGTGGATTTACGTTTTCAAGATGGAAAGTCTCCGAAGATCCCGACGACGCCAAGTTGCTTCATGAAGAATCGGTATCGTTAGGTAGAAGGAGAAACAGTAGAATAGATTAGTTGTTAAATTAAAACTTGCACCACCTTATTTGCATCATGTGAAATCTTTGTCCGATTTGATTTTTGATGTATAATTTTTGTATTATTTCTTGGATTACTCTCGTACATGTAAAAACCCTTCCGTTGAATTTTACGATGAGTCAACCCCTGGAAATGATAATCATAATATGTATTAAACTTTTAAAGAACGAAATGTTGCCTTGTAACTAAATAGAATTTCATTTAAGTAATCTTACCCCAATAAACATTATGGCAAGATATCTAAAGTAAAGATCTTTCGGTGAAATCATAGAAAGTGAAATTATGCAAGATTCTCAATCACCAAGAGATGATAATCTTACCTTGATCCAACCAAGATCTCAACATCTAGTTGGTATATCCTCTTCGCAATCCGGCATCTGTCATGATTCCATATCTCCTCAAGATTCGCAAGAATCTAGTTTGAAAGAGAAGCTGCCAGAATCTTCATCTATGGTGCAAAAGCTGACCATAATTGAACAAAATCGCCAGTTACACACCTTTCTTCTACAACAATTAACGCAGAGCAATATCACTTATCCTTACGAAGGTCAACGCCTAGTAGATTCAAAAATTGCTAATGCGAATCGGCATCATCAAGAGAAATTTCAAGCCCTAGTTACTCAAGAATTGACAAGTAGAAGAGAAGCTGCTCGAGGAATATTATTAAAAGAATTGGAGAAGCAGTATTACAGCCTTAGCAATTATCATCAAGAAGGCGGTAAATGGTCATCGCCAACAGCATGCTTCGTATGTGATGAAGAACATCATTGGGTCAAAGAATGTCCTAAGAAACAACAAGACAAGAATCACAAGAAAGATAGGGTTGGACATATAACTAGACATAACAAAGTGTCACAAAAGAAACCAAAGTGCCACATCTGTTGCAAGAAGGGTCATATTGCTAAACAGTGCCCCCAAAGAAAGCAAACCTCTCCCAACATCTCAGTCATGCCAGAAAGCACCGTAGTCAATGGGAAAACTCCAAGAATAAAGGAGACAAAATCTGAAGCAGATTGCCCGAGGGATCAGTTAAAGAAAAGGCATTGGAATGAAGATGTTTACCCGAGAAGAATACTACGCAAGTCCAATCTCAATCTCAATCTTCGCATGTTCATCCCTCCGACCAAACTAATATTACCTGTTTCTGTTGTGGTAATCAAGGACATTATTCCTACCAATGCCCAAAAAAAAAAATATGCATCGTCATCAATCTCATGAAGACATTCAGCAATTATCGCACAAAAAGTCCAGAACCTATCAACGTAGTACAAACTGATGACATCAACATCAATTGAAGAGGAGTTTTGCTTCACCTCGTCAAGGAAGACATCAGTAACTTCTAAACTATTTTGAAGACCTAGATAGCGTCAAGTACTCAGAACAACTCCTACCTTGACATTAGACTCTAAATGTAAATATATCACTCACATGGCTGTACCCGACTCTTAATACGATATTGAGTATGCCTTTTATGCGTTCAATTCTTGAAATCAATCTTTTGATTCCGAATATTCTATTCATGACCGAGACAATTGCCGAATCAAAAGTCACCCTATGACTTCCTGCCATTCCCTTGACCTGGCGAATCTCGGGGACGAGATTCCCATTAAGGGGGGTAGTTTGTAATAGCCCTCTAAATTCAGAAATAAAGAAAAATAAAGATTTTATATTTAAAAAGGGAAATGAATTAAAAGTTTAATTAAAATCAAGGTTTTGATTCTAAACCATATTCTTTCCTCATTTTCTTCTATTGCAATCTTAATAAAAATAAAGAAATAAAGAAAGATTTCTAAATTAAGATTGTTATTTCCAAAACAAATGAAATACCAAAATGAGTTTAAAATGTGATCCTGATTTGAATTGGTATTTCTGAATTCTTTTGTATTTATTTGAGCTTTTACCTTTAAAAGAAAAACTAAATGCATTGAAATGATAAAATAGTAAAAAGTAAGAAAGTAAAAGTAAAACATCAACAAAAATAATATTAAAATTTCAGAGCATCCCAGATCTCCCCAGAATCAAATTGTGATGATTAAGATCAATTGAACAATTGAAATTAAAAGAAAACATATGATAATTATGAAATAAGAAAAGCTGACTTGAACATTATCAAATTTGAATAGCAACTTCTATACCTATCCTAAGCAAATATTTTTACCATGCTAACCTAATAACAATATATATCTCTGGTAAAAATATCAAGAATAAAACTTACATTTGTATTAATTATAAATTCAAAAACAGAAACTAGTAAAAGCTGTAAATAACAATGTCAGAATTTTTATAATTTATATAATGAATATAAAATTCTGAAAAAAAAACTACAGGAGCCTTAGTATCTCAAATACTTTAGAAAAACAAATTTTGAGAAATATATAAATTCATTTAGATACTTTAATAAATCAAAAACAGAATTGGAATTTCTGCAAATGTTCATTGTCAGAATTTTAATAAAATACCCACAAAGAATTTTTAATTCAAAATTAGTCTGAGCCCTTATCATCAGCTGATCAATCTCTATAAAAATTATTATAAAATGGAAAGTTGATTTGGATGCCTTAATTCCTGAAACAAGTGGCCTCAGTGTACTGTGAACCGTCCATTTTACCTCAGCCACAGGATTTGCCACTTGTCGCCTATCCAGCGCAGCCCCAATCCAGACCTTCCTCCTCCTCTCTGTGGACTCCTGCGCACACAGCAAAGACTAAGCCATCGCCTCCTCGCTACTTTCTGCGCGAAGAACCGAGACGCCTCGCCGTTTGTTTCCTCCGCGCCGCAACGCTCGCCCGAGACTTCGCCGCTTGCCAATTCCGCCACGGCGAAGAAATCTCTCGCAGCTTCCTGTTTCGCCGAAACCAACCGCCATTGCCGTTTGCTTTCAAATCCTGCTTCGACGGCCTCTCACTGCCTATAAGTAACTCCAAGATGATCACCTGTGTCGCACAAGCCTTTCCTTCTTCTCTCCTCAGCCGAAGAACTCCAGCCCTTTCTCAATTCCGCCATAACCGCAAACTCAGAACTCAAAACCCAATCGCACATCTTGTAACACAGACCACCAAACCCAAATTCCTTCGAGCATCAGTATCTACAGACCATAAGGATCCATAGCCCTCAAAAGTCTTCACCTTCTCCCATGCGAAATCATGCCGCCACCGTGAGGCCTTCTTCTCCATGGCCGGTCGACGTGGGCGGAGCTCCTCGGTGATTCTTCGGCCGAGATAAGCCCAAAATAGAATCCCCGTGTCGCCCTCATGCTAAAACCGGAACCCCTTCGAGCTCTCTTACCTTCGTTCTTACTCACCACCGTTCGCCATTTGTGACGCCGCCCAAGCTCGTCGCCGGAGTTGCCCCGGTTACTCTTCCGTTAAATCAGTAGCACCAGTAGCTTCTACTCGTCGAGCTCTTGCTCCTCATACCCTCGCCGTCGCCGGAGACCCACCGAGCTTCCTCGCCGCCTTGCCCTATTCCCTGCTCTGCTTTGTCTCTCTGCGCGGTGGGACCGATCGGTCAGAGTCGAAGGTAGAAGTAGACCCCAGCCAAAAGGCGCTTCCTCAGCATTGAAAACGTATTCTCTAATTTCTATTATTTTCCAACCGAATTAAATATTCAAACTTGAATATCTTTTTCAGTTTTAATCAAAACTCAGTGAGACAAATTTGTATAATCATATAAATTCATAAAGAATATAAATATGTAAAAATATTTAATTTTTGATCTGCAGAATAATTAATTATATGAAACTTTGATTATAATGTTAATATGGTTTTTAATGGGAATTAGTATACATCAAGTAATGGAATGATGAAATCAGTATTTATGAGATGCTAAGATCAGGATGTATTTAAATATACAAAAGTATTTAATTGTTGAGCTTCGAACAATTTATTAGAATTAAACTTTGTTATAATCTCATTATGATCTTTAATAAAAAGTTATGCACAATAAAGCATAAAATGATAAAATAAATATTAATATGATGATAAGATCAATATTAATTCAAATATACAAAAATATTGAATTTTTATATTACAGAACAATTATTTAAAATTAAGATGAAGTAAACTCACTATTATGAACATTATTGTATACATGAAAAGTATAAATTATAAAATCATTAAATAAATTTTATGAACTCTGGAATCATAATAAACTCAAATGTGTAAAAATATTTAATTCTTGAACTATGTTCATATTATTTACTTTGTGACCATTAATGAACCCTATTATAACCATTAACAAAAATAATAGCATGATAACTTATAAAATGACGAAATAAATGGTATTAAGTTCTTAAAAATAGTAAGAATCTATGTATATAAAAATATTTAAGATAAGATTTAAATTGCATTCTTTTAATAAAAGAAACATTAATTATAACAATAATTAAGTGGGTAATCTATTGCAATGAAAGTTAAAATAATGGAAAATCAACTTTAAAATATTTCTAGAGTTGTACCCTGCTATTGTCCGAAAAATGAACAAAAGATCATGTATATTGTAATTGCAATCTTAAAATATAAAGTTGGCCGATTTAGTGTTATTTATCGTAATCATTTAGGCTATTTCAAAGAAGACATAAAATAACTCGCCTAAACACTAAAATATGTGAAGTTAGTTTAGTTATGCTCTACAAAGTTTGTTCTACCATATTCTACAAAAATATCTTAATTATAGTATACTTTCCATTTAAATCTAGTTAGTTGAAAACCCTTAATCGTTAATCGCATTTATTCACTCTTTGGCCGATTCCGTGAATAGTAAGTTTTAGTTACCACTTAAGCCTTTTCGTCAATGTGTATAATATCTTGTCCAAACCTTAAAACTTATGTAACTAGTTTAGAAACACACTATAAAGTTCATACTACTGTATTCTATAAAAATAATCTTATTTCATTAAGGATTGCATAATAATCTTATTAGCTCAAAAACCTTAAGTGATAATCATTCACTTCATTTCTTGCCGATTCCGTATAACGTAAGATTTACAATGTCACATAAGCCTTTTTAACGATGAATATAATGTTTCATCCAAATCCTAAAACTTATGAAATTAGCTTAGTAACACTCTCCAAAATATGTACTACCATAATACCAAGAAATAACCTTATTTCATTATACTCTGCATATAAATCTTAATAGCGTAATAAACTACAATGTTATGATTCTCAACTTAATAAACCTGAATAAACAAACTCGGTAATAATAAAGGAAATTGTAGTTAAGATATTTGTATCACCGTAACCTTCTTAAATATCATGTAAACAATGCTAATAGCTTAAATCAATATATTAGCTTTTTATAACCGAATATTAATTAAATCTTGCTTTGAATCAATCCTAATTAAAGGTAAGAATTCACCTTAAGTATAAAATGATCATATCTATTTAATCTTAAACTATTTTTACATCTTGAATTCAGAAATAAAATTAATAAATTCATAAAGAGCAACACCGATCCTTATGAAGAATCTTTATTTATTCTTGCTATCTACTTTCTTTTGCCCTTATTGAAGTTAGTATTTTGCTATATTTCGTTATCGACGTAGAACCCGACGCTATTGATTCCGACGTCACCTCCGCTAACTCCAATCCCATCATCGCTTGTAAATGCAATTAAGCAAGGCAAGCATCCTTTGACCATATTGATCCCAAGATTTTATATTCCTTTGTGCATCAAATTGTTTTATGCATGCGATTACTTTATGTAAATTGCTACCTTGTGGATTTGGTAGTTATACTGTTGTCTCGTGAATCTCCGCTGATGATTATGAACATGTGAACCTTGATAACCATAGATTAAGGGATAGACATTACTTAATGTCATCCCGGTATATACGCTACCTAATCACGTTTAGCCATGCTTTAGAATCAAGAATGTACATGATCGATCAAAACCGCTTCTCGAAAACATTGGAAGTAGCAATGTTAGTTGCTGGTATTTTCATTAAAACCCAAAATAAAACTATGGTTTTGATGCGGGCAATTATTGGCAATAGCCGAGGTGCATGGACTTGCACGTAGTGTAGGGTGAAGTATTGCTCGTGTCGATTAAGGACCGAACATCGTGTTGTATGATCCGAGAAAATCCGCAACCACAAGTGCCGGTATGGGGATGTCTTAAACCAATTAAGTTATCTATTTTAACTTTGCACATTGGTAGGTGGAGTATTACGAGCTTCTTCAATGATCGGTTGTTCAGAGGTGTACGCCATGCTATGGGTTCACGATTTCACGTCTGAGATTGTACAAGGTACCGCACAATTTCTCATCTGTAACGCATTTACTATTTGCACTACCATAGCATATCGTCACCATGCCGGTGCAAAGTTAACCTAGGTAATGTAAAGGTTTTCGCCATGAACATTCGCTCACGCTACAATTGGAAGTGAAGCGTAGCAAAAAGAAAAGGGCATGACTTGTGGGTAAAGTTGTACACCTCGCAGAGTTAAATCTAATCGATTAGCTGCACTACGGTCATGGGAGTCTTGGCGAATCGATGCGAGTTAGATGGTTTGTTATTTTCAAAAGGGTTTGGTACCATTTGTTTTGCAACTATTGCTTTATGTCAAAGGGCCGACATTGATGGATTTCGTGGATGTGGATTATTCGTCGCCACGCCATGGAGGACCGTGAGTGTTACTTATGCTTTACTTATTTGTTATCAATCATTCTTGCTCTTATAAATTTCGTTTGCAAATAACTTGGTTTACAAATTAAATTGGCTTTACGCAAATTAACCATACAAGCCTTTCTTTTGATATGGCCTGCATATATTATAGGAATTGAAAAAGTCTTGCGGAGTACGAAAGTACTCACCCTTGCTTAATTAACATTTTTAGGTGGTAAGCTAGCAAAGCTTCGAAGGTTTATTTCATCGCAGGATGCGGATCTTCATTGAAGCAATCTTTTCTAGGATTTATGCCTCGTCGGTTGTTCAAGGATTGGATGGGCACACTACTGTGCTTTGTTTCCTTTTATCGCTATATTCTCTCGAGTTGTAAAATTCTTTGTATATTGACTTCCGCTTAATTAATATAATGTGTGGTTGTGATTCCAAATGTTGTAAATGTGCGCATTAGCTCTCGATCCAGGACTAGTACTGTGTGCACATGAGATTTCCATTTTTACATTTATGTGAAAATGGGGGTCACTACATGATAGCACCGTCTTCTCGCTTAAGTCTGTAAGCCCCCGGACGTGTCACCTCGTCGACGATGTAGGGTCCTTCCCAGCTTGGAGAGAGCTTTTGCTCATGCTTTTGATTCTTTATTAGGACCAGATCGCCCTTAGAGAACGCGCGGCCCCGAACATTTCGGTCATGGTAGCGGCGCATGCCCTGGAGGTACTTGGCCGACTGAATTGCAACGACCTCCCTTGCTTCCTCGAATCGATCAATATCTTCTATTCTGTTCTCCTCCGACTCGGCCTCCTTGTAATTCTGAACCCAAGGGGATCCGAAAATCAACTCGGTAGGTAAGACCGCTTCTGAGCCATATACTAGGAAAAAAGGTGACTGCCCGGTAACCCTGCTGGGAGTAGTTCTCAGCCCTAGAGTACCGAAGGCAATTCTTTTACCCATCGAGCAGCGTACGGCTTGAGACGATTGAAAATCTGTGCTTTTAAACCTTGCAACACCATGCCGTTCGCCCTCTCCACCTGGCCGTTGCTTTTTGGATGAGCTACGGAGGTGAAGCAAATTTTGATGCCGAGCTCACCGCACCAGTCTTGAAATTCTTCACCTCGGAATTGAGTTCCATTATCCGTGATGATCCTGTTTGGTACGCCGAATCTTACCACGATTTCCTGAAAGAACTCCTTGGCCTTGGCCGCCGTGATTGTGGCGACAGGTTTTGCCTCGATCCACTTGGTGAACTTATCGATGGCGACGAAGAGATGAGTGAAAGCACCTTGAGCCTTCTTCAATGGGTCGACCATGTCGAGCCCCCAGACTGCAAACGGCCAGGTGATCGGGATGGTTTGCAACTCCTGCGCCGGCACGTGTATCTGACGAGCGAAAAACTGACATCCTTCACAAGTTTGGATGATATCCTTCGTGATCGTATTACCAAAGAATACCGAAGAAGCCTTGACGATATGCTTTGCCCACCAGGGTGCTTGATGCTGCATGATGCCCGCAAATTCCCGAGTGGATTTCTTTGAGGAGGTTTTTTCCTTCTTGCTCTGATATGCATCGCCTTAGGACTCCGGATGCGCTCTTTCGGAAGAGTTCTTCGCCTACTACCGCGTAATTTTTGCATCGTCGTGTGATACGCTCTGCCTCTGTGCGGTCTTCAGGGAACTCGTCCCTTAGCAAATAGTTTAGAAAAGGAGTTGTCCAATCAGGGCTGATGACTAAGACCTCCTCGGCAAGTGCTTCTTCTGATTTGCTTGGCTCCTGTTGTTGGCTTATTGAAGGTTTGTGGAGCTCTTCGATAAACATGCCAGTCGGTACTGTTGCCCGACTGGAGCCTAGCCTTGCAAGCTCGTCTGCTGCTTCATTGTCGTGGCGAAGCACGTGAATGAGCTCTAGCCCGTCGAGCTTATCTTCGAGTTTCCTCACTTCTTGGCAATATGCAGCCATGTTGTCTCCGACGCACGACCAGTCTTTTTGAACTTGGTTGATCACCAACATGGAGTCGCCTCGAATTGTTAGTCGTCAAACACCCAGAGATATCGCGATGCGAAGTCCGTGGATGAGTGCTTCATACTCGGCGGCATTGTTTGACGCTAGAAAATGAATTTGAAGAACGTATTTCAAACGCTCGCCCATTGTAGAGATGAGCACCACACCAGCCCCCGCGCCGCTGAGCATGAGGGAGCCGTCGAAATACATTGTCCAATACTCGAGATCTTCAGTAGTCATGGGGGTTTGCAGTTCCACCCACTCGGCGGTGAAGTCAGCGAGTACTTGAGATTTTACCGCCGTTCGCGGCCTGAAAGAGATTTCAAAAGCTCCAAGCTCGATCGCCCATTTTGCAATTCTCCCGGTGGCTTCCCGATTGTGGAGTATATCTCCAAGCGGGAAAGAGGTGACCACTGAAATTGAATGCTCTTGAAAATGCTTGAGTTTTGCGCGAGGTAAGCAATACGGCATACAACAATTTTTGCACCTGTGGATACCGCACCTTGGATTCTCCTAACACCTCGCTGACGAAGTACACTAGCCGCTGGACCTTCTGAAGGTGCCCTGCTTCCTCCCGCTCTACGACGATTGCGGCGCTGACTACGTGAGTCGTTGCAGCAATGTAGAGCAAAAGGGGTTCCTCGGGCATTGGCGAGACCAGCACCGGTGATGATGACAAAAATGCCTTGAGCTCTTCGAATGCTTGTTGTGCCTCAACCGTCCACTGGAAGTTGCCCTGCTTCTTTAGAAGATTGAAAAAAGGCATTCCCCGCGAGCCCAAGCGGGAAATGAACCTGCCGAGTGCCACCATACAACCTGTAAGCTTCTGGACTTCTGGCTAGTCGGAGGCTTCATCTTCAGGATAGCATTGATTTTCTCCGGGTTTACTTCGATGCCCCGTTGTGACACAATGAATCCGAGTAGTTTTCCTGAGGGGACCCCAAATACACACTTTTCAGGGTTAAGCTTCATCTTGTAAGCCCTTAGGCTTTCGAATGTCTCGATCAAGTCGGATATGAGGTCCTCCTTCGCACGAGACTTGACAACGACATCATCGACATATGCCTCCACGTTGTGTCTGATTTGGGTGTGAAAACACCGCTGTATTGCGCACTGATAGGTTGCGCCAACGTTTTTCAAACTGAACGGCATTGTGACGTAGCAAAATGCCCCAAACGGAGTGATGAACGAAGTCTTGATGCAGTCTTCTTCTTTTAGCCTGATCTGGTGATATCCTGAGTAGGCATCCAAAAAGCTAAGGAGCTCGCAGCCTGCAGTTGAATCTACCACCTGGTCAATGCGGGGCAGCCCGAAAGGATCTTTCGGGCATGCTTTGTTAAAATCGGTATAATCAACGTACATGCGCCAGCTTTTTTTCTTTTTACGAACAAGAACTGAGTTCGCTAGCCAGTCGTGATGATACACTTCTTTTATAAAGCCTGCTGTTAAAAGCTTAGTGATTTCTTCCCTAATGGCTTCTCGTCGATCTTAAGCAAATCATCGGAGCCGTTGCTTGATAGGCTTGGCCTTCTCGTTAAGATTTAGAGAGTGCTCGATCACCTCCCTAGGGACACCGGGCATATCGGATGGTTTCCACGCAAAAATGTCCCGGTTTGCCCGAAGAAAGGTGACGAGCGCGTCTTCCTATTTGGGATTGAGTCCTGTCCCGATCAAAGCCGTTTGAGCCTAGTTGGACGGGTCAAGGATTACCTTCTTAGTCCCCTCATCAGGCTTCATGCCTGTCTTGGCTTGTTTCTTGACCGGCACTTCTCCTTCATCCTGCTGATGTGCAGCTGCCTGTCGGATCTTCTCCCTATCGACTGCTGCCTCTTGAGTTTCGGCTATCTCACAGCTTTCTCTATCGCACACGAATGACTGCTTGATGTCGCCGCGGACAGAGATAACGCCCTTCGGCCGTGGCACCTTCAAGACGAGATAAGCGTAGTGGGGCACGACCATGAACCTGGTAAGTCCTGACCTTCCCAAGATGGCGTGGTATGCCGTCTGGAAATCAGCTACTTCGAAGTTGAGGTACTCCGTCCGGTAATTTTCTTTGGTCCCAAACGTGACTGGCAAAGTGATTTGCCCGAGCGGGACCAAAGAGGTTCCGGGAATTACTCCATGGAATGGTGATGAACACCGCTTTAGCTCGGAGCGAGGAATCTTCATGTCGTCGAAGGTTTTGGAGAAGAGTACGTTGAGTCCACTTCCGTCCAAAGACCCTCTTGAGTTTAACACTGCGAATCACAGGGTCCAACACCAGAGGATATCTTCCGGGATAGGGAATGTGATCCGGATGATCCGAGCGGTCAAAAGCAATCGGGACCTCGGACCATTTGAGGTACTGGGGTGTTGCTGGCATAACTGCATTGATGTCCCGAGCGGTAAGCTTTTGCTTTCGCTTGGACTCATAAGCAGCCGAGCCCCTAAATATGTAGTTGAGCTCACGCTCTGTCTTCTGATACTCGCCTTGATCATCTTCAGGGGGATCTTACTTTTTCTTTTCTTCATCTTTTGCTTTACCCTTGGCCGGCCGCTTTCTCGACTCCTTGGCGAACCTTCTCAGAGTAAAGCAATCCTTCGCAGCATGTTTCCCCTTAGGATGGAAAGGGCAAGCTACCTCCATTACCACATCATAGTCATCTATGCGCGGCACGCGATGTCGGCCCTGCTCGGCCGCCGCCACAATTTCTTCGGGCTTCCGCTTCCTGTCACGCTGCTTAGAGGACTCGGCGTGATCCTTCTTATCTTTATGCCGTGGGCGATCGTCTTGTCGTTCGGCCAAGGCATCCGAGGCTGTTGCATAGCGGTCTGCCAATTCAAACATCTCCCTTACCGTGGTCAGCGGCTTCTGGGACATCTTCTTAATCAGATCGGGGTCGTTGACCCCCTTCTGGAATGCCGCAATGACTGTTGCTTCCGAAATATCCCTGATTGTATTCTTCTTTTGCATGAAGCGCCGAATAAACTCTCGGAGTGTTTCGCTCCTTTTCTAGTGAAGTTGATACAGGTCCCATTGAGTCCCAGGTCGTTCATAAGTACCTTGGAAGTTGGTGATGAACTGCTCACAAAGATCTCCCCAGGAGTCTATAGAGTTCGCTGGAAGTCCGGTGAGCCAAGCTTGAGCTAAAGGAGTAAGCATGACCGGCAAGTAGTTGGCCATCACGTTGTGATCGCCCCCTGCCGCCATGATCGCAAGGGAATAAACTTGTAGCCAAGCTTCTGGATCTCTTTCTCCGTCAAACTTGATATTGCCCTTAGGGTTGAATCCTTCAGGCCAAACCACTCGGCGGAGTCGGGAGGTGAAGGCTCAGATGCCCTCAATAGGCCCATCGCTGCGCCGCCGTGGGGAACGCCAATGAGGTGATCTAACTCGGTGGTCTTCATTAACACCTTTGTCTCTGTGGTGATGACTTCTGCGATCGTCTCGGTCGTCGTGGTGGATGCCAAAACGTTCATAGTCATCTTTGCGCCTACGGCGCTCTTCATCCTCCCGGTCCCGCCATCTGGCATTTAGATCAACTCGGAGGTCACGGCTGATGCTTCGCCGGGCGTCTTCTCCTCGTCAAGCTCACGCCTGGCATGACTACGAGCTGCATTGCTACTAGCAGCCTGCGAGTTGACTATGCGGGTACGGGAGTGTTCTTTCTCCCCTGGCTCCTCCTCGTCTTTCTTGAATTGCCGCCGCCACCATGGCTCGAACTTGGGCCACGATTGGCGTAGCTGGACTGTCAGAACCAAGCATTGGCCCCAATGTGTCAAGGAGCGTCTTGGAAGCTACGATATTCTGCTGGGGAGTATGAAAAACCGACTGGTTCCCCATCTTCATCTGCAAAATTTCTTCGTTAACATTGCGGCCTCTGTTCTGGAGAGACTTTGCACGACCTTCTTGACGAAGGCGATCTGTCTCTCGCCAGATTCATCGATCCTTCTTTGGGAATCAGTTCGCAGATCTTCGATTACGAAAACGCCGCGAAAGCCCTGAAAACTTTCTGTCCTGCCTTCTGGATCAGAAGAACAAGAAGATAGGTGGGGCTGACCTTCAGATCCGAGTGGTTCTCTGGCATTCTTGACCACTCAGGACACGTCATTAGCCAGCTCTTGCTCAAGACGGGGGACAAACTTTTGGCTTACCGTCCGGGAATAGATGGCCATGCCTGACCCTGATCCGAGTGGCTAGCCGGCTAGGAGAGCAGCAAAATCGCTTCCAGATTGGATCTGATCCGAATTCAAAAGGGTTAGTTGGCCAAAATCGCCGGCGATGAAATCCAGACTTCTGAAGCGAAACGCCTGGGCCGGCGCGAAGGTGGCCATGTATTCATTGAAGATCGCCATCAAGCTTGCTGAGATTGATCTTAGAGCAGCCCCTACCTAGTGCGCCAACTGTCGACGTTTGTTGTCGGCAATAATCAAAAGGGGGCTAGGCGCTGATCCAAACTCGATGGTAGCACGGGACACCAGATGTATACAGGTTCGGGCTCTCGCGGTGGAGATAACACCCTAGTCATGTGCTTTAGAATTATATGTGGCTAGCTAATTGCTGATGAGATTGTGTGTTTATGTTCCCTCTCCCTCTCCCTTTATATAGCAGAGGAGGGTGGTTACAAAAGAGAGTCCAAGTCGGATACAAAGTAGGGATCACGTCTTCTGCTCCTATCCGTTTTGGTAATGGTTTAGATTGCAATTGTATCCTACCTAATCCGGCTTAGTTGCTATCTCCAGACTTCCTTATTTAACACGCCTTGGCACACCCCGAATAGCTTCTATCTTTCTGCACTCGGCCCGACCCATCCATGTCCGGTTGGGCCTCGTTGGCCTGCCATGCAGACACCTGGACGTATATATCCCACAAATCTGCTATGGGTTTCGAAACTTCTGGAGATTCTCACAGTCAATGCATGGACAAGGCATAAATTTCACCCCCTTGTTCGACATATCTTCCTCTGCAGTTCTTCTAAAAGTGGAGACACCATTAATGTACTCGGCGCTCGCACGGTTCTCAGCGTACATCCAGGTTCGGTCCATCTACGCTACATATGTAACAATAGGTGTTAAACGACGAGTTTAGATCAAAACGTACAAATGGATCTGCATAAAGTATAGCAAATGTATCTACTTTTCATCACAGAGAACAAATTAACCAGCTTCATTTCCCTCTTCACCAAGATAGATATTAAATATAATGCAAATTTGGACCAATTCAGATTATAAGCAATTACTAACCTTAGATGACCAAGAGGACAAGGTTCTACAATTAAATCTCCAAATCTAGGGTCTCTTTCACCAGAACGCCTCTCAATCGCAGCCACCTCAGAAACATCGAGGAAAACCTAAAAATACAGAGGTGATTGAGGCTCTCTATTTTTTACAGGTAACAGATATCATTGCCAACGGTTTTATCTACAAACCATCTGTGATGTGATGACATCGCAGACGGTTTGTATATAAAACCGTCTGTGATGTGATGACATCACAGATGGTTTGTAGATAAAACCATCTGCTATGTGATGGCGTCATATTGTCATCACATCACAGATAGTTTGTGGATAAAACCGTCTGTGATTACGCCATCACAGATGGTTTTATCTACAAACCGTCCGTGATGTTCACGCAGTCTTTCGATCGAGTTCATCGTTTCGTCTTCCCAATGCAATCTCGTGTAGTCTTTCGATTGAGTTAATCGTTTCGTATCGAGTTAATCGTTTTGTCTTCCCAATGCAGACACGCGCAGTCTTTCGATCGAGTTAATCGTTTCGTCTTCCCAATGCAGATCTTTAATTCCAAACGGAGTTTCATTTCCCCAATGCAATTCCGCGCCTATAAGAACAGGGAGGCTTATCGACCGCCTCTATACTCATCATTAGCAGAAAAAATCCCCTTCGCCACCGCCGCCATGAGCAACCCAAAGAGCTCCTCCGACAACTCCTCCTCTGATGGCTCCACCCCCCCACACGTCGCCACCTTCGACTGCACCTCCAACCAGACCCACCGGCATGCCCCTGCGCCAATGGCTGCGGCACTACGCTGGCGCCATCTCCACAGCTCCTCCGCCTCCTCTGACCACCTCCGCCTCCACCCGCGCCCCTCCGGTCGCCTCCACCTCCACCCGTGCTAGGCAGAAGCGTCTGGCGCCGGCCTCCTCCTCCGATGACGATGACGACGACGAAAGCTACAACTTGTAGGAGGAATATCCCGACGGCTGGGAGCTGGAGGATGACCCAGACCGAGCCGGCTCGAGCGAGGACCCGGACGGCTGCAGTGAGGTCTCTGCCAACTCTGATGCCCCTCCAGCCTCCTCCTCCGACGACGACAAGTAGTCTTTTTTAGTTAAAGTACTTTTGTACGTAGTCTTTTGCAATGCTTCTTTATATATATAATGCAATCTAGTTCTCAAAATCATCAAAGACTTTTGTAATGATCTTCTTATATATATAATGTGATCTAGTTCTCAATCCAGCAGTTTTTTGTGAGGCGCATTTGCTGTTTTTAATTGATGATCACAGACGGTTCGTGGATAAACACGTCTGTGATGAGAGCAATATCACATTGTTTTATCCACAAACCATCTGTGAAGTTATACCTATCATCACAGTCGATTTGTCGATAAAACTGTCTGTGATATTTCCCTCATCACAGCCGATTTTATCCATAAACCGACTGTGAACTTCTCCCTTTCATCACGCATACGATTCTTTTTCAAACCGTCAGGATAATCGACATCGCAGATTTGTTGCAACCACAAACCGTCTGCGATGTGCCCGAAACACATCACAAACAATTTGTTTCTAAAACCATCTGTGATGATATGTCTAATATAGATCCTTTTGTAGTAGTGTCTTCTTGTCGTAATTAAACTACTGGTGAAAACAGTTCGTTAATTGGATGTAACACCCCAATTTTTGCTTTCCTTGTATTTAAGTGGTATTTTGAAGTGTTGGAAATTTTTGGGAATTAACATGGATTTATTTGGATTTAATTTGAATTGATCTATTTACTTAATTAACTAAATATTGGAAAAGTTTATATAAAGTTTTGTTGCAAATATTTTATTTGAGTCCCAAATGTCCTAAAATGTTTTTGAGAATTTTTCCAGAATTTTTCTAGTATTTTTAATGCCCCAAAAGAGTTAAAATTATTTTCAGGAATTATTTTTAATAGAAAAGCCGGAGGAAAACCCTAGCTACAATGTTGGGCCGGCCCAACACTATGCGCGCCGCCGCAAACCCTAAACCGCGCACCGTCCTATCCCGTCCGCGCGTGGGCGTTGGATCTGGACGGATCGGACGTCCCACATTGCGCCACGTCGCCTCTCAGATTCACGGGACTCCGCCGCTTGCATGGTGGACCTCGGTTTCTGTGAATTTTGCGAACATCGAGGCCACTATTTAATATGCCGCCGCACGTGCCGAGAGCCCTAGCTGCGCCGCACCCAGCCGTACACATCTCGTCGCCCGAGCCATCGCCGCTTCGTCGCACGAGCTCGTCGGAGTTCACCGAGCCTTCCGCCGTGTTCATTGCGCCATTCCGTCGCCGCCGGTCATTCTCCGCCGTCGCTCGTGGTGCCTCCAAATTCATCTCGTCGAGCTGCGTCGGAGGGGTCACTTCATCACGCCGGAGGAGCTCGGGAACGCCATTCTGCACGTCGTCGTCTTCGTCTCTGGTGGAACCTCGTCGCCGTGCCATCAACGCCGAGCCGAGCTTCGTTCGCCGTTTGATCTCTCGCCAATGTTCCAGATTTCGCCACGTCAACCCTCAACAGTAAACAACTCCACCTCATCTTAGTCGTTAGATCTAGATTTAAAGGCCTAGATTAGACCTAGGTTAGATCTATTTGGAACCGTAGGATCTAGATTGTGTGGTTTGGATCGATTCGCTTAGTGAGGGGGTAGATCTGTTCTTAGTCGTTGGATCGAATTTGAGTGGTTAGAATTAGATCTGTTATTTGCAATTAGATCGAATTAGGATCGTTAGATCTTAATCTGAGGGCTCTAGTGTTGATGCGTCGTGTAGTTGCCACCGCCGTCGGATACGCACCGGTTGGTCTCCGATTGTGCCGCGTGTCAAGCTACTGTGCCGTCTCGGTCGTTTTGGGAGGAACAATCCGAGCCGATTGATTTGAATCGGACGGTGGTGATCGCGTTGTGTCTCGGTTAATCGCGTCGCGTCATGTGTCACTCGGTGATTGGACCACGCGTCGCTGCTGACGCCAGCGCTTCGTCAGCCGGTGCACGGGAACAGTGCTTATGGTCCACGGTAGACCCGAGCCGTTCGTGGACCAGGTCTATTCACCGGGAACACGTGTCGAGCTGTGGTGGTGCCACGTGTCACGCTGACGTCAGCGATGACGTCATAATTCATTTTCTCATATAAAAATAATTTTGTGGAAATTCCTTTCAACGCTGACGTCAGTAGAGGCCATGCTGACGTCATATTTCCAAATTTCCCGTATAGAAATAAATATAGAAATTTGGTTTATTCTTTTTAATTGATTTTCAAACTTCATTTGGCTATAACTTTTGCGTTTAACTCTGATTTAAGTTATTTTAATTTCTAAAAATTTGTAAAATCAAGCTCTTTCTGTTTATGAATTTTATTTGAATTTTAGACTTGAGTTGCTCTCTGTTTTATTTATTTATTGCTATTTGTTTACGTTACGCATAGACGTCGAGGTTCCCGAAGGTTTCGAAGGAGAAGTTTTGACCCAGGAGCAAGCCCAATAACCAGAACCAGTACTTTTTGAAGGCAAGTGATGCTTGATCATGTTGAACCTACTGTTGAAAATTATATTGATTCAAACTATTGCATGCTAATTTAATAGAATTGGTTTTGAATAAATTCTGGGATTAGTTAAATGCCTTAGTTGTTGTATGCCACCTTGATGTATATAATTGTGTTGTATGCCACCATGATGTATATAATTGTAGGCCATGAATCCTTTGTCACCCTAGGTTGTGGATTAATAGTTGGACAATAATAATTTGCCAACATGGGTTGATTAGACCATAAGTAGAGTGCTTAGCCCTGCCACGTAGATTTGTCATGATTTTAGAATAATAAAGTTAATATTGACTTAATGAGATATGGAACGTGTTTTTGAGAATGTGACATGTGTTATTGAATTGATGATGGCACATGGTGCATGGTAAAGAACTGGGGTTGGAAAGTGATTTAGACTAGGGCAAGTGGCAAGATTGTTTCTGGTGGGCCAAGAGTGGCAAGTAGGCGGTCGCATTTGATTTTTTTTGATATGTTGACACGATGAGTTTTTGGTTAGTCTTGCCTCGGTCAACTAAGGACTTAACCTTGCAAGAATTTGAACTGAGTCATTCATACAACCACAAGTTCTGGAATGGGACGGTCCTAACTGAGTAAACTGTGAAATCTATTCTTTGGTATTGTCGTGGTGGTGTGAGTTCCAGGTGTACGGGTGAAAACTCACATGGCGCAAGAGGGGGCCTGGGTGTGATAACCAGTCCCTCTAGTGTTGAAACCTTAGCGGGCAGTACCGGGTTTAGACAGATCTTTGGAAAGGCTTTGTTACAGTTACTCGCCTTTGTGGCATTTGACTGTATCTTGTGGGTAAAGTGTATAACCTCTGCAGAGTGTACAACCTATCCGAATAGCCGTGCTCACGGTATTGAGTATTGCTCGGTGATTACAGTCAAGGGTTAGACTTTCATGGAAATAACTTGGTATTTGGAAAATACTTGGGATGGAATTGATGAACTGGACTTAAGTTGTGAAATGTTTTACTTGTGAAACAATTGTGAAAGTTATTACCTTTACTAATGTTATACTGCTTTGCAATCTATTGTAGTATTTATCAAGTAATGCTTTACTGCAAATGAACTTTAGCCTATCTTTTGTAATAAGCCATGCATGTAGAATATTAGAATTGCATTCTGTGCATGACTTGCTGAGTGCTCAAAGTACTCACCCTTGCAAAAACACAACGTCAGTTGAAGAAGAAGCAACCCCTACACTGGAGGAGGAGTTCCAAGAGGAGTCGACGAACTAGGGAGCGAGCCCAGTCAATTGCCTGTGGCAAATTGGTTGGCGCCACGAGTTTATTTCATTTCCGCTGCACTTGGTTATTTTAATAAGCCTTCGGCCTGCGAGGCGTACTTTTGTAACTCGACCATAAGGTCGAGCAACCAGTGTGATTATTTAATTAAAATATTTTACTATTTCATTGGATATGACTGTGATATGTACCGATGTTGAGACTGTGTGCACTAGCCTGATCCTGGACTAGTGCTGAATACACAGAAGGTCCGGATTTGTATATTCGGGTCCCGACATTGGAGCTACAAATAAAAAGTTATGGCTAAAATAAAATAAGAACAGAATCATATACAAACTAATAAATGCGCTTACTAGTTATTTCAGCTACCCTTACTGCTTCACTAGTTACTTCATTTTCTAGTTTGTATACATGTCTGTTCTTTTTTTATTTTAATTATAACTTTTTATTCGATACTCCGATTTACAAACAAATTTCACTAGTAGATTACTGGTGACTAGAGGAACAACATGATATAAGTTTCGCTAATAAATGTTGCATAAATCAAATGTTACTGCAAAAAGAATATCGATTTACTATTGTATGATAGTAAAATACACACATATATATAGTAAAATCTATATGTAAGGATAGTAAAATTTGTTACCAGCTAGAAAAATTAATATTTATTAATGGGATTTATAGATTTTACTATCGATATAAAAAGATTTTACTGCCATGTGGTAGTAAAATCTTACAGTACATTTGATAAATTGGTAGTAAAAACTCATTCGTACAATGTTTATTAGCGAGGCTTACATCATTATATTTCTCTTGTTGTTAGTAAACTACTAGTGAAAACTGTTTGTTAATTGGAGCTAAAAATAAAAAGTTATGGCTAAAATAAAGTAAGAACAGAATCATATATAAACTAACAAATGTGCTTACTAATTGTTTCGGCCACCCTTACTGCTTCACTAGTTACTTCATTTTATGGTTTATATACAAGTCTGTTTTTTCTTTATTTTAGTTATAACTTATTATTCGATGTTGCAATTCACGAACAAATTTCACCATTAGATTATTGATGATGAGAGGAACAACATGATATAAGTTTCACTGATAAACGTTGCGTGAATCAAATTTTACTACTGAAATGAACATCGATTTACTACTGTATGATAGTAAAACATATATATATCGATAGTAAAATCTATATATAAGGATAGTTCAATTTGTTACCAGCTAGAAAAATTAATGTTTATTAATGAGACATATAGATTTTACTACCTTTTACTCAAAGTATTACTATACCTATGCATAGCACTCTTATCCAGTAAAAAGCAACATATCCAATGTTTTCTAAAGTTCATAAAAAACACATGTGCATATTTTCAAAAATTTGTAAAAAATTATTATATTGAGAGGAGATGAGATTCTACAAATCTATAAAATTTGAAGAACAAAGTCAATCACATTTGAAAGTTATGACTAAATAAAAAAATAGATTCATGTACAAGCACTAAGTAGCATTTATTAGTCATTTATGTACAAACACACTTAGTCAATCGGATAGTCAATTCCATGACTCTGTGAAATCAGTAAGCAAATTCTGTCATATGTAGGGAGGTGAACCTCTACAACCTACAAAATTTGAAGTTGAAACTCAATCGCATTTGAAAGATATAAAATATGCTATTCTACAAGCAGCTGTAGAATAGCATATATATATATATATATATATAGAAAAATATCTTTTACTCTCGGATGTAGTTACTCTTACCTTTAAAATACCACTTTATCACTTTAGCTACACTTATATACTAAATATAAGATATTCCAAGATGAACCACATGAAAAAACTGCAAAGGAATACATAGTTTTTAGCGTATTTTGCAAATACCTTTATATATGAACATGAAAAAGAGTATGTGTAAAAAATGTACATACCACCTCTGAAAAAATGTAAACACTACATATCTAGTCTTACATACTCGTATACTATACGTACATACCCTTTGTTATGCGAGATACTCTCTACATTGTGAGATACGATATAGAGAGTAATTACTCCCGGGAGTAGAAAAGAGACTTCCTATATATATATAGTGAAGAAACCCACATATACAAGTTTTTAAAAATTCTTAAAAAATTGCCATACGTAGATGAGGTAAGTTTTTACAATCCCGTAAAATTTGGAAACCAAACTTAATCACATTAGAAAGATATAAAAAAGACAAATTCAGCTTAAATAGTGATTTTTTAATGTTCAACACTGTTTATCTCGCGGTTTATCTTTCTCGTATCTTTCAAATGCGATTTAATTTGATTTTAAAATTTTGCAGGATTGTACAAACTCATCTCCCCTACATATGGTAATTTTTTTAAAAAATTTTAAAACTTGTAAATGTGGATTTTACGAAACTTTCACAGTAAAAGAGGTTTTTACCGGATATGTTGCCTACACGCGCACGCGTGTACACACATATATATATATATATGGTTGCACCCTTTATAGCCGAAGGATTTCAGCCCCAACCGGCCATCCCACATGTCACCTTGCGACATTTGCGAAAAAGCCCCTCCGTTTCTTCGAATTACGGATAGGTCCCTGCAGATTACGGATAGGTCCTTCGCGATTTCTTGTGAGGGAAAGATAATTTTTTTCCCATCGCGTTTGGGTCCCTGGCGCGGTATTTTACAAAAAAACTTTCCGTTAAGTTCAAATCGCGAACAAGCTCTTTTCAAATTTTTCAGGATAGCGAACAGGTCCAAAAAATAACAAACAGGTTCCTGCTTCTTACGTTTAGGTCCTTTCTCCATTTTTCCCAGAAAAAATGTTTTCGTTACAAAAAAACACAGATTCGTCGAAGGTTTATAGCGACTTATGGATTTGCCAGCGGGTTATAACCACGGGTTTTTTTTTAAAAAAATGTAGATTCGTCCGAAGATTTATAGCGAGCCATAGATTCGGCGGCGGGTCTTAACGACCCATTTTTTTTAACAAACACAAAAAACCAAAAAACGAAAAAATCAGATTCGTCGAAGGTTTATAGCGGTTCATGGATTACCCACGTCCGGAAAGCGACCTTTTAAAAAGGAAATACATAGAAAAATGGCGACTTTTCTTTTTAAAAACAAAAACAGATTCAACCGCAATTTTCAAAATAAAATACGCATCGATAAAAAAACACGGATTCGTCGAAGGTTTATAACAACTTGTGTATTTGCCAACGGGTCATAACCGTGGGGTTTTTTTTAAAAAAAAAGTAGATTCGTCCAAAGATTTATGGCGACCCGTTGATTCGCCGGCAGATCATAACGACCCATTTTTTTTAACAAACACAAAAAAAACACGGATTCAACCGCAATTTTCTAAATAAAACACGGATTCGTCGAAGGTTTATAACAACTTATGGATTTGCTAACGGGTTATAACATGGTTTTTTTAAAAAACGAGATTCATCCGTAGATTTATTGCAACCCATAGATTCGGCCATGGTCCTAACGACCCATTTTTTTAACAAACACAAAAACAAAAAAAGATCAAATATTCCGAAATGCGTAAAAAAACAACCACGATTTTCTAAAAAAAAACACAGATTTGTCGAAGGTTTATAGCAACCCGTAGATTAAACGCGATTCATCGAAGGTTTGTAATATCCCATGGATTCGCCAGCGAGTCCTACCGACCCATTTTATTTAAAAAATACGGAAATCGAAAATTCGACAAATTTTATGAGACGACGGGTTGTAACCGTGGTTTTCTAAAAAAATTGTAGATTCCTCGAAGGTTTATAGCTAACGACCTATTTTTTTAAATAAATATGAAAACCGAAAATACGACCCCCATAGATTTGCCGACGGGTCCTATCGACTCTACAGAACGGCGCAACGTAGCGCGCTATTATCGCTAGTATATATAAAGCGGGACGAATTGCCGTCCATTACATGGCTTCATGCTATTTTTATTTGTTGCTAAAGGGTTTTCTGCGAGTTCCGATGTTTTGTCAAGAACTTCCGTCGTCACTTGTGCAAAAATAATCCTGGTGGTTCTAGAAATTCTTCTTGAGTCATGAAGCAGGTCACTTTTGTAAAAAAATCTTGTAGTTCCAGAAATTTGTTTTAGATCCTAAATCCCTGTTTTTGAAAAAAAAACGCTATAAATTTTTTGAAATCTTATTCCCGTTCACTTTTTCTATAAAAAGACCCTATGAATTTTGAAACTGTGAATGTTTCAGTATTCTTGGATTTTTGATCTTGTTCCCTTTCACTTTTTCTATAAAAAAGACCCTATGAATTTTGAAACTGTGAATGTTTCAGTTTTCTTGGAATTTTGTATGTTTTGCCAAAGAAAAAGTGTCATCCTATTATAGGTTGGTTTTGCCATCTGAACACTCTATCAAAATTCATCAGGTGCAGCTTAATGCGCGCGTAGCTCCACATAGTATAATAAGTTTATGGCGTGTGTAGCCGTCATTCGGAGACAGGCAGGGAGAGAGCTCTGTACCGATTTGGTAGTAGGTGTTGGCTACGTAGTGATTTCCTCGATTTTGACGTGGTTGTGATCCCGTTTGGGGGTTTCATGCAAACTTTCTGATGTAATCATGTTACTATTATTAGTTGGCAAGAGTTCTATTTTAGAAACCGGAGTTTCTTTTTCTTAATTTTGGATAATGACAGCTCTCGAAGAAAAAAATTGGAGAATGACAGAAATTTATGACTTAGCTGTAGGGGTGGATATCGAGTTGACTCGACTCGACTCGACTCGACTCGGTAAACTCGGTAAGGTAACGAGCCAGCTCGAACTCGACTCGGTATCGTAACGAGCTCGAAGTTCAACTCGACTCGACTCGTTATAAACTCGAGTTGGCTCGAGTTAGCTCGTTAGGCTCGTTAGTAATGTGAGCAAGGGAGCATACATATTTGATTCATGTATGCATATTAATGCAAATTTGAAAGATTTGAACACCTAAAATCCTAAATATAACAAATATAGCATGCAGTGTGTGTGCATGTAGTCCAAAATCCAAATGTAGCATGCATATAGATAACAATTTACAAATTACCAAACAACACAATGAAGTTCTCTACTGCATTTACACCAAAATTTAAGTGAAGAGAAGATACGCCACCACATGTCGGCAAATATAACAATAACAAACATCACAGAGAAATATCATCAAGAACTCAAACCGCCGATGTTGGTGCTTTCATTAATCTCCGCCATACAGTTCGCCAGCGATGGGCTTCAAATTCTCTGGCGCAAGGTTAATTAGTGTCTGAAATGAACAAATTTCAAAAAATCAGCGCATGCATTTTCGAATATCACAAATTCAACGTCATCTTCGTTGTCATCTTCTTCTGAATGAAAATGGTATTTAAGTTAGACAATATTTAACAAATCTATATGATAGATTAAAAGAGGACACCCATACCATTATCATTGGAGGTTGATTATGATTTTTGGATCCTCGAATGAAGCTAAAAGCACATACTAACGCCTCAACCATTAATGGACGCAGAGCACTACGATAATCATCAAGAACTCTACCTCGATCTTGAAAGTGGACTCTAATGAGACACCGGTAGCGTATAGTCAAGAATCTTTTTGCTATCTTTGACACAACAGGGAACTATGAGTATTCAACTTCCACTAATCAAGCAATACAAACTTGGAGTCTTCGGAGAATGGTTTGGTTCATCTAAATAGATGAGCAATTCGACTTAGATGGTTACATGGTTGTCTCTCCGCAGAAAAGACTAAAACCCACTTAGCCTTTGTGGCTCTTGAGGTCCTTGTTTGCAAACACGAAGATGACTCGGCCCTTCCTTGACAATCTTATCTGGCGATGTTACGCCTCATAAGTGCCATATAGCTCATATAACTCAAGTCTCACATCATTTTCCTCAATGAGGGCCTTACTCTCACTAAACATCATTTTAAAACAGTAACTAACAAATCTCATCTTAAACCTAGGATCAAGAATAGTAGCAATAACCATAACATTGTTCTTTTCCTCCTAATATTTATCAAACTTGTCTAACATGGCTTGTCCCATCTTCTTCATATGCTCATCCCCAGAATTACATGCAGCTACCAATGCAATCTTAACATTCACTATGTAAGGATAGAAAACATTTGCGATGAGGGTATCTGATCCCGATAATATCTTAGTTATCTCAAAAATGCAGGTCAAGATTGGCTGAATTTTGCTATATAATGTCCAATCTTGATGGGAAGGCTCCACTTGTAATTCATATCAAAATCACCATACTCAGTGAAAGCAGCTCTATAGGGAATGCAAGTATCAAACATTTTATATGTTGAACTCCACCTTGTGGACACATCTAGACACAACCCTGCTCCAATTTTCAGATTCATGGATTTACAAACTTCTAGGAACTTGTACATACGAGATGGTGACTTCTTAAGATATTTGACAGTTTCCCTGAGCTTCGCTATCAATGGTTGCCATGGTTGAAGGCCATCATTCACTACCAAATTGACTATGTGAGCACAACAACGGACATGAAAGTAAATAGGCATAAAGCAGGCTGTTTTCCTAGCAATGAACTTGGACATCAAAATCGTAACAGCAACATCATTTGATGAAGCGTTATCAAGAGTGATTGTTGTGATCTTGTCTTCTATTTTCCATTCAGCTATAAATTCAAACACTGCTTAAGCTATGATGTTCCCTGTGTGTGGTGGATCTAACTCAATGAAGCTCAAAACACGGCATTGCATAACCCAATCAGGATCTATGTAGTGTACCACCAAAGCCATGTAGCAAATATTTTGGTTTGATGTCCATAAATCACATGTCAAACTAATACACTCAACAGCCTTAAGACCCTTCCTAAGGAGTTCTTTTTCAGATTCATAAACCTTTATGCATTCATTTCGTATGGTCTTTCTACCAATGAACTTGTATGATGCATTCATATATCTCATCAAGACATTAAACCATGTGTGCTCTACCATCCGAAAAGGATATTCATGAACAATTATCATCTTAGTAATGAGCCTACGGGTTTCCTCATGATTATATTCAGTAGGAACAATTGTAAGAGATGAACCTGACGTGTCGGGATTATAGTTGAGTGTACCTTGAGCTAGCTGCCTACCCTTCAAGTTCATGTAAGGTGCACACTTTGGCAAATGCCTATTCAAACTTGAAGTCTGTCCCCCTTGAGTGTAAGCAAACAAAGCACCACAATATTTGCACTTGGCCTTCTCAATGGTCTTCCCTGGCTCCCTCTTCGACACAGCTTGGACCACTTTGAAATGATTCCAACAGGCTGCACGCTGTCCTCTCACTTTCTTCGCACTCTTGGGAGACAATTGGTTGCATGCTTTCCGTTTACCTCTTCTATTTTGCTTTGGAGACCCAGAGCCAGTGTGTTCACCACCATCAGACATGACATGGTGCTCATCATGCGAAGGTTCACTCTCAGACATAACATCATTCATATCATACTCATCTTCCTCATATACATATTCCTACACATACAAAATAAGGATGTATATAATTTGGCATACTGGTAAAACAAGTAAGCTGATCCTAATTTGTGCATTTAGGCCACGATTTAAGTGGTAAAGAATAACAGCACGATTTAAGTGGTAAAGAATAACAGCACTTCCTCCTGAGAGTATTTGATTAAATCGTGGCCTAAATGCACAAATTAGGATCAGCTTGCATGGAACAAGCTTCAGAATGGTGAGGCAGAAATTACTCACCGATCTGGTAGAGATGAGGGAGCGGAGGATCGTTGAAGGACCGGACCTCGGAGGCTTCCCAAGGTTCACTTCTTCTGCTGAAGATATTGAGAGTGAAGCGAACCCGAGCCACAAGACCTACTCAGCTTCCCTTCTTTGTTCTTTGACTCCATGCTCCTCGGTTGATGTTCCATGCTCAGAGACTCTTCAGCCTAACATATGTTTAATAGCATAAAAGTGAGATAGGCTCATGTGATGACGTGATTAGATGAGTGAATGAATTTTACAAAGATATTTTTTAGCGTGGATTGAGGTGTCTTAAGCATTATTCATCTGTAATACGGGCTCAATATTAAAGAGGAATAAAAATATCACTAACTTGGATATCAATTGTTTTCACCTCACATATGTTTACTTGAATCACACACAATCAAGCACATGTTCCATTCAGCCAAACTGGACAAGTAAAGGCAACCTATCAGAACTTGTAATTTCTCTCAACATCAGATCTACGCCCCTTTTTTTTAAAAAAAAAGGGTAACACGAAAGGAGCAAAACATAATCCGTCATAGTCTACCTGGTTAGGACACAGACTCTGATTCCGGTAAAGGAATATTTTTGTTTTTGTTTCATCAGCACCTAAAGCAAACGTTATGTTTGTGGAAACACAGGCAGCCAAGTTAGCTGTATTTTTCTCATAGAAAAAAACATGACGCATTTTTTTTTGGAAAAAGCTCTATGTCAACCACAGATCAACCAAAACCCACATTTCCTGCAGCTAGAAAGCTTAAGATTTTACCAGTTAAGCAGCACTTAAAGCAGCAGCCTGTTTCTGGAATGCAGGAACACATTCAGCCAAGCCAAGCAAATCATGATTATACAAACATTCAGGACGAATCCATGTCACTATGTCAGCACCTATTTAAATGCCATGCAAATAGCACTTCCCATAGCTAGTGCACTATTACACTACTACTGCTATTTACAAAGCTTGGTAAAGTCAGTCGTTCAGACTGCCTCGACACCCAGTGCTACCATTTCTGCTGTGGTCTTTTGATAATCAGATTCTCTGTCAGAACAAGAGAACGATGGTTAGCATTTAAAACAAGGAAACAAGTTTCACAGGTTGGTATCCATCCTAGTATGTGTATTAACAACACTACTGACAACTGCCTCCTCGCAATAAACAGAATTAAGAAAACAATGGACATCTAATACACAGAGCCCCGAGCATGCAATTGGTAAACCGAACTTGACTACAGCAATGAATTTCAGGAAGATTACTTGTACATCTTGAGCATCTACAATTCCTGTGAACTGAATTGGGATACTTTCTTAAGTACTGAACTGGGACACCTGGTCCTTAAGCATCTACAATTCCTGTGAGTCTATGTACACATTGATGCTGTTTCTTTTCGAGAATATAAGATATATTTTGCCTAGTTACATTTAGCGTCATTTTGTTATATAATATATGTTTTGGTCTTTTGATAATCCCCCAAACTGCATTGATCATTATTGAACTTGGAGGTCTGAAGAACCTTATTAGCTTGGACTTGTATAACAACAACATAACATGGACCAAAAGAACTTAGCAAGCTGAGATCCATAGTATTCAGGAACATCTGGGAAATGCTAACCGGAGGGAGGAGCATGTGGTGGAGCGGAGGAGGAGGAGCTGTGGTGACCGGAGGAGGAGCCATGAGCTGACGAAGGGAGGTGACGGATCTGGAGCTTTGGCTCAAGCTGGAGGTGAAGTCCGTCGCTTGTCGGATGAGGGAGGGCGGGCCAGGGGGCGGAGGCGCACGCCGAGGGAGCGGAGGAAGGAGGCGTCGGCTGAGGGGCGCGGCTTGAGAGGCCGAGGCTACGCGTCGGAGGAGAGGTGGCGGAGGGAGGTGAGGCGTCGGAGGGAGAGAGGTGGCTCCGAGCGGAGGAGGAGGCGTCGGGGGGAGGGAAGGAAGCGATCTGGCGTTGGATTGGAGTGTGGGGCGTAGGGGAGGGGAGGATAAACTCGTTAGGGGATTTAGGGATTTAGCCATTTAGGGGATTTAGGGTTTTTTTCGTAGCTCGATTAACTCGTTAGCTCGCTCGATAACTCGTTAGCTCGGCTCGTTTAACTCGTTTTTTTAACGAGTTCAAAACCCAGCTAAACTCGACTCGTTAAGAAACGAGCTCGAGCCGAGCCGAGTCGAGTTTTCGAATACTCGTTTAACTCGCGAGTTTCGAGTTTTTTTTCCACCCCTACTTAGCGGGAATTAGGATTGCAGTATTCCCGTTGGTACACAAGAAAAATTATACGGTTATTATAAAAGATCAGCGCAAATATGCGCAACCCCCTACTTCATATACATAGATGATACACTACACAAAACTTTACATGCGCCTTTCGTAACTACCGCAAGTCGTCAGAGTTGTGACTAGAATGTATGGCAACGTGAAGGTATATATAAACGGTGTGATGTCAGTTGTCTATATGATTTGCTATATAAAATTTTTGTTCACATGAAAGAAAGAAAGGAGTGAAGTATAGCTGTCTCTTCACGTCTCCATGAAGAGACGACCATATAAACAATATAAAACACTATTACTTGGGTATTGTATATAATAAATACTTTTTACACCATAATTAAAAGATTGTAGAATCTTATAGATATAACTTTAAAATATCATTTATTGTAGAAACTATCTTAAGTTTTGTCTTTAGATGACATAGAGTATATGGGCCAAAAATTTGTAAAATTCCAAAATATCATCTCTTTAATAGGCTAAATTTGTTGATTGAATTGGTTTTGATTTTGGTGATTTGGAATTTTCAAGACCTTTGAACTATTTGTATTATACTTTGAACAAATTTCAAACATATATGTTGGATTTATGATGATACCAAATTACTGCACAAAACTATACAGTTGTAAAGTGAAGTGTGCATCCTTATTAAAAATTTTCTAGTTCGCCCTTCATCGGCGTATTTTACGCCAGGTACCCTCTCCGCCGCTGAGATAAGTAAGACCACGTGGCGATGCATCGGCGGCAGGACGAATCAGGCCCCACTCGCGGGCGGCGGCCCGTGGCGACTTTGGCGGCGGCGAAGTATCGGGCCCCTCACGCCGGGCCGTAGCGTGGCGGCTTTGGCGGCGAAGCGGCGATCGAGCCCCTCTCGCCGAACAAGCGGCTCACGTGGCGACCTAGCGAGCCGACGGACGTCGAGCCCCACTTGCGGTCCGACCCGCGTGGCGGCTTGGCGGCGGCGGGATCGAGCCCCTCTCACGGGCGTCGGCCCGTGGCGGCAGCGGCGAGCGTGTGATCGACCCCTCTCGCCGGGCGATCGGCCCACGTGGCGCCACAGCAGCGGTGGGCGATCGAGCCCCTCGCTGACGATCGGCCGTGGCGGCTTTGGCGGCGGTGGCGGTCGAGCCCCACTCTCTAGGCCACGCGGACGACCAAAAGAATGAGAAGGAGGCTTCGCCTCGAAGTCTCCTTCCCTAACACGTTGTGTCAGAGCCATTGATTGCGAAGAGTTCTGTTGTCGACACGACGATGGCCCATCCCTCTGACGCATTACACCTAACTCGTCGCAGGAAAGTCACATCCCGGACGAACCGGGCGAAGCCATACAGCGACATTAAATGAGGTTTGAGGGACAAGACTACAGTGATGGGTGTAATAAATGAATCGTAGATCAGTATGATGTCACCTTCTCACCTACCCTAGTCAATCCAGTCTATATAAGGGAGCTCTAGTGTATGGAAGGGGAGGATGGTCTGAGGACCGAGAAAAAAACCAGGACTTAGAGAGAAAAAAGAGAAGGAGAACGAACAGAAAAAAGCATTGTAACCAGCTCAATATACATCAACAAAGATCTAGCAGGACGTAGGGTTGTTACCCATACTGGGGGCCCGAACCTGGGCACATCGGTGTGTTCTTTAATCTGTTGACCCCCGAATCCCTCGTGCGAGAGCCATTAGGATGTCCGACCGCGAAGATGCCCTCTACCGAAGCTTATTCTCCGTCCTAGAAGAAACCCTGTCTGCTGACAGGATCCTAACCGGTGAAACACACCGACAGCCACTGATTAAATAGTATATAGACAACAGTTATCTCTAATATTATGTATGCTCTTATGTTTCGAAAGTGTTTTGCTTTAATAGGGAAGATGGAACATAGTAACGAACTTCAGATCACGATATTACTTGCCATTTGTAGCATCCACAGATTGTCGGCAAGCTACGAAGAGCGAGCAGTCATTAGTTTCCGTTCGCCCACTTAACGCGGTTTCTTTTTGGCAACATATCCTGTGCACACAGGCCCTTTCGTATACACATCGTGCACATCAACTAAAAATATCGTGAAAAATTCTGCAAAAAATTGTAGATATACTTTATAGATTACTCTATCTATGTACAAAATTGTAGGTTCAAATTCATTATGTATCAAGAGTTATAAAAAAAAGAAAATTAGACAAGTTTAAATTCTTTAAACTTGTCATTTATACATAGGTAGAGTAATCTATAAGTACATCTACAATTTTTTTCAAAATTTTCACGATATTTTTAGTTGGTGTGCATGTGTAATCGGAGGGCTTGTAGCACAGATACGTGTGCTTCTTCAAATATGTTACACCACGTTCTAGACTTGTAGCAACGCGGAACTTTTTAATTTCTAGCATAATTTCCTTTATTTTCGTAACAACTGTAAACTAGTTGTCATTGACTTTTATTTTGTACCCCTTTATTTCTGAATAGTTTTCACTCTAAATTCTTGTACTTTTATCGATGCACATCAACAAAAGAGTGTATTACCTATCTTTATTATATCTTTAAATGATGTGCCATACCGATTGATAGGCCCAGCACGGTTTAGACAAACGTACCATACCAGTTTGACCTGTTTAGAACAGTTCTATAACAAACTATAGATTGAACTGAACCAAACATATCTCGTACTAGCCCAAAATAGCATGTCCACTGCCCACCTTTTACTGGCGACGACATGAGGGGAATGGTTGAGACCAGGGTTCAAATTTTCGATTTGGGAAAAAAGTCGGCCAAACCCAAAATCCGAAATTTTGGTTTTTCGGCTGAAATCCGTTCAAAATTTAATAAGAAAAATTCAAATCCGGTTTATTTGTCACCGAAATTTCTGAAATTTTGCCGGAATTGCACTGATCAGAAAATAATCCAAACGCTGTCAACAAATTTTGAAATGTTTTTGGAGGTTCCTGACACATTAAATATATTCTCATAAAATTTTAAGATTATTATCAGGTCTGTGGAATTTTTAAAAATTCAAACATTGCTACTGTCCTGGTAAAGCTTTGACTGGCAAGTTTCAACCGAATGAAAATTAGAAAAACGATGTTATAAAATTTTGAAATTTTTTGTGGATGGTCCTGACATATCTATAACATTCTCATAAACTTTTCAGATGATGATCAGATGTCATGAATATTTAAAAATTCGAACAGAGCTACTATCCTGTTAAAAGGCTTACTGACAAACTTGAATGAAATGAAAAATTATCCAAACCATGTTATAAAATTTTGAAAATGTTTGTGTATGGTACTTATGTAGCTTTAATAGTTATGTAAAAGTTTTACATGATGATCATGCATAAATAATTTTTAAAAATTCTGACAGTGCTACGTTCCGATAAAACCCGATGATAAATACATAGATTTACTTTAGCAATAAAAAAGGTTTAAATTTTTTTAAAATTTTACATAAGGGTGACAAGGAAATGCTTAATATCTCATAAAAATTTTGAATCATGATCATGCTCCAGTGTATTTATAAAATTCTTACAAGGCACAGTGCCATTTATGTTATTTCTCTATTTGATTTTTGAAATATAATACAACAAATTAAGTTATGTGCTTACTGCATTGATAGATTTTATTGGGCAAACAAAAAAAGTTAAATTTTTTGTAAAATTTTATATAATGGTACTGAGGAAATTCTTAATCTCTCATAAAAATTTCAGATCATGATCATACTTGAAAAAATTTATAAAATTCTGACAAGATAACTGTCCCAATTATGCTCATTCTATTTTTGATTTTTTAAAGATAACAAATGAAGTTAAATTACTATGAAAATTGTTTTGTATGATCCTACACTTCTCAATATATTATCATAAAATTTTTAGATCATTATCAATCTTGTACAATTTAATAAAAATCTAAAAGCATTTCTACCAAAATTTTAAAATGTCACAAAAAATGGTTTTTCAACAAATTTTCATACAAGATCACTTTCTAATAGGTTATTGGACCAAATTCAGTGCTAAAACATCAAAAACTGGATTTAAAACCAGGAAGTTCGCTGAAATTCCTGAAATTACTATAGCAGTATTGTAGCAAATTCAAATTTTTAAAAAATTTAAATTTGGTTGGTAGTTCATATCTCGCCCTGCCCTGAAGTCCGAAATTTCGTCGAATTTTAGCGAAATTTTTAACCCTGGAAACCTCATCCCTTCGTTCTTTATAGCCTCAACGCGCGCGCGAGAGAGAGAGAGAACCCACCTCGGTTACTATCATAGCTTCTCTTCCCTCAGAATCGATGTCACTTCCGTCACCTGGCACTGCCACCTCGCCTCGTCCTCACCATCACCTATGTCGTTGCGCTTGTCCTCGCCACACCTAATGCCATGCTACCAGCTGCCACACTGCCTGTGAAAATTGCTAGCTCAAAACGAAATCCCAACATCCGAAGGCTTACCTCAATAACGACGACCCGGTCGCTGAGGGAGTGAAGCAGCGTCGTTCACGTCTCAGGGGGTCTAAGGAGGACCACCACGCCGCACGGCCTTGGGCAGATTGTAACGGACCGTTCTTTTTAGGGGGTGCGTATAAATACCCTCACAGCTACCCAGGAGTTTAGTTGTAGGTAACTAAGTGCACATTGCCAGACATAAAAGCAAATGTGAATATTTGATAGGTAAATTAAGGGCCTAACGGCCAGAGTTTTACAAGAGGTGTGGCTAGCACTAGATACATTACCAAAACTCCCACAATAAAGGCTTGAGTAGATAGATCAAGGCCTTCAAAACCAAATATCGATGCTATCTACGTTCTTCCGGAACTTGCCATCTTCATTGAAATCTAAAAGGGGGATTAGGAGCAAGGGTGAGTACACAATCGTACTCAACAAACCACATGGAAATTCTGAATATTACATGCACGGAGTTTCAAGGAATTGGCACAAGTTTAAATATTTGGTGGATGCATGAGTTAGGATTAAGCATAGTACAAAGAAATATAAATCAATCAATCAAATCATTATCACAACACCACCACGGATTTATTAACAAAACCCAGGTTACGACAAGTTTATATTTAAAACTACTCAAGTTCAGTTACCGGAATCACCCGAAATTAACCCAGCTTCATTAACCGGAAGCACGGTGTATTCGAATACCATTTAGTTCACTCTACAGAGCTACTCAACTTTACCCACAAGATATCTACGGTCGTTAGTACCACTATAGATCAACATGCAACTTTTATGCATGCGGCCGGATCGAAATTAACATAACCTTTCATTGAATTCCCCCTCTTTAGCTCCCACCCAGTAGGCGGTGCAAATCCCCAGTTTCCAGGGGCCCACTAGCCAAAGTGGACCTGCGCGAACTGACCAACTGAGGAAAAATACTGTTGTGAAAACCGCCGAATGGCCGCACCATTCCGTTTCACCCCCAACCACAACGCTACCTATTCCTCCTAAAAGAATGGGGATCCACCTGTAGGCATTCCAAGGGGAAAGACAATATCTGAGCTCGTGGATCGAGCCCATGAATCGACCAACCCAACTTGTAGTTGAGAGGGGACTGAGTTATTTACTTTGCCCAGGGGTTGATCCTTAATTACCGAAGACAAGTCCGACACACACCGCACCACTGGTACCTCATGTACCCTTTCCACACCACACTGGGCTTGTCATCGGTTTGGGGATTAGGCCAGCATCCACCTTCCGTGGTCCGCCCAACACTGTCCCCCAAACCGTAGCGGGTTTTGAAAACGAGTTTTGAGCAATAAATGAAAAGTAATGATTATTACTATAACTAACCTACGGTGGTTCATTAATGATAACCTAGGGTTACAACTGAATATGGTATAATCAACATGGTCTTAACAAGGGGTGGGTTTTAACTAGTCAAGTCTTTCTAAACTAGCTCCTTTTTAGATTTCTACTCTATTTACAGACAAATGCAACAACTAAATACATATAGTAATTATACGGAATAATGGGATCAACATGTTCAAGGAGTGTGGCTTGCCTTGCGAGGTTAGAGGTTCGCCTAACGAGAGACGGTCGATGTCGTGTCTGGTCTCGAACGACGCTTGCTCCTAGCGCGGCTCCAAGAACTGCTCCGGCTCCTAGTACAGCTCCAACGACTGGTCCGGCTCTGAGTTTCGCTCTGAAAGTTGCTCCGAGGTCGGATCTAACGTAGAAAAGCAAAAACCAATAAATAAACGAATAAAAACAACAAAGGAAAAGAAACGAAAAAAGGAACGGGAGAGAAAATGGCTGGAACGGAGCTCAGGGGCATTTTTGGAATTTTTTGGACTTGGAATAGTGAAATGGATATCATTTCTGGACTCAGTGGCTCGAACTGGTCAAGAATATTCATTTTTGACTATTTTTGGGTTTTGGAAATTTTTGGATTTTTGGGATTTGTGTGGAATTTTCTGGAATTTAAATTGATTTTTCAGATTTTCAAATAAATTAAAATCCGAAAAATAAACATAAATTGAAAAGGATTCCTAACCGGCACGACAAAAATCCGCCGCCCAAATGCTTTGCTGACCCACGGCCTCAGCGTCTTGAATGCAAAATCTTGTGATCTTGGCTAGGCCACCCACACAGGCGACAGCGAAGCGGGCCGACAGCGGGCCAGGCGAGGCGGGTGGCTGATAGGGCGGGGCCCTGGTTTGGTAGCGAGACGAGGAGACGCCTCGACGATCACGGGCCCACAGGTCTGTGACACGGGCGATCGACACGTGGGGACCCATCGCGGCGACTGACTGAGGCGAGCGGCAGCAAGTGGGACCGGGTTGGCGGTGAGTGGAGGAGAGGGGCGAGCGGCGACGAAGGGAATTCGGCCAACGCTGGAGAAGATGACTAGCGATACTGCGAAATGGTGGCTCGGGAGAGAAATGGAGTGGCGGCGAAGCAAGAGGGGCTCATGGCGAACTTAGCGGTGGCTGAAAGTGGCTGGGAGAGAAAGCGGAGAGGTGGGGCGACGTGCGGGCACCGGATCCAGAGAAGATGGGCTCGGCGCGCACGGGGAGAACACTGGAGGTGGAATGAGTAAGCGGGGGAGGGTGAGGGAAGCCTTGCGGGCTCGGGGCAGCGAAGAAAGGGGCTCGGGAACGGCTATTTATAGCAGCGGGGAAGGGGAGAGAAGCAGCGGCGAGGGAGAGAGAGAGGGCCGAAGATTTCAACCGGGATGACGCTTGGACAGCGTGGCTGCAGGGTCGGGCAGGAGCGGTCGGTGGCGGAGGGGACAGGAGTAGGTGGTGGAGGTGATGAGGGTTGACAACCGGCACCGGAGAAGGTGAGGGCAAAGAGAGTGGCGAGTTTTCAACGGAGAGGGACCGACAAGGACGACATGGGCGAGCTGATGGAGGCGACGGGAGTAGGCGAGGATTCGCGAAGCAATGAGCAGGAACAAAGCAGCGAGCGCCGGTGAGCGTGATTCGCGAAAGGTTCTTCGGGCCGAGCGGAAAATCGGCGAGAGAAGACAAGGCTTGGGGAGGCGGTGGTCTCTTGAGGAATGGGTTGAATGGCGACAAAGCGAAGTGAAGGGAGAAAAAAATGGCCGAGAAAGGTGGCGGAACGCTGAAAGGGAGCGGCCGGGCGAGAAACAAGCGTCACATGAAAAACGCAAGCAGGGAGAAAGAGATAGGCCAAGGAAATCGGGCCGGGGAGGAAAAATGGACCGGGCCGAGGGGGAAGGCAAACGGGCCGGGGCCAATGGGCCGAGGGAAAAAGGCCGGCGTGGGAGGGAGACGGACCAGAGAAAAAGCCAAGCCGAAAGGGGAAGGTTTCCGAATGAGGAAGGTGGCCAAAGAGGAAATTTTCCCGAAAGGGAAAGAAATCAAAAGGAAGCGAAATAAAATTCAAATAAAATCCGAGAAAATTCCAATAAATCCCAATAAAATAAATAAAACAAAATTTTTGAAATTTTGGGGTGTTTCACAGATCGCGGGAGGCAATGGCGGGGCCGCGGACGAGGCCTCGCCGGCGACGAGGAGGAGGTGGGAAAGGAGTAGCGCCGTCAACCACGGTTGTCGTGTCGCCATATCCACGCGGCAAGGTCGGTGAAACCTTAGACCTGAGCTCGTCCGATGCGATGGCGCTTGTCAGGCTCGTGCCAGGAGGGCGCGGATGCAACAATTTTGGTTGGTTGGTGACGCTGGAGCTGGGAGCCTGGCTTTTATCGGGTTCGGATGCGATATGGCCGTCCTTTCTTGGTCGAACTTTCAACTTGAAAAAATTCAAATCGAAAACTTTCTGTTAAATTAAATTTATTTAGAAAAGTTTTGATTTGAAAAAGCTTTCGGTTCAAAAAGTTTTGTCTCAAAAACTTTCGGCTCAAAACTTTCAACATAAAAAAACTTTCGGTTTGAAAAGTTTTGACTAGAAAATTTCAAGTCGTAAATTTCAACTCAAAAATTTCAAATTAATCCAAAAATTCAACTCAAAAATTTTAAACTCAAATGAAAAATCAACTAACAAAAAATGGCACATTTGTATTTAGGGAAAAAAATACACACACGTCGAGTCTTGACCAACGAAAAGCTCAGGCTACGCTAGGCTTCGCGTGTGACACATGTCACGTGAAGAAGCTCTTGCGTCATGAGTGTTGCTACGGGTGGCCGTAAATTAGTGTTTCCGAAAATAAATAATCCTCGATTGGCTTGGGCGCGTCATCGCTCCGAGCTCACCCCGTTCGACTTCGATATGAAAAATACAAACAGCAAAAAAAAGAATAGTGCTAAAACAGTAAAAATTACTATTTATATTGAATTTGTCTTTTCATATCTTTCAAATGCGATTAAGTTTCATCTTGAAATTTTACAGGATTGTAGAAGTTCACCTCCCCAACATATGATAATTTTTTGAGAATTTTTCAAAACTTCTACAGGTGGTTTCCACGGAGTTTTTATGGAATGGGTGGCGAAATATTCAGTGAAAACCACCCATTCCATGAAAACTCTGTGGAAACCACCTGTAAAGTTTTGAAAAATTCTCAAAAATTACCATATGTAGAGATGAAAACTACAATCCTGCATTTGAAATGAAACTATTGAAAGAAAAAAGACAAACAAACAAAAAGAATAGTGCTAAAACAGTGAAAATTACTATTTATACTGAATTTGTCTTTTTCATATCTTTCAAATGCGATTGAGTTTTATCTTGAAATTTTGCAGGATTGTAGAAGTTCACCTCCCCTACATATGGTAATTTTTTGAGAATTTTTCAAAACTTCTACGGGTGATTTCCACGGAGTTTTCAGGGAATGGGTGATTTTCACTGAATATTTCGCCTAATAAAAATAGGTATATATGTATACATGTGCTTTCAGTGGAACAATGCTATTAGCACCAAAATTTAAAAATATGTGACCGATTTTTAAGGCTAAGTTAAAATTGGATATCTAACCGATATCAATTTAAATAAAAAATTTATCTTTGAAAGATGGAGGGCGATACGGTTTATGGTTTATGACGGATCTGAGATACGATCAACCTGCATGCTATAAAAGGGAAGATGAGGCTAGCCGAAAACAAAAAAACAACAATCAATCAACTTGCCTCTACTTTAATTTACTTTTTGTCAACTAAGAGTAGTTTTTAGAATTACCATTACTTCTTTGTAATTCGTTCTTGATCAATAAAACTATACATCACCGATTATTAATCATCTTCAATTATGTCCTAGATTTGTTTTATACCAATCTTATTGTGTATCGTCTTTTTCAAAAAAAAAATATATTTTTACCTATCATCTAATGGCCTGTAAAGCTATTTAGATCTATCTAGCCGATTGTATCATTAGATCAGCTGTGAACATTTATTATCGATCAATCTTGCCGATTGCAAAATCAAATCAGCTGACATGTTACGAACCAATATTAAACGTGATATTTGCTTGTGTTGAGATTGATTGGATCTTTTTGTTTACACTATTAGTCGTGTACTCGCTCTCCGAAGGCTAAGGTGCTAAAAATTTTTTCTTAGTGTGTATGGGATATGCCCGTGTGAAATGTAGGTGAGTTGTACGCGGAAAACAAGGCCCCAATGGGACGAGTAAGTGGACCAGCCGAATATTTTCTTTTTCTCTCACCGTAAATATCCATTTACAGCACACGAACACGGTAGTGGAGCAATAAAACTTGACAGCATCGTCCAAAAAAGAATCAGAATCGCTACAGTTCAACGTCTGAACGTATTGCATCATTTTTTTCTACGTGTGTAATATTTTTTGTCAACATGTGCAATATTTTTCTTCGACAAATAGTAAAATACGGTACAATAAACGGATGTTGCAAACGTTAAAAAAAATGTTGTACACGTTAGAAAAAAATGTTTCAAACATTGAAAAAAATATTACAAGAGATATCCGATAAAATAAACAGTATCAAACGTTTGAGCGCTAGTTCTTCCGAAAAGAATTTACTGAATCCTTTATGGTACGTGATCGGGGAGATCCAGAGGCTCTATGCTTTGGTAGTACATCCTAGCCGACTAGCCGTACATATCGCATGGTCACTCCACCAATTGACAAAAACTGCATCGATAAAGGAGGCAGTCACGACTCACGACAAATCGAATCATCCCAGAATTATCTCGGTCGGACATCACGACCAGGGATAAAAAAATCCGGCGAGTTTCGGCGAAATTTTGCTTTTCGGATCAGCCTGAATTTTATAGTACCAGTCGAATTTAAAACTTTAAAAAAATTTGATATTACTACAGTGCTGCTACAGTAATTTTAGGGACTTTGCTAAATTTCGTAATCCGGATTTTGAAGTTTTAGCACCAGATTAGGTCCCTAATAAAGTGATCTTACATGAAAATTTGTTGAGAAACTATTTTTTTGAGATATTTTTAAAATTTGGGTAGAAATACTGTCAGATTTTTAAAAACTTTTACAAGCTTGATAATGATCTGAAAAATTTATGGTACCATCCCTAGTAGATTATAATAATACACAAAATTTTTAAAAATAATTTAACATTATTTGTTATCTTTGAAAAATCAAAAACAGAATGGACATAATTGGGACAGTAAACTTATTAGATTTTTCTAATTTTCTCGAGTATGATCATGATCTAAAATTTTTATAACAGATTAAGAATTTCCTCAATACCATTTTATAAAGTTTTCAAAAAAATTCAACTTCGTTTGTTTGCTCAATAAAATCTATCAATGCAGTAAGCACTGAACTTAATTTATTGTATTATATTTCAAAAATCAAACAGAGAAAGAACATAAATGGCAGTGTGCTTTCAACGAATTTTATAAATTAACTGGAGCGTGATCATGATTCAAAATTTTTATGAGATATTAACCATTTCCTTTTCACCCTTATGTAAAATTTTTAAAAATTTAAACCTTTTTTATTGCTAAAGTAAATATATTATTGATCATTGGCCTTTTAATAGGATAGTAGTACTGTTTGAATTTTTCAAAATTCATGAAATGTGATCATCATATGAAAATGTTATGAGAATATTTTGGATGTGTCAGGACCATCCAGAAAAATTTTCAAAATTTTATAACTTCGTTTGTTCTAATTTTCATTCGGATGAAACTTGCCGCTCAGCGCTTTACAAAGACAGTACCAATGTTTGAATTTTTAAAAATTCCTCACATTTGATCATCATCTGAAATTTTACATAAATATAATAAATATGTCAGGAATCTCAAAAAAAAATTCAAAATTTTCTAACGTCGTTTGTACTATTTTTCATCCGGTTCAAATTTGTCAATCAATGTTTCATCGGGACAGTACCAATGTTTGAATTTTTTAAACATCCACAGAACTTATAATCACCTGAAAATTTTATGAGAATATCTCTAATGTGTCAGGAACCTAAAAAAAAATTCAAAATTTTTCAACATCGTTTGAATCAATTTTCAGTCAGTGCATTTTGTCCTAAATTTCGGGAAATTTCGGCGAATTTCGGGGTAATTTTTGGGAAAATTTGGTGCCAAACAAACCGGATTTGAATTTTGAATGTATTTCGGCCAAAAAAAACTGAATTTCATCCTAATTTTTGGATTTCGGGAGGGTCAGAATTTTTTCACAAAACGAAATTTTGAACCCTGATCACGACTTGACGAGGATTTCAAGGGTATGTAAAAGAAGGGGCGCATATATCTATATACATAGGAAATTACTAATTTAATGTTGTTTTTATTAAATTTTTGTGATGATACCTTCTCCTTATGACAAGTAGTAGCACCATTGTTGGTGCAAAAAAAAGAGCCAATTGAGCTTAACACATGTAAAACCGGGTTTATGTTGGTTCGTGACGTGCCAGCCAATTTAATCCTACAATTAACAAGATTGATCGAGAATAAGTACTCATAGACAATTAGATGATACAATCGATAAGATAGATCTAAACAGCTATTACAATCGATTAGACGATAGGTAAAGATCTATTTTTCAGAATTGGCGATACGCAACAAATTCAGTATAAAAACAAACCTGAGATAACTTAACATAATCAAATATGATCAAAATCAACGATGTACAACTTTACTAATCAAGAACGAATTATAAAGAGGGATTCTAAATTACAAAAGCTACTCTTAGTTGATTGAAAGTAAAAGTAGATGTGATTTTATTGATTGTTGTTGGTTGTTCTCTTCAGTTCGCCTCAGGTCCCCTTTTATAGCACACAGGCTGATCATATCCTTTTAGAATCTGTCACAGATCATGAACCTTATCAACCTTTGCCTCTTGAAGATAAAATTCCTATTTGAACCGATATCGGCTAGATATGCAATTTTAACTTAGCCTTACAAATCGGTTATATATTTCCAAATTTTGGTACTAACTGTTACCTTCTCAAAGACTCTCTCCTTGTGATAAATAGCGTCACCTCCTTTCTCCCCACCCCACATTCCTCTCCTTAAAGGCTTTCTCATTATGACAAGTGGTATCAGCTTTTCATCCACTTTCCTTCTCTATTCCCGTGCCCCCAAACTCAAAATAGTTTTTTATTTAAAATTTTCCCTCAAGTTTTTGAAAATAAATATTTTAACCACTTTTGAAAGTTTCCTAAGTGAACTTTTTGAACCAAAAGTTTATTGAATGTAAACTTTTCGAACCAAAAGTTTGTTCAATAGAAACATTTCAATTTGAAAGTTTTTGAATTGAATGTTTTTAGTGCTTTTTTGAGTTGAAAATTTCCAATTTAATTTTTTTTTTGAAAAAATTTGAGTTGAATTTTGCATCTAAACTTTTTGAATCAAAACTTTTCAAAGCAAAAGCTTTTTAATAGAAAGTTTTCTGAGTTAAAACTTTTTGACATGGAACTTTCTAAGTTAAACTTTTCGATTTGAAACTTTCTAATTTAAAATTTTTGATCTAAAACTTTTCATGTTGAATCTTTTCTAGTTGAATTTTTTTTATTTGAACCTTTTTGAGTTGAAGTTTTCTAATTTAAAACATTTCAAGTTGAAACTTTTTATTTGAATTTTTTAAAAGTTTTCTTTGTTTAAAATTTTGAGTTAATTTTGTTTCGAGTTGAAACTTCCTATTTAAAATTTTCAAATTTTAAATATTCTAATTTTAAATTTTTTGTTAGAGAGGGAAGAGAGGAAAGAAGGGGTGAAAGAAGTGAGTAGGGAAAAGGGAATGAGGATGTTGATCGATGAAGAAGATGACATATAGCATTATAGGAAGATATCTTTAAATTTGATAGTTTGATGTTAACATCAAAATAGTCATACCCATATAGATATACACACATATATGTGTGCGCGTGCAACACCGTATTGATATGTTATTGACAAATGCAAAAGAGTAAGATAGAGATATTTCAAATAGCTTAATTCTTAGAAATGTTCGAAGAAATTTGTACTACATGTTTCTCCCTACGCACAACATGCCAAATATAGCTGCGCTGATTTCCATCGTCCGTTGGTTGCGCCTGCACAGTCGTTTCATTGGATCGGTTGTGCCGCTGCTCCTCCCGTCTGCCCCCTCCCTTCCCTTCCGCTCTCTCGTGCCCCAGATCCCTCACACGGTCTGAATCCTTCCCCGTCTCCCTCGCGCAGTCTGGCTCCTTCCCCAGATCCAGCTGGTTGCGGCCTCATATCCTCTCCCTGGATTCTCCCCCGTTCCGAGCGCGCCATGGCCAAAGGCCTCCAAGCCGCTTCCTTCCCCTTCACCTCCTCTCCTGTGCCGTTCGCATCCCGTCATTTCCCAGAAGAGCAAGAGAGTTGCAGGGTAAGGGAAAGGAAGGGAAGGGGGGATTGTAGACGTGTCGCTCATGCAGAAGGAGCTCATAGAGTGCAATCGGGGACAGGAAGGTCTCAAGCGTCTTCGTCGTCCTCCACAATGGTAGCTCCAACATCTCCCACCTCACCGGCACCATTGCTGGCCCCATTGGAATCCCCTACGAGGGAGGCGCCTTCCTCATCGACATCCGCCTGCCAGGTATATACATCCTTGTCATCTCTCTCCGTGTTCGTGTGGGATTCCATCACCATCGCCTCCGCTCCATAGTCACACTTGTGATTAAGTGGCGATCGGCTCGAGGTTTAGTCCGTGGCCTATCTCGATTGCAGGTGGGTAGATTGATCGATGCATGGCACGATTCTTATGGTTGGTGTGCCTTCTTACATTTCCAGATTTGGATTTGATTTGCAGACATTCGTGGCGCAGATATCTAATGCGAGCGGGAGAGATTTTCTTGTGATTGAGAGCTCCATGTACGCTTGCCCATCCCGACTCGATCGTGTTTTAACAAACTTATACGTGAATTTGGATCGCGATAGATGGCAGCGGGATAGCCCTTGAGAACAAAAACTTGGTAGGAACTAGCTAGGTTGGATGGAATAAAAAAAGCTTCTTTGTGCTATTATTGATCTCGTGTTAAGCATTTATAGATTCCGCTAATAGTTGTTCACTTCGTGTTTTAGCAGACTAGCTTTAGATATTTTAGCCATTTATAGATTCCGCTAATAGTTGTTCACTTCATCTTTTAATGAACTTGCTTGAATATTTCTAGAGCTCAACTATAAGTTATAGTCTCTACCGTATACTTGAAGTTAGATGCGCTTTGGTTCGTTTCTTAGCTCACATGTCCTCTAATACTTAGAATGATGCCAATGGAGACACATGCGATTGCTTGATCTCTAATTAGTTAATGCAAACTCAAATACCACTTTTTTAATTAGCAATTTTATAGAGATTTACTTTTGAGTTACAAAGTAAATCAAATAAGTGCATATATATGCTCATCGTCCTTCTCCTTTGTTATGCCTGCAGCTACTTTAGTTCATAGTTTTTGTCTTCAAAGTTATGGTGCGACTTGTTTAAAATGATTATTTCGTTATCTTGGATTTTCTTCTTGACGATGGTTTTGCTTCTTTACGCCCTGCAGCGATTCGACCGATCAAGGCAACTTACTTGGGGGTTGTGGTTAGGTAGTCAAGGAAGCGGGACTTGACCAAGATTACTTGATTGCATCTGGTTAGGTGGCTCGACTTCTAGCCTTCAGTTGATTTCAACCATATGTAAAAACAATGAGTTCCTCTAATCACTTCATTCTTTAGTAATCCGACATTGATGTTTGGTGAATCTGATAGTTCCTTTGGGAATTCTTTGCAAGCTGAGATAATTTTTCACAGGTTGTGTGTAATATGCATGTGCATATTTGTTAAATTTTTAATGTTGATTAATTACGCCTTGTGGTGTTATATAAAAATTGCTTGTTCCTTCTTTGTGTAGGTGATCGAACATTTATAACTATCTTACTGTATTCTAAGAACATATATATTGTTCCATTACTTTGACTTTATTTGAGCACACATCTTTTTTTATTCACTGAAGCTGCTAACTTGAAGCGATTCTCTCCCATTTGTCATTTTCTGTTTAATCTCGTGTATTATTTCTGTTTAAGCAGAGCATATGAGTCTCGATGTGCGACAATTGTTTTTCGATGGAGTTATGGCAATTGCTTTACAACCTTTGCTTCTACCAAATTCTTGTCCCCTTTCGGCTTTTCAGTCATTTGAAAATCTGCCTCTCTCCAGGTAACTTCATTGATTATCGAGGTTGCTGCTTAGTACTGTGTGCTTACAATTATTCTGCTGAAGACAAGAATTTACAACTGCGAGTTTAGATGATGCGTCTGGTTTGTGCTAATATACGTGATGGTTGGAGAAGCTTCTATACTCAATGTTGTGCTTTCTGTGAGGAAGTATTGCAGTTCAAGGTATAGTTCATTTGTAAAATCTTTTTCCTTAATGAAACTTGTTGGGCGGTGACCCAAAGATTTATGTTCTTTAGATTTTTTTTATGTTGCCTAACTTCTGTATTTTCCTTTTACAGTTCAATACTTCACTTATACTGCAACTAGATAATATGCGAGGTTTGTAGCTTTTTGGTCTCTATAATTATCCACCTAGCTTGGATCCCTATCCAGGTTATACTCCGATCGGGAATGAGGTGCTTGTTATCATCATTGGTGCATAATTGTGAAATCGCTCAGCCTTCCTGATTGTGTTGTACTGCCTTCCAGTGTCAGGCTCTGTCCTAGATAAACCAATTCAAGAGCTTCCTCCGTTTCCTGTGGCTCAGGAGGTTCAGTTTCTATCCCTATTTTCACTCACGTGCTCAATGCTATTCTTGCCGTTTTATATGATGCAACCTCATGGTCGTATCGTTTCTAGCTTCTTTGTTGTTCAATGCTATCCCTAAATAATTAATGCCAAGCCATCCTTGAGAAATTGGATTCACATGCAGGAACACGCCTCTGCCTTTGTTATTATCGATGATCAAGCATCCGTCGCACCGAAGGTTTGTTACATTGTTATGTAAGCCCCTTACATAGCACTTCTTTTCCATTGCCATAGTACATTCTCTAATCAGGCTACATATGATTTTAGCAACAGAATAGTGATATCAAATCGGTTGCGTCACCTCGATTATATATCACATAGCCTGATATTACAATTCTTATGCCGGAAGGAATCGGCACATCCTCAGCCACGCCACATTAGTGAATTTTTGCGAAAAACCGTCCATGCAATTGTTTTACGAAAAAACCCCCTAATTTCAAAAACTTTGCAAATGATCCCTGGCCGGCACTTTTGCAACAAAGAACTCAGGATTCCAGAAAATTTGTGAAGGAACCTACGCCGGCACTTTTGTAAAAAAGGACTTGTGGTTCCAGACAATTGCTAAAAACCTCCACCAGCTCGTCTACAAAAAAACCATCGTAGTTCTGGTAATTTATATTCAAACCCGAACCAAGCCCTTTTGCCAAAAAAAAGCCTTGGTCACAAAATTTTTGCAATAAAGCCAAACAATTTTCTGAAATCTTGTTCTCATTCTCTGTTTACGCAAGACTACCCCAGCGAATTCTAAGATTTGGATTATTTTGGTTTTCCTTAGATTTTTTAAGGTTTCTCCAAAGAAAAAGTGGCATCCACCATTGAGGTTGGTTTTACCATCTGAGCAATTTATCAAAATTCACCCAACTTAGTGCAGTGCGCAGCTCTGGCTAGTAAGTTTTGTGCGGGTGTGAATGGCAACACCAATAATCCGTGCATGAGTTGAAAAAAGTTGTACGTACCGAGAAGAGAGGTGGTGGTTACACAAAATCCAAATTGTTAATATCATCGGATTCGTTGTTTGATGGCATTCGGCGCCACGTCATTGACATCGCGAAAAAGTCCTTCAACAAATTCAAAATCGCGTTTAGGTTCTTTGGTCGATTTTTAGTAGAAAGGACCCGAAAAAACTGAAATTATATTTAGGTCCCTCCACGGTTTACATTCAGATCCTCCAACGGTTTTTAGCAAAGCGGACCCTAGAAAAAACAAAATTGTGTTTACATCCCATGGAATCGGTTTTTAGCATATTAGACCCGAAAAAAATAATAGAAATATGTTTAGATCCCTCCGCGGTTTTCTCCCAAAAAAATCACAGATTCATCGACGATTTATAGCAGTCTAAAGATTCACCGACGGGTCCTAGTGACCATTTTTTTTAAAAAAAAACAAGGAAACCGAAATTACTCAAAAAATAAAAATACGTCTATTTTCTCCCAAAAACAAAAAAAGATCCACCAACGGTTTATAGCAATTAATCCATTGATTCGCCAACAGGTCCTAGCGACCTATTTTTTAAAAAAATCAATCTATTTTAAAAAAAACAAGGAAGCCAAAATTAAGCAATTTTTTCCAGAAATATCTATCGGACCCAAATTTCGCATAACACAACGTCACGCGACTGAATTTGTCAAATTTCACATGACACAGCGTAACGCATGGCCCTAGTGACCATTTTTTACAAAACAAGGAAACCAAATTACTCAAAAAATAAAACTTAGGCCTATTTTCTCCCAACAACAAAAAAAAAGATCCACCAACAAATTTATAGCAATTAATCCATTGATTATAACAATCTGCCAATTGTAGCTAGCCCACCCATTTTTCTAAAAAAATCAATCTATTTTTAAAAAACAAGGAAGCGAAATTAAGCAATTTTTTCCAGAAATATCTATCGGGCCCAAATTTCGCGTAACACAACGTCACGCGACTGAATTTGTCAAATTTCACATGACACAGCGTAGCGCATGGCCCTAGCTGGTGATAACTTACACCACAAGAGAATGCACTGTATTGAGAGTCGTCTACTACTTAGTCCGGCAAAATAGACGTACGTGAGGCTTTGGCAGCTGCCGGTATTTTCCAATGAAATCTTCACCACCTTACTGTGCCTTGCTGCTGAAGTAAACATTAGTGTGGTTCCAAGAATCATTTTCTTGCTAGCCAGGTTAACAGCGTTGACCAATTAGCTCCGTTTATTCATGTTTATATGCATGCACAACATTCTTGTTGGTTGCGCCTTGTGTGGCCTACACGGAAATTTGCATCAGGATGTCCAAACTGCTTCTGATCAAATATGGATTTGCCACATCCTTCTGTTTCTACATTGTATATCTTGTGACCAGGGGCCAGGCGGTTAGAGTGCCTTAAGATCTTGCGTACTGATCTCCATGTGGATTGCATTCAGGCGTTCAGTGACAAGATATGAGATAGCATCGGAAGAAGATGCCTGTCAAGATTATTCAAATATGGATTCAAAAGGTACTCATTGCTAGCTCGGCACAGCCTCTGGTGGAGGGAATTATTGTAGGGGTTGTCCCTAGCTACGTTGGGATCGATGCTCTCCACAACTGTTCAGTAGCTAATGTTCACGATCGATTGGCTATAGAGGGCGTTATTAATTATGTGGGAATAATCTGCACATAAGTTCCTGGAGCGGAGCTCTGAATTGGTGCAACCATGGTTCTCATTGTGTCACCCAGCTTTCTATTACTATGCTCTTCTTCACTACTTGCTCAGGATCCATCCATTATAATGTTACTATTTTGTGTGTGCAGGTGGGGTGGAGGGGGTTCACAGTAAGCAAGCTCTGTTGAGGGTAAAACGACAGGGTAGCCACCATCATTTTAGAAATCTGTGCATTGTTTCGTGAGATAAGATGGTGGGTGAAAATGGAGGATGACAAAGATGGCATAAAAGAAAGATTACCTTACAAGTTTCCAATTGCACTTACTTGTGATGGTATACCCAAAAAATTAAGTGTTTCTGCTATGTCTGTAACAAATCTTCGTTTAGGTTTCCTCAAGAGTACCACAAAGGTGAGAGCATACATAAACTCTTTTTATCATTTATATAAAAACAAGCATGAGAAAAGAATAAACTTGCTTACATATTAATCAGAAGATGCATTTACGGTTGAGAGGACACCAGCCATCGATATCTAGATGAGTTGTACAATCTTTTGTATTTCCCATCACGTAAATTACAGGTTCGATTTAATATTAAACCATTTACAAGAAACGATCTAACTTTCGAGAAAAAATAATATTATTCTCTTATGCGGGCTAGGTTGGTTTTGGGCGTTATGCAAGATGAGGTCAATAGGAGACCATTAAGCAAGGCTTTGGATTTGGATATCTTTGCCAGCATGGATGGATACGTTATAGAATTGGCTTTTAATTTTCAACTCTTTTAACATACCTCGTTACAATAAAGTTACACGGTTGTTACCGTTGTAAAACTCGGTTGTGTGTAATTGCAGAGACCGGATTTTATCCTTTATCTAAAAAATTTCCGAGTAAGTCACATGGGAATGATAAGTAAGGACATCTCCAACAAATTAAGATTGTTCAGTATCGACTGGCGCCAACAAAAGAATAATATTTTGGTGCCACATTGCATGCCTCCGCCCCCTCCCCCCAACCCACCATGGGCCCGCCGGTCGGTACTATTGACCACGCCAAAACCACGTCGCCTTCTCTCTCTGCAGCGTGGGGCCCTTTCTCGCCGCCAACGGTCTCCGGTTCTCTCAGCCTTAGTTGGCACACAAGCGCATTTCTCTACTTTCCTGACACGGGCTTATCATGCTCTTTGGAGTGTTTCTCTCGGAAAAGCCGTCTCATTATCGACGATAACGGAAGAATAGATGAGAAGACAGCCGTAGGAAAGAAAAAGGGTGGAAAGCAGAAACAGTATAAAAGACTACACATAGCTGTCACCCCATCCAAACCGTCTCTTCCAGCGCACAACCCCATGCGCTTGTCTGTCTCTCCTCCGCACTGAGCCTCCTCTCTCCCATGTACACCACCCCAACCCCCCCTGATCAGATTCCAACTCTCTCTTTGGATCATTGAGCCAACCACGATACAGCGAGGCTATATATGGTAGTGTACTGGGCCACTGCCAGGGCAGGCACGCGGCAAGGGCGCAAGGCGGCGGCGGCGCGCCGCGCAGCACGCCGGAGCGACCAATCAGACCGAGAGCGCTAGATCGCCTGCTGCAAAGACCGCCAAGCCCTCTAGCTACAGCTTTTGCAAGCCGCGAGAGCGTGATGGCGGCGTCGTCGTCGTCGACGGTGCCGGGGTCGCCGGAGGGTCGGCCGGCGCGGGCGCCGTACCGGTCGCGGTTCGGCGACACGACGCTGACGAAGGTGTTCGTGGGCGGGCTGGCGTGGGAGACACCGTCGGAGGGGCTGCGGCAGCACTTCGAGCAGTACGGCGACATCCTGGAGGCCGTCGTCATCACGGACCGCCTCACCGGCCGCTCCAAGGGCTACGGATTCGTAAGCCGCGCGCGCTCATCGCCACCCCAACATCTCAATTTCTTCTCCTCCGCGTGCTTGCACGCGCGACACGTTCTTCCCTGTGTGGGTGCCTGACGAGACGCATGGGATGGCCGTCTCTGTGTGCATATATGCAGGTGACGTTCCGGGAGCCGGAGGCGGCGCGGCGGGCGGTGCAGGACCCGAACCCGACGATCGCCGGGCGGCGCGCCAACTGCAACATTGCCTCGTTGGGGCCGCCGCGCCCCGCCCAGCCTCGAGGTGAGTGATCGATCGAGCATCACAAGGAACACAAACAAACCAAAACTAGAACCCGGTGACCCCTTCTCCGTCACAGTTCTGCTTGTTTCTTCAAAACCAAGGACTGTCTGTACCCCGTGCATCTAGATTGCCCTTAGCCCATCCTCCATGGCCGTCTTTTGTTCTTCTGCTCCGGTGGGCGAATCGGAGGCGATCGATGTGACGGATAGATCGATCATAGGTAGGTAGGGCAGGATCAGACGGGTTAACATGCAGAAGAGGCTGGCGGGCAAGCCGGAGTGGATCTAGCGAGTAGAGCGGCCGCACTGGCTGCCAGCACAAAACGCGGGCCGGACGGGAGCCAGGCCAGGGAGGAGGCGCTGGTGTGGCCGGCGAGCAGGCACGGCTCGATAGCCATATGGCTTTGCTTGCCCAGGCTGGCCTGTCAGTTCAATTCGCTGCCTTGCCGCGTGCTGTGCGCGTGCCCCCACCACACGTGGCTAGAGTGTAGCTATATATACACACACATTACATCCGCAGCTAATTCAGCCGTATATTTGATCGATTCTTTATTGTTCTACTGCTCGTAACCAATCGGTAGTTAGAACGGCAGTTATGGGATCGATCAGTAGTAGTGTGGGCTTAATCAAACTTTCTAATCATATTAATCTAGCCGTAGCTTTTCTTTTTCTTCTTGTTTATTGTTTAAAAAAAAATTTAAAGCAAAGAAGAGCTAGGCTGCTTTGACTGAATGTGTTGTGGTTCAGTTAATTCGTGGCACGACAGCAAGAATGAGGTGTAAAGGGCGGGGTAACGACCAAGTGGAGAGCCAGGAATCCGCTTTTCTCGTAGTGAGAAATGCAGCGCCTTAGAAAAAGGTTCGATCGTATATAATACCTCTTTGACCGGACTGGGAATCAGTCATGCATCCGTGTGTTATTCTTTTCTTGGTTACAAATAGGATAAGGGATATAATGTCTTGTTTCCTCAGAAATCCAGTAGTTTAATTAACACCTTAACCACTTTGACACAAACAAGCCATGATAACTACTGCTACTAGTGAACCAATGGTCGAACATATATATATACCGTGGAAATTGCGATGGTCTTCTAGTTCTAGCGTTATTCTAGACACTCGTTACATGGCATGTAAAACAGAGACGGTACGCGCCCGCCAAATCCATTCAAAGCGTCAGACGTTGACATGGCGACACCTTTTTTCCCCAGCTCTCAGCCTCTGCGCAGATCGAAACAGTAGTCTTGTACTCTGCAGCCCAAAAGAAGCCGTTTTGAATGCGTGCAGTCAGGCTACGAAAGTTTTGGCCACTGATATTTTTTAAACATTTAGATTATATATATATTTATTCGAAAATTACTTTCATAATATTATAATTTTATTGAGTTTTATAAATATATTAAATAGTAATTAGTGGTTAAAGTTATTTTTTTTAAAGATCATATCCATCACCAAAACAACTTTTTTTAACCGGAGGTAGTAGCTTGTAGCTTTGCGCGGCCTGTAATGTATATACCTGCTCTCTGCACAGTTCATTTATTTGTTTGGTGCTGTTGCTTTCCTCTCCTGCAACTAGGAGAAGCTTAACGAGTTGCTACACAAATTTTTTATAAATCAACATAAAATTATTTTATTTATCATTTAAGTAGTTATTTCAAATTTATGTGTAGAGATTAATTGTAGCCAACCATGATTGTTTGTCGAGTCTCTATTATGACATTTTTTGTTCGAAATAGACTTATTTAACTTTAAACTCATTAACTGCTACAAACAAAACAATTTTGATTCGAGATTTAAGGAGCTTTTTTACCGGCACTACCTGCTACCAATAACATGGGCCAGATAATTAATTATTCCTTCTCTCTGTGTGTGCATACAGGCAGGGTCTCTCCAGGGCCCCACTTGCGGGCCCCGCCGCCAGCGCCCCAGGGCCGACCTTACATCGCCAGGGCGCCACCACCGCAGATGATGGCCCACCATGGTCCTGCGATCTACCCTTCTCAATACGGGTCAGTGCCCTACTGTCCTCTCGCCTCCTCTTGCCAAAATCCAAAAGGCTCAAAGCAACATAACATAGGCCAAGTTTTAAAGGCGCATGGATGATGGAGAAAACATCAAAATATCAGGATATGAACTAACCGTCTCATGGACTGTCCGCAAAGTAGTTAAGAATGTTATTGTCTATACTACACTGTTGTCAGTTGCAAAACTCAACTAGCGAAGCACATTTCACATTTCACATTGATGAGATAGTTCTTACCGTTAGTCTACATTCTTGCGATATAACACTACTTTTTTTCGGACACGTCTCTGGTGATATAGTTAGTTACTCTTTCCGTTTTTTTTATAAAACTTATTTTTTGAATGATCTTATTTACAAATATAAAATTTTATGTAGATTTAATGAGACTTTTTCTTCTATACCCTATTTATTTTCTCTCATCTATATGTATTTATTCATTAACACCCACACAAAGTATATCTTTCATCTTCCAAAACAATCAAATGAGGATATCTAAATCATTTTTTGTCGTATTTTTCTCAATTTTAATGCAACCTTAATTTATATACAAAATTAAAATACATCTTATTAAAAAAAAGTAATTAACACCGTGACTTTTGTGAAGACACGGATTTATCACGGCCTCTATCTTTCTAGAGAATATAGAAACACGTGTGTTTGCGTGTAGTGCACATGCCTGATGATACGTGGTGCACGTCTTCCTCGCAATCCCACATCTCTGGGACTTTGACACGTACCAGCAGCACAAAACCCTACCTGATGGGACCCAGTAAGCCGTGCTGCGCCCTTTCGGTGCGTACCGGCCGTGTAGCTTTCCGCCATATCCTCTTTTTTCTCCTTAAACCCGGTACCGGACAGACGATTCGGCCGGGGTCGGGCACGTACGCGCTGGGGCCGGACGGGCCCTGTGAACTGGCCCATTAAATTTGGGCCGATGTGGGTAGGCGACAGCATATCGGCATTCAACTCTGGGTCGGTCCCCCCACCCATCGGCTCGGCGTGGGTCTCTTTCGCCATGCAGGGTGTTGACTCCCCAGCCAACATTTTCTGCCCCTCGTTGGTTTGCTGCGGCCTGCAGGGTTTAATGCGTCCTGCGTTCAGCCTTAACGCCGTCTCCATCGATCGGCTCTTTTTGCGATCTACTCTTTTTTAGCTGCCACAGTTCCACTCCTGGTTTGGGTCCTTAAGATTGGGGCTCCAATTGTCGGTTCGATTCTAGTCAAAAAATGTCGTAGGAGTTGATCATTTGTTTTCGGTTTAATTCTATGAGATTGTTCTAGGGGGGTTATTTTTATTTGTTTTGCCATCGAGGGATAAAGGTAAGCAGGCACTGTTTTGCGGTGTAAGTGAAAGGGGATCTTTTTCTTGATGTGCATGGTCCTAGCCAGTGGTAATCTATGTATGTAGGTCAATTATCTAGATTCTGGGCTTTACAGCCTTGGTAGTGTGGTGGTGGGCCACTTGAGGGCCAGAGGTGCGCAAAGCCCAATCTGTTCCAGTCTAGATCACTCACTGAAGAAGCTATAAAATGTTTTTTCGCAGGTACTGGTACCCACCTGACTATCAATACCAACAGGTAAGCATGCTCCCAGCCCCCCTCCTCCTCCAAAAAAACATCTTCTTTGTTTCACCTTTTGTCACATGTAAGTATGCAACATAGCCAGTACTAGCTAGTTGCTAGGCACATGCCCAATGAGTGACTCCACTGTGTGCATTGATAAGTTGCACCAGCTTTGCTCATATTTAGTTGCATTGAAGAAAGCTTTGACAAATTGATCAGCTTGGCTTCCGTATGTGCTGATAAATGTGGAGTTTGTATAGATTTGGTGGGAAGTGCTTGCATGGCCCTGAAAGAGGAGTGAGATACCAGACAACTAGCAATCATGCACAGACATTCTAAAATCTGTACATTTTCTTTAGATGCATACAAGCACCCCTCAGACGCTTGTTAGCATCACTTTGTTTTAATTAATGTTAGTTCTTCAGAATTTGACACAAGCGCAACTTCACCATTTTATAACTTCCTTTTGGTAATAATGTCCACTTGACTTCCTATGTATGGTAACTCGTGAGTGATCAGCAGGCCTTGATGAATCCTCAAGTGTTGCAGAACTACTACGCTCAACTGTATGGGCTGGCATCGCCTACGACGCCACCACACTACCATCAGTACCTAGGGTACATGCCCACTCCGAGGGCAGTACTCCCGCCGGTACAACAGGCCGCAGGGCAGCCGTTCGTCCAGCATCCGACGCCGCAGATTCAGGGTTCCTTTGTACCCGTGCCTTCTCTTACGCACAACTTCAGGCTGCAGTTGCCCCCTAATGCAATGTCGATTCTGCCTCCCAACCCAACTGGTATGTTTGCTCTAAGTTTTATTTTGGATTGCTTCGCATGCGCATTTGCACAATCACAGTTTATTTCACGCGAATATCTTGACGCAGATCCCACAGTTCAGACAGTAACCTGTTTTTCTTTTCCATAGAGTAGTAAGTTTCCCAGGATAACTGATATTTTGCTACTGATGCATTGTCGCATGCAGATTTGCAATCTGTTGATCAGGCTGCCTCTGCAGCTGGACCAACAAACGCAAACAATAATCCGGGTGCCTGAAGGCCAGCTGATAAGATTCAGATTCAAAACACCCACAAACTGACTGCTTTCCGGACTTGGAAAGATGCGGCGGAAGTGATCCCATCTCGATCGATCTGGTGCGGACGAAGTTATTGATGGTCTGTAACAGTCTCTCAGGATGTTGACTAGAAAGAAAACCATAAACATTTTGTTCTTTTCATTGTTTCCATTCATTTTTGGGTTTTTAGCAACGTGCATGCTCCCTTGGCGCGTCCATTTGTAAAGCCAAACTGGATTTCATATCAGCAACTCGGTAATTCTCCGAAGCAAGTTTCAGAGGTAATTTTTTTCTTTTTGAGGGTGAAGTTTCAGAAGCATATTGAGACGGTGTGTGTGTTAGAGAGCATCTCCAACAGTTCTTAATATTTAGACTCCTAATATTCTTAGATGGTTCTCAAAAATTGGGTCTAAAAATACCTTGTTCTCCAACAGTTATATTTTCTCCCAAAACACTTTTGAATTGGTCGTGGGCCAGTAATGTTGATTGGGCGCGATGAGAAAAATGAACGGCCGTGCAAAATTTGAGAACTAGAAGAGGAACTATGGAATCACGTTTGAAATAACGGCCCAAACTATGGACACGCTTTGATGAAGTTGAGCCAACGGGCCACAAGAGCAAACAGTAGGTATATATCACCGCCCGAGAGACGATTTGACCGTCCAGCAGCCGTTCCACCAGCCGGTGCCGCGCCGTGCGGCAAATGGCGAAAGCCCGCAAGCCACGCTTTGGCAAGGTGGAACCCGCTCGAGGTGACCGCTCGGCCCGGCGCCGGCGCCGGCGCCAGCTGCGCGGTGACTCGGTGGGAAGCAGAAACCGCAGAACGGCGACCCCGCGTTGCAATTTGCAGAGGCTGAGGGGGTGATGCGTGCCAACACGTGAAGCCCAGCGGCGTGCGGCGTCCCCCGGGCTGCGCGCGGCTTGGTGACGCGTGGCCGCGGACCGAGATGATACAACCGTAAATTTTATTAAGCAAAAGTATATCATTAACATAGATTTAAAATTTGTTTAACAAAAGTAATCAACATTGAATAAGTATACTCATCAAATAGTTACATTTGGATTCAGTCAAACAAACTGCTTTGTATTAAAAAAATATTAATTTACATTTGGATTCAATCAAACGAACTGCTTTGTATTAAAAAAATTATTAATTTATAATTACAACATGTTACCAGAGTGAATAGTAACAAAAGCTAAAATAAAAATCTTTGTGTCTCTGAAGTCTTATGTCATCCAAATCTTTGTATAATCTATGATCATCAAAAATATTACAGGTGAGCAAGACAATAAAATTTAATAATGCAGAAAGAATTAAATAATTAAAATTGAGTTAGAGTTGTCGTCAGTCTGGAATATTTATTATCGCTCATTGATGTACCAAATGTTGTCTACGGACAAACTAGTTATGTCTAACGATTTGTTAGCATCATTCGGTGATATATAAATCTATTTTAAATCTAGACGTGCATATTTTAGAAAATATCACGTGGTACAAAATATTTACCCTCAAAAAATTAGTAAATCTTGCACAGTCAAAGAGATAACCATGGAGCACTGTGTTTAAGGACATGCATTCGGTCCAGAGGTTTCCATCGTAAGCCAGAAAGTCCCAAATCTTGTAAGCCAAGCTACCAGGGCATTGCTCTCACATCACAAACCACAAGCTCAAAGTGAAACTACTCGAACACAAGTTACAGAGCAAAGGTTAAAATTTTGACAAAATCCGGTGAAATTTCACTGAAAAAAACAGATTTCGGACCACCTCAAATTTAAAACTACCGGCTGGATTAAAATTTTTAAATTTTTTTGAAAATGCTACAGTGATTTCAGATTTTTCGACGAAATTTCCGGTTTTTAGTCCAGTTTTCAAAGTTTTAGGGCCGGATTTGGTCCAATAACTCTTAAGAAGGTCATCTTATTTGAAAATTTGTTGAAAAACCAAATTTTTGAGATATTTTAAAATTTTGGTAGTAACATTATCAGATTTTTATAAAATTCTATAAGCATGATAATGATCTGAAAAATTTATGGTACAATCTTTATTGTGTAGGGGCATATAGAAAATTTTCAAAATAATTTAACTTCATTTGTTATCTTTAAAAAATCAAACACAGGAGTGAACATAAATGGGATAGTAACCTTATCAGAATTTTATAAATTTTTTTGTGCGTGGTCATGATCTAAAAGTTTTATGAGAGATTAATAATTACCTCAGTACCATTCTATAAAATTTTTTAAAATTTTAACTTTTTGTTTGGTCAATCAAATCTTTGTATGCATTGAACTTCATTTATTATATTATATTTCAAAAATCAAAAAGAGAGAGAACATAAATGGTACTGTGCTTGTACTAATTTTATAAATTCACTGGAGTGTGATTATAATTTAAATTTTTATGAGATCTTAAGCATTTCCTTATCACCCTTCTGTAAAATTTTCAAAAATTTTAAACCTTATTTGTTTTCTAAAGCAAATCTATGTATTGATCATCGGTCTTTTATCAGGACGTAGCACTGTCAAATTTTTTAAAACTTATTTAAGCATGATCATCATCTAAACCTCTTATATAACTATTAATACTATATCAGGAATATCCACAAAAAATTTCGAAATTTTATAATGTGGTTTGAATAATTTTTCATTTCGTTCAAATTTGCTGGTCAGGCTTTTAACAGGGCAGTAGTGATGTTTGAATTTTTAAAAATTAACAAATATTTAAAATCATCTGAAAATTTTTATGAAAATATTATAGATGTTGTTGACCATATAAAAAATTTGAGTAACTCTAGACATTTTTCTTATTCTTATTATTCTAGAAAATTGAGTAATGGTGAGGTACATGACAGAAAGTGGTTAGTTTACTTAAAGCATATTGACAAAGTGTTTTGCTTTCGTTGTAAGATTTTCAAATCTGATAATTGCACTAGTGCGTTAGTGCATGATGGATATAGAGATTGGAGGCATATTAATGAGAGGCTGAAAGAACATGAAAATAGTGTCGAGCATATTACTAGCATGAACATTTGGAATGAACTGAGAGCTAGGCTAAGTAAACAGCAAACAATTGATAAAAATTTGCAACGACAAATCACAAAGGAGAAAGAACGCTTGAGACAAGTTTTATTCAGAATAGTTGTCGTCGTGAAATATCTTGGTAAACGCAATTTAGTTTTTAGAGGATCCAGCGAGCAGCTTTACAATAAACAGAATGGTAACTTCTTAGCTTGTGTTGAGATGATTATAGAATTTGACTTGGTAATGCAAGATCACCTTAGACATATTGAAAGCAAGGAGATCCATTACCATTATCCCAATCATAAAATTCAGAATGAATTGATTTCTCTTTTGGCTTCTGATATTGCCAATACTATCATAAAAATTATTAAAGAGGCCAAATATTTTTTCAATTATCCTTGACTATACCCCAGATGTGAGTCATGAAGAACAAATGTCTTTAATAGTTCGATGTGTCAATATGTCTAGCAGCAAAATAAAGATTGAGGAGTACTTGTTGGGTTTCTTAAAGGTGAATGACACATCTGGTTTGGGGCTTTTCAATGTATTACTTGATTACATGAAGTCATTTGGTCTTAATATTGTGATATAAGGGGTCAAGATTATGACAATGGTTCTATTATGAAAGGAAAACATGAGGGTACAAAAACGGTTGCTTAATAAGAATCCAAGAGCTTGTATATGACATGTGATTGTCACAGTCTTAATCTTATTCTTTGTGATATGGCAAAATCTTGTGGTAAAGCTATTTCATTTTTTTGGAATTGTGCAACGAATATATACATTATTTTCATCTTTTACCAAAAGATAGAAAGTTTTACTTACCATATGCTAAGTTTAACTATGAAATCATTGTGTAATACTCGTTGGGAGAGTCGTATCAAAAGTGTTACAGCAATTAGATATCAAGCTCCTCAACTAAGGGCAGCTTTGTTTGAGTTACATCAAGCTTCTGATACCGATCCCATGGCAAAGAATGATGTAAAGAATTTGTATGACTTGCTTGGTATCTTTGAGTTTATACTTGGTATGGTTATTTGGCATGACATTTTATTTGCTGTAAATATTATGAGCAAGAAGTTGCAATCACCATCCATGTGCCTTGACTCTACCTTGGAGCAAATAGAAGGTATAATGAGTTACTTTGACAAGTACAGAAATGAAGGGTTTGCTTCTAGTATGACCATTGCCAACGGTATTGCGTCTGAAATGGGTGTGGAGGTATCATTTCCAATAAAGCTCGTGCTCTTAGAATGAAATATTTTGATGACAATGATTATAGTAGTGAAGCAATTCTATAAGGTAAGAAAGATTTTGAACTTAATTACTTTTTGGTTATGGTTGATATGGCAAACAGTTTATTTAAAAACATATTTGAAGAACTCCAAGTATTCAATGGTATATTTGGACCTCTTCTGAGCTCAACAATTTTGAAGTCATTGGATCATATTGAACTTAAAGATTATTGTACTAAGTTGGAAAAAACTTTCTTTGTTGATGATTCATCTGATTTTGAGTTAAATAATCTGATTTCTGAGTTAAGAATACTGTAAATTACTTTACTAGATAGAAAAATATCTGCTATGGAGATTTTTGAGTTTGTCAGGGAAGTGGATTGTTATGTTAATATTTCTGTTTCTTATCGGATCTTATTTACTGTGCCGGTAACTGTGGCATCAGCTGAAAGAAGCTTTTCAAAGTTGAAATTATTGAAGAACTAGTTGAGGTTTACAATGTCTCAAGAAAGGTTAAATGGTTTGGCAATTTTATGTATTGAGAAGAAGTTATTAGATGACATTAATACTGAGGCCATAATTGATGATTTTGCATCTAGAAATGTTAGAAGATATTTCCTAAGATTATCTCTACAAAATATTTGAGGTAAATAATCTCACTTTTGTACTTCCATTTATTTATCGGTAACAATTTTCTATAATACACTGAACATTGTCTTTTCAGTTGATACATGATAGTATAAAAATATTTTGATACTTATATTAGGGGCCTCCGTTTATAATTTCGCCCCGAGCCCCCAAAACTCAGGACTGGCCCTGCCGACGTGGTTGTTGCGCACGAAGGGAGGAAAAACCAAAATGGAGAAATAGAGTAGGAAGCAAAAGAATGGGGAAATGGAGAAGACCAGACGAGGAAGAAGCCAGAATAGAGGACACCGAAGGGATAAGGTTCGGTCAGTGTGAAGGGAGAGAAAGAGAAAGAAATAAGAAGAAAGAAAAAGAAAACGAAAACGAGAAGTAAGAGAAATTGAAAATTCCTGAAATGTGTAAAATTGGCTTTTAATCTCAGAAAAATAATCACAAGACCAGTTATGTGTTAATAGATGCAAAAACCAACTGCAGTCAATAAATGATCAAAAAAATAAAATAAAGAGAAAAGAAGAGAAAAATAAGAAAATTTAAATTTAAGTAAATTAGCTAAAATAAAAATTATTTTATCTTTTTAAAGAATTTAAAATCAATCAAATCAGCTGGAGTCCATTAAAAATAGTTAAATTAGTCGGTCGAACCATTACATAAAGCATGATAGTATAAAATCGAATAAGGCTCTAAAAATTGCAAAGTAAATTTTATAAATCTTATAATAATAAGAAGTTTAGGTTGGACATCTTAAAATATGTAAAAACTTATTGTCACTAAAATATGGTATTTATGTAATTTCAGAAAATAAGTTCAATTGGATTGCAAATATTCACTCGGGTGAAGACGGATATTTCTATCAAGATCCAGGAAAGCTCCCTTTGTCATATGTATGAAGTTGTTTTCTGATAAAATGCTTTCGTAAATCATCACTGCATGAAAAAATTATGTTTAAATTAAAATTTTAAATCGGTCTGCTGGATTAACTACTTATGTAGTTGTGATTGTGATTTTTAACTCAAGTGATAGGTAAAGTCGGGGTGAGTTATAAACTGTGGATGCAATTGTGTTTGTATTTTTGACTAAACCGACGGGTGTGATTAGGGTGAGTTGTTGAATGGTGGGTAGAGGGTGCCAAGAGTGAGGTAATACCGGTGGGGCCTTCTACATAGGATATAATATAAGGATAAAATCACTATACTCGGGCATTGAACCGTATTAAAGCGTATCAACTATAGTGTATGGAAACAACCAGAAAAGGTTGTCTTATGATGGTGTTATGATCTACACATTGGGTGAAAAGTGGTGTGAAACTGGGATATACCGGATGCCCAGTGAGGGACACAATGTGATTAATCTAGCGTGGTATATAATGCCAATTGGAAAGTATTGCCGTTGTTAGTCGGAGTACAATATTATGTATTGTATTTGCATTCAATAGTCGGAGTACTGTACTATGCAATTAGTCAGGAATACAACTGATATGATAAGAGTAAGTGGGGAGACAGTCGGAGGAGGGCATTATTGCTTGTTAGCTATTAGGGTTGGAGATCTAATATATGATTAGTGATAAACATTTTGGGTTCTCAATGGATGTTAAATTCACTATGGGTAAAGTGATACAAACCTGCGTAAGGTCAAAATCATGAATTCATACCTATTTCCTAGATTAGAGACTACGGAAGCTCTCATCTACCAGTGCTAGTAGCAGTTTTGATAATTAAAAATTACAATTCCACTTTTCTAATTAAAACCCTATTTTCTATTAATGGTTTTGAGGAATGAATACACCATGTGGGTGTGTTCAGTGAATGAGATGGATGTGGAATAAAACTTCATATGATGCATTTTGCTATTAGTACTTGTTGAATGGTTTGTACTCACTCTTGCTAGATCCTCTTTTGCTAGAAAATGATTTTAATGATCCATGTTCTGGTTGGAATGTGGATTTCGTTGAACTCATCTGCGATGCATAGGATTGGGAGCAGCCTCAGGATCAACGTTATTCTGATGAAGACTGCTAGAAGATGTAGAACGGCGGAGCCAGGATATCATTAGTGCTTTTGATATTATATCTAGATAATACTTGTATCTCTGTTTAATTAAGTATTGAACATATAATCTGCGTGATAATGGAATGTAATAAAGTTTCTATTTCAGTTTCTAATTACTGTTCTGCTGCAACACTTTGAAATGATGTGTTAACTATTAAATTGTCGGGCTTACTTGATGAGTTATTAGGTCATATGCTCTGATTAATATAATTAACTCTAGATTAACAACATCATCACACACATTATATAAGGTTACTTATGCGGATCGCCGAGGGGAGAGCGCACGCGCGCCGCCAGCCACAAAACGTAGCCGCGCGTTGACAACTAGTAGCTCCTCCCAGAGGCCGCCGACTTCCTATGACTTGGCTTCGGTTAAATAACCATGTAATGTTGCTTTCTGACCGGCCAAAATTATCGGCCGTGAGGTCAGGTAAGGCGTTGGAAATGACCTGTTGTAGGGACCCGGTCGGCGGCCACGCAAGTAAAAAATTACGTACCTGTCGGAGCTACAATTGATTGACGGTGGACCAGAAATGCACCATCCGTTTAGGTTTTAGGGTATGTATAAAGGTTGAGCTCGATTCAATCTTTTAGACAGTTCACATCAGTAAGAGTCAGTTCGTATATAAAGGACTGTCTCTAAAGTTGTCTCTTCATTAAATACTCGATAATTAATTTTCTGCATGCACATCTTTTACGGTAGGAGATACTAGGGTCAGCTGGCTCTCCAACAGACGACCCTAGCATCATTGTTATTTTGATTCCCGCACCAAGAGTCGTTGTTTCACGAAACAACGCTGTTTCACGAAACAACGCTGTTTCTCTCTCCTTCCTATCTCTTCCCTTCACGTCAGTTTTTCTGCCTATGTGACAATTTTTAGAGCCAGCAATTAATGCCCATTGTATATGCTCTTAGAGGACATATCTTTTCTTAGTATATACTAAAGAGATATTAAAAAATCTAGAATATATCTAGTTATTAGTATCTTTAAGCAATATATTTAATATATATGTATAAAGAACATCAAATAAATCTAGATATTTATTAAGTTATAAATAAAATATTACACTAATTTATATTAAAACATTAAGTACGTTATATATTACGATAAAAAGACCAACAAAAAATAACCGTCGTATAAACTTGAAGAAAGCGAGGACTTGAATTTGCCGTGCACATCTCTGTCTCAGCTCTCGACCACATGCGGTACTGTAATACAGTTTGGTGAAATGATCGTCTCATCTAGGAATGGCAATAAGAAAAATCTCTGCAGGGAGCATCCTTTCATCTTCGATCTCTGAAAATGCCATATAAAAAATCACATGCTACATGAATTAATCACTAGAATAATAGTGCATATGTGATTGAAGTGTGAATGAATCACTAGAGTAATTCATATTTAGCATATTATTAATAATGACTTCATATATATTATTTTTTCTTTCGAGAATGATCATTTAGTCCCACCTATTATTGATAACGTAGAGACAGGGATGGAGATCGGGGAAGAAGAACGGCGGAACGTCTCTGTCCTCGCGATCTCCGACGAGGGTAATATTTTCTCCAATAAACCTCCGATAGAGAAAGAATTTCTCTCGTCCCTTAATAGAGAAATTCCCCGCTGAAAACAGGGATGAGGACCATTACCATCCCTAGTCCCATCTGCTCTCCCCACGATTTCTGGTGCTCATTACGTGCAAACTCCCGGTCCAGATCGTCAACGCAAGGTCAAGCGGAAGTTAGCACTGCACTATAACGTAGTATCCCAGGCCGGCCGAGCTGCAGCAAAGGCCTCTTGAGTTTTTCCACAAGGCCACTATGCACGCATAAATGTAAAGAATTTTTACTGTGCATTATCATGGTAGTATATAGCGATAGTAGAAATTAAATCTGACCGTTGATTTGTCGAGGCATTCTGGTCTTTTGGCTTAGGGTCGGGGCGGTGCTGAATGCCATTTTGCTCAATTACCATTATACCCCTTCACGAGACACAAGATTGGGTGATAGCTCAGAAAATTATTTACCATTATACCCCTCCACGGGTTATACTACACATGGTAGTATAGTTGCCTATAGTCAAATCTAATCTAATCTCATCCTTTTGATCTAAAGAAATGGACGGCCCATATTCATTCTTGTGTATTATAAAAGAGCTCTAAATGTATATTTATCTTTATAGAGGGGAGATTCTGAGTGCCGGCCGAGCCATGCCAGTGTCTTTGTAGAAAGGCTCTTTAGAAAATTTAAAATTATGTTTTAATCCTCCAATCGTTTTCTAACAGATAAGACTCGAAAAAAAAAATATTTTTAGATCCCTCCGTAGTTTATATTCAAATCCTACCGACAGTTTTGAACGGAATGGACCTAAAAAAACAGAAATGCGTTCAGGCCCTAAGGTATCGATTTTTATCATATCAAGCTCGAAGAAAAACATAATTACACTTAGGTCTCTCTGTGGTTTTCTCAAAAAAAAAAAAAACACAGGTTCGCCGATGGCCGATGGGTCGTGGTGACCCTTTTTTTTAACAAAAAAAAAAACCGAAAATACGCAAAAAAAAACACAAGTTCACCGATGGTTTATAGCAGCCTATAAATTTGTTGATGGATCATGGTAACTTTTTTTTTTTAAAAAAAAAGAAAACCGAAAATATGCAAGAAAACAAAAAAAGTTTGTTCTCCTAAAAATAAAACAAAAAAAACACATATTCGCCGCCAGCTTATAGCAATTCGTCAATAGGTCCTACCGGTATAATGCAAAAAAACAACCTATTTTTTTAAAGAATAAAAAACCAAAATTACACAATTTTTTAGAAATACCCTCAAATCGCGCGAACAAATTTTTTGAATTTTGCACGAGTGGCCCTGGCTAGTTCTGCTGACGCTAGCTGGCTGCAAATAATACATCCATGAGTCACGACATCCCAGCGAATCACAAGCAAAGTGCACACGCGGTTTTTGAAACAAACATGCAAAATTTCTCGATCAAAGTCCAAGTTGAAGCAGGCAATCAATTACGCCAAGCAGTACTTGCATAGTTAAACAGAACACTGCAGGTACGAAACGATGTACTGTCAAACTGTCGCTAAGAGCATCTCCAGCAAAGGCCCCTAAAGCAGGATCTCTATTTTGGATTTAGGACTCCTATTTTTGGGGCTATTTTGAGAATGAGTCAAAGAACATCCCCAAATATCAGCCCTATTTTACTTTTTCTCCTATTTTGACATATCCGCTATGTATAATCTTCATTTGACACCACTAAAATTCAATCAAAAATATTTGTAATACATAAAACATAAGCATATTAACATTTACAATTTAAAAACATGATATTTAAAATTTAAATTTAAAATTTTCAAAACACGATATTTAAAATTTAAATTTAAAATTTCAAAATTTTCAAGAGATCAGATCAGCAGTTGCAACTCATCAAAGACACGCTCATTTCTGAACTAATGCAAGCTATCCTTCACTTAACTCCTATTTTAAGGTTTAGGGTTTGGTTTAGGGGCTCCTCAGAATTGGGGTGAGGAGGCAAATTTAGGCCTCCTAATTTTAGGGGTGGATTAGCCTCTTTGAATCTGTATTTTTCTAAAGTCCCTATTTTAAGATTTAGGAGCTGGTTTAGAGGTTCTGCTGGAGATGCTCTAAGCTCTTATTCACGAACCACATAAGAACTGGCAACTGAGAGAGAAGAAACAACAGGAAACATCCAAAGTACACTACACTTCGCATGGAAGGGACACGACAAACGGTGGGACATGAATGCCATCACCGGGCGTGCGTGACTGTGGCGAACTTGGCGTTTGCTTCCTCCAGCCTCAGCTCCTTGACAAGCTTGTCAAGGATATCGTACGACGATCCACCCGGCGCCGTCGCCGCCTCGGCATTGGCCTTCCACTTGGCGGCGTTGCGCCTCATCTCCTTGCCTTTGACTCCTCCCATGAGCTCCTCAACGTGCGCGGCGACCTGCTCCCGCCGCAGCTCCTCGTCCAGGCGCAGCCCGATGCCCCACTCCTCACACACGTACCGGCAGTTGATATACTGGTCCGCGAACCCGGGCCAGCAGATCATCGGCACGCCGGCCCAGATGCTCTCTGTTGTCGAGTTCCACCCGCTGTGCGTCAGGAAGCCCCCGACGGCACCGTGCCGCAGCACCTGCTCCTGCGCGCACCACTCGGCGATGAAGCAGCGGTTCTTGGTCTCCGCGACGAACTCATCCGGTAATGCGTCGATGCCGCGGTTGCCGGCAACGAGGCCAGGGCGGACGACCCAGAGGAACGGGCGGTTGCAGCTGGCGAGGCCCCACGCGAACTCGGCGAGCTGGTCCAGCGATAGCACGGTCAGGCTCCCGAAGCTGACGTACAGGACCGACCCCGCCGGCTGAGCGTCGAGCCACGCCATGCATGCCGCGTCCTCCTCCCAGAGGCTCAGCTCGGCCGCGCCGTGCCCATTAGCACGGTCGACGCGGCGGTTCATGGCGGCGGCCAGGGGCCCGATGGTGTGCACCCGCGGGAACTCATCCCTGAGCGCGTCCAGAACATCGGACTCGAGGTCATCGAACGTGTTCAGGATGAGGCCCTGCGCCCTGGCGCAGCTGTTAGCCTCGTTCTCCTCGATGCGTAGCAAGAAGCTGGTCGGGTCCAACGTTCGGACGAAGCTGGAGATGTCGCCGAGCCGCACCATCGGCATCCCCGGGATCCAGTCGATCGGCGTGTCCAGGTACCCGTTCGTCAGGTAGCTCTCGTCTGCCATGCCAAGAAAGAGAAAAAATTGAACATTTGCAGATGATACGATACGTGCAACATGTGTGTTCATGCAATCATATGACTATATAAATGAGCAAGAACTTGACGAACGAGCACGATTGATAAGCGCGCAACGGCCGGATGTACGGACCTTTCAGCGGCGTGTAGCCTCTCTGGCGGAGCTGGCGCAGCCGGAGGGTGCAGACGAAGCCGCACGCGCTGGTGCCCCAGAGCACAAACGACGGCACGCCGAGCTCCTCCGCGACGCCGAGCGCGAAGCTTACGAGGCCGCTGAGCACAACGCAGGTCACGGGCGGCACGCCCTCGCACCCCCTGAGCCTCCGCGCCAGCTCCACCAGCGGCGCGCCGCAGCTCCTCCGCAGCGACAGGTAAAGCTTCACCGTGCTGTCGGGGGCGCCGCGCTCCTCTTCGGACAGCCCGTCGGGGACGGTCTCGAACCGGAACCCCTCCCGCCCGAGCAGCTCGCCCGCCGTCCGCCGCCGCAGCCGCTCGTGGTTGTACTCCGTGTTCACGAATGTCACGTACACCCCCCGTGAGTGCAGCAGCTCCGCCAGCTTCAGCGTCGGGTTTATGTGCCCCGAGCAAGGGAACGGGAACATCATCGCGTGCGCCCTCATCTCCATGGCTCGCTTGCTTACACCAAATGGGCACGCGCGCTCCAGGCCTGAGCGAGCTCGCCAAATAGGCGACCAGCCAGCGTCGCGGTCGTCGCGGCTTTCGAAGCGGATGTATTTGGGATGGTACCTAGATTTGGTCACGATCGATATATTCACGGTCTACTAGACAAGATCGTGTCGTCCGGAATCATATCTCTCGGCGAATGGTGGCAAATCTTGCGGGCGCGGGGCTGATCACGAGTACATTATGAGTGTTTAGATTGATCATCTTATTTACATTTTAAATTAAAAATATAAGCTTAATTCACTTTATTTTAATCTATAAAATTTCAAATCTTAGATAAAATTAAAATCTAAAACCCTATTAAATTGGCCCTAAGCCATCTCGTCCTCGCTGTCCCAGTGTTTATTGTTGGCCTCGTTGCTCTTGCCTCCGCACGCGACGATGGACGGCGACAAATAAAGCTACGTCTAACGTGCACAAGTCCTGATGTTTTTGTCGAGCCAACCAGCTACGGCCATACATGTCGTAGTGTACCAGTAGTACCCCCCCTGGCTACTACACGACCTTGGAGTCGTCGACACGTGATCGTCTGACTTCGGGCCTGGCGCGCGTGGACTGGCCACGAATAAGAAACGTTTCCCTGTCGTGTTTTTCCTGTCTTCAAAGATCCACCGGATCCAGGTAGCCGCCTGACCGGCCGCTCCGATGCGCGAGCAAGAACGGAGCAGGGAACTGTTTTCTGCTCCGGTTTACGACGAAGACGAGACAGCTAGCTAGCTGCGCGGGAAATGCTGACCACGCCGCGATTGTTTTTCATTTCATATGACTGACTGAAGCATTTGTCTTTAATTTCCAGGATCCGCAAGGGTAAGAAGGATCAGGATCGATCGATAGGGCCGCGGGGGAAAGGGACATCTCGCGTTTTCCGTTCTTATATAAGCTTGGGATGGCGATCGCAGCAAGCGACCTCTGCTATTGGGATGGGAACAAGAATGCCGATCAAATCTTCACAGGATCGAATATCATGTTGGCTTCTCGGATGCACGGCATTCTTGCTCCCATCTATCGATATACTACGCAATGATGCATCCTTTCTTCCCATCCTATCGGTATGTTACGTAATTACTTCTGCAATGTATATACCCCACTGGAAGATTCGAAGATACGTGTGCTGTGTGCATTAGGCCGGAGAGAACGACAGATAGCAAGAAAAGGAGGAAGTGTATGCGTGAGACTGAGAGCGCGCGCGGAAAAGTCTCCGTCAAGGTCAACCAACCAATATATCTCAGCTGGTGTTCATAGAATTAATTACGCTGCTAATTAAATAAAAATCTGATGTGGCATAGGAATTAAGAAAGGAGAGAAGGAAAAACAAAGAAACCGTGTCTCATGCAAGAAACTGGGTCGGCACGGGCATCAAGACGCAAGAAACGAGCAAAATCCGGGTTGGACGTTTCTGCGCGCTGATCAAGGTGTGTTTGTGGTGCATGCATTAGTTTATTACTCTCTCTCTCCTCTAGACACTGCTCATGAAAACCATGGGTTAAAAAACTATGCATTAATTTACTGCTCGCTCTCTCCTTTAGACACTGCTTATGAAAACCATGAGTTATAACTGCCCTAACCCAACTTGTGCTTCTTTGCCCCGAAGAAGCAAGCAAGCGCCAACGCCAAGCGGGTCGTACCATTCTTGCCACAGCCAGGACCCTTTCAATAGTTTTATATGTAAATATAATATATTTTTATATTTTAATATAAAATTAATATGGTATTTCTTATATGGCAAAATATTTAGTGAAAACCACTAATTTTATAAAAACTCCGTAAAAACCACCTGTAGATGTTTTGAAAAATTCTCAAAAAATTACCATATGTAGCGGAGGTGAACCTCTACAATCCTGCAAAATTTGAATATGAAACTCAATCACATTTGAAATATATGAAAAAGACACAAATGCGAGCATGTGTCTTTTTCATATCTTTCAAATGCGAGCATGTGTCTTTTTCATATCTTTCAAATGCGATTGAGTTTCAACTTTAAATTTTGCAGGATTGTAGAGGTTCACCTCCCCTATATGTGATAATTTTTTGAGAATTTTTCAAAACTTCTATAGGTGGTTTCCACGGAGTTTTCATGGAATTGGTGGTTTTCACCAAATATTTCGCCTTCTTATATACCCTTAATAAATGGGAGATTTAGATATTTGCCACTCTTCAATTTCAAACTTCGACGCCATGTACAAATCATGTCACTGGAGTGGCATTTTTTATACATGACGTCGAATTTTCACGTTGAAAGGTGGCAAATATCCAATTAATTCTTAATAAATACCTACTCCATTTAAACATATAAGGCATGTTTTAGCATTGCATAAGAATTAAGGTTATGTCCCTATTTAATTGTCTTAGAAAATGAGAAATAATACTTTGTGTGGTTGGTAATGAATAAATCCATATGGTTGAGAGAGAATAAATAAGGATATAAAAGAAAAGGCCTTATTAAATCTACATGAAAGCCATATATTTATGGACAAAATCATTTAAAAAATAAGCCTTATAATTTTAGACAGAGGGAGTATCTATATTTGCTTCATATTCTCTACATACATGTGTTGAATAAGTGCTTAGTCATAATAATTAGGAGTAATCTAGTCATTTTCAATATCTTCTTTGTTTACGTGTCATGAAGAAATACGTCTTATAAATTTGAACAGGAGTAGATGCTTAGGGTATATTTGGTTTGAAGCCAATTTTGTCATAACTGTTCTTAGGTATATATGGTTTGCTATAATTTTTTTGGCAACAAAATTCAGCGCCAAGTTTGACAAAAAAAAACCTAAATCTATGACGTTTGAGTATGAGACAAATTTTTTTTTTGAAAAACCATAGTTGACGCAAGAAACCAAACAACCTCTAATAATCATCCCTATATTAAAGTTGAGAAGGTTTCCGGCTCCTCGCGCGGCCACGTCACGGTTTTGGAGTCGTGTCGGCGTGCTGAACGGCCGCGTCTCGAGCGTGAACAGAAAAACGGGCCTCCGTTCGTACGACGCGAAGATCGTTGAGCCACGTCGCCTTTTCCCACGCGATTGACCGGCTTAAGTAGTTAATCACGGCAACCATGCTTAAACGGCGTCGTGGCGCAGTGGTAGCGCGCGCGTTGCGAGCGAGGGGTTGCGCGTTCGAACCCGCCCATGCGCGCTTACGTTCGATTTTTCGAGCGTCGTGTCGCTTGCGTTTATGGGACCAGCGCCGCGCGTGGTTTTTAGCGGCGCGGTGTTTTTGGCGAAAAGAGTCTGGAAAGTTTCCGAAATTACGTAAAAGTCCTTTTTAGTCCGGTATTTCATGAGAAGACCCTCCTTTTTCTACGAGAAGGACTTTGAAACTTCTGGATTTAGCTGGAACAATTCCCGGGCTTTTAGAAAATTACGTATTAGTCTGTTTTTATCTATTTTAGGCCTTTTTTTATGAAAAGACCCCTTAATTTTTGCCTTTCACGAACAGACAGCCGCGTTTTTCTAAAATAAGATTTTTAACATGTTTTTCTACACGTAAATTCGCACAAGGCTTTCTAAAATTGCTTGTTAGCTATTTTTTATCCCAAAGATTTTTACGGATTACTTCTATGTCCTATTCTTCGCGGTAAAGCCTTATTTTCCTGGAAATCACGCCAAAAAAAATTGTTCTAAGGATTGGGAAACTTTTTAGGATTACGTGGGATTTATCGTAGAGTCCCAGAAGCTTCTCAAAATTATAGCGCGTATATCGAGAATTATACGCTCCGTCCTAGAGATTTTTAAATTACATCTAGATCGCTTTCTTGATGAAAAAAACCCGGATTTCGTATTACGCCAATCACGCATGGGCTAGTATATAACACACCAACAAAGTTAGCTTTGTAGAGCATCGAGAGCCAGGTCAAAGAAGTTCACCTCGCCACAAAGTTATCTGTGCCTAGGCCCAGCAGCTACTGTATCTATTTGCATATTGATACGAACGCGGTCCAGCGGATCGTGGTATCGCATTCTCGCCAACGCGTGATTCGAAAGCGCGACGCTCGCACATGCTCGCGGCCAGTAACGTTCTTGCTTTACGTGAACTTTCAGTCGTTTGACTCCAAAAGATTACACAAGTTGTGAGCATAATATGAGCACGTATCAGGGTGTACTTTACCTTTTGAGTGGCAGGCACACTGGTGCGTACCCTCTGCGACTGAGCTCTCCTACGGCGAGGCTGCCCACGTGGCCACACGCGCTGGTGAGCTTTGGACACCACGACGCACGTCAAAGGCGGCGCCAACGCCGCCCCGCCGCCGCTGTCGAGGTGGGCGCCCTCAGATTCACTGGCTCTCACGCCCCTGCACTTCCACGCAGGGCTTGTGGTTCAGTGGAGTTTCCCGTTTCCTCTCGAGGGCATGTACAATGATATAGACAGCTGCTGTCTATAATAAACTGATATGTCATTTATAGACAACATTAGAGATAATCCATACAATAGTATAGACAACACATTTATGAGTAGATAACTTCTTCCCACACACAACCTGTCTTGGTTCTCGTGCTAGAGTCGACTCTAGATTAGGGCATTCCCAACCCTCCACCTCAGCTGGTGTCTATAGAATTAATTACGCTGCCAACTAAGCAAAAATCTGATGTGGCATAGGAGTTAAGGAAGGGAGAGAAGGAAAAACGAAGAAACCGTGTCTCACGCAAGAAACTGGGTCGACGCGGGTACCAAGACTCAAGAAACTAGCAAAATCGGGGTGGGACATTTCTGCGCGCTTACCAAGCTGTATTTATGGTGCATGCATTGGTTTATTGCTCTCATGCATTGCTTTATTGCTCTCTCCTTCCTCTAGACACTACTCATGGAAACCATGGGTTGGGAAACTATGCATTGGTTTATTGCTCTCTCTCTCCTCTAGACACTACTCATGGACACCATGGGTTGGGACTGCCCTTAAGAGACGGCTCAACTCCCTATACACACTCTCTCTCATCCACGTCATTTTTTATCCTACATGGCAAAGCTTAGAGACTGCTAACATGTACCATTGTACAGCCGGTCAAGCTGGCCAAAGTGAGCTGCTTCGTAGCCTCATAACTCAGGGCATCCGCAATGGTTAAAGATAATTGCTCTTTATAGTAAGATCCATGTCATCTATATAACATGCTATAGTAAACCCTTGCAATGGTGAATCTATATAGATGTCTATAGCTATTTTTAATTAATAGAGTGCTCTCTCTCTCTTTCTTCATTTAATTAATAGACAATCTACAGTGCAGAGATAGCAGCTCTCTCTCTTCATTTAATTGCTTGTCACATAGGATAGATGCTGATATGAACTTCTTATAGATAGCTGACTAGGCACCATTGCGGATGCCCTCAAGAGGAAATAGGCCTCTCTCCGTTTTGCTTTGTGCCCAAAAAAAAAAAGAGTGCGGTGAATATAAGTGTTCAAGTTCACAAAGCACTTCTTCTAAAGAAAAAGTTCACAAATCACAATTCGCAGATGCACATTGTCTGGATTGTTTGCATTTTTCTTTTGTGGGGAAGATTTGTATGCATTTTCATTTCTTCTATATCTTGGGTGTACTAGTACGATATTGGCCTCTTTGGGACAAATCAAGGGAATATAGATTTTAGATTATATGAAAATCGGGTGGGTGATAGTTTCTGATTTTATGTACAAATTTTGTTTGCTGATTCTTCTATAATCCATTATCTGTATTTCCATAATCTATCAAAGGGGCCATTATGATGTATTTGCTCTCATTCTCAAGATCTATTCTACTAGTACATTGTTTCTGCCCATACCGAGGCTTTTAACCGACCAAAATCATGGCCGGTTCGATGAACAGAAAACAACGGAATACGTTAGCTGCTTCGGTTCCGGTGCCTGCCTTACGCAAAGTTACCTCGTGAGACAGCAGCCAATCAGTGCAAGATCTGAAGGTTTTTGTGGGCTTGTTTGCCTACATCGTTCACATTGCTCAAGCAGTTGGCGTGTGCAAGTGGAATAACCTTTTCTTGCGGGGTAATTGTCACGAAGGTAAATGACGGGTGCCCTCGAGAGATTACATCGTCTCTCCTAGGGCGACGCATAGGGACAAACTCTGATACTTTGTGGAAAGATGAAATAGTCGGAATAATTATATATTGTTAAGCCTTGAATGATATATATATATATATATATATAGATATATATATATATGAAATATTTGGTGAAAACCACCAATTTTATGAAAACTCCGTAGAAACCACCTGTAAAAGTTTTGAAAAATTCTCAAAAAATTATCACATATAGAGGTGAACCTCTACAATCCTGCAAAATTTGAAGCTGCTTGTCTTTTTCATATCTTTCAAATGCGATTGAGTTTCATCTTCAAATTTTGCAGGATTGTAGAGGTTCACCTCCCCTGTATGTGATAATTTTTTGAGAATTTTTCAAAACTTCTACAGGTGGTTTCCACGGAATTTTCATGGAATTGGTGGTTTTCACGGAATATTTTCAGTTTCTTGCATCGAGGGTGTCGCATGATCAATCAGCAATACTTTCAGTTTCTTGCATGATCAATCGATCCAGCTGTCTCTTGAGTGCCAGACCTCTTGCCTTCTTTACTCAATCCTCACCACCGCGCATCTCTCGGATGGCTACCCAAGCTCTCTTGTCGTCTCTTTTTTTGCAATTGCCATCATCACAGAGTCAGGCACGGCTTGCACAATTGCAGCCAGAGCACCCTGGTCTTTCTCTTCTTCAACAGGTTGCGCTCCTTCTATTGCTGCCCAAACTCCGACAGATCGTAGCATAATCTTCATTTTTACAGCCCACAGACTGTAGTTGGTGTCGTTGAGGATTGGGTATTGAATCGGCACCCCTCCAGCTTTTGTCAATGATCTGCCTGAAGATGATGTCTCTGCACTGGTCCCAGAGGAATCGCTCCTCCTCCTTGTGCTTGGCGGTAATTCCATGACACCTGAGCAAATTGGCTCTGATACTAATTGTTGTAACTCTTCTGATCAGAGTCTGCTTCTTCTTGTCTTCTCTATTGCTGTCAACTGCCCACAAGCCTGAATCTTGTTGTCGATGGCTTCAGCACAACACAGAGCAGCAGCCTGAAACGAAAGAAAAGCAGAGAACAGACAATATACAGAGATTGATCTTTTGGTGCTGCAAAACCACCGCAGCGTTTTCTGTTTTTCTCTCCTCTATACATAGCAAATGTTTACATATGTGTTTCTGGTTAACAGACTCTGTCCGAACTACCAAATACTAACCAACTCAGACTCTAATAATCTTACCGAACTGCCTACTGTTACGTTTCCGGCAACAACTCCTTTTGCCAGGCGCAACAACTCTGGACTCCGAATTTCTTTCTAGCGACGGACTCTGAATGAACTCTGGAAAATACAAACTCTGGAAAACGTACGACAATACACAGCAAGTTTAGTTCAACATTACAGCCACGTTGGTGTGAAGAAACGCGGCGTTACTAGAGACCAGTACGAGATATGGTAACGATGAGCATGTGTGTGTATGCATATGCATGTGTTTTGTACTACTTTGGTGATGAGCACTGTAAGGTGCTTTTAAGTCTTGGCTGATATGTCGGATGAAGTGTTAATATGTGTAAGTACTATGTCTGTTGACTGTTCTTCTGCTTGTCCTTGAGAAAGAACATGTGCAAGTTGAGTTGAGAAGAAATGGCCACGCTCAAACATTTGTGCAGGATTTTCTGTACTAGCACCAAGTTTCAAATATTGACGAAAATCGCCTGAAAATTCTGATTTTCAACCATATCGAGCCGATTCGATAAACTATACGGGTTGATAAAGTGGTCAAATTAAAAAAATCCAAAATTTTAGAAAATTTTATGTAATGTAAACCACTCGATTATGGGTGAAAATGGCTCAAAAATCACTAAAAAAATCGGCCATTGGACAATTTCGCTTGAGCGGTCAATTATTAGTAAAAATCAACCCATCGATTTTCGTTTTTTTTATTTTTTTTCAAAAAATATAATTTTGAAACCCTTCGATTTTTTATGATTTTTCACCAATTTTTGATGAAAATCGGTGCCAGCTAGGATTCGATTTTTAACCTCCTCAATTCGGTTTTATAAATGCTGAGCACAGAAGACAAAACCCACGACGATGTAACCATTTTACTCGATGAACTGGGTTGCACAAATCCCAAATTTGGCCCGGCCTGTTTAGCCATGGACTTTGTTTCCATGTCTTCGACTGTGCTTGACCCAGCCCAGCCCAGCCCAACATGGCATAATATCTGACCATGGGTTATGGGGTGAAGGGATATTGTCTTGTCTACTTCGTGCTCATGGTGGCAGTTCTCCCTTGCTCTCTATTTTTTTTCTTCCAAAAACTTCTTTCTTAATAGAATTATAAATCTAGTTCTTTGACCACCTAGAAGGCACCTTTCACGCTTTTCCACCGCAGAAGAGCCTCCTAAGCTTCCCTACTGTGGAAGGGCCCCTCGCGCTCCCCCTCTGTAGCACCACTTTGCCGTGTGCCCGCTCCCGCGCACACCGCGCTTACTCCCCCCCCCCCTCACAGCACTCGCGCCTTTAGTGCCTCGAGAGCGTAGCAGCCGCCTACTGTCGAACTAGATGATGGCTCCTGTGTCGCCCACTTCTCGCACCAGGCTTCTGTGGCACCCTGGCCTCCTGCTCTCCCTAGGCGTGGCAGGCGACAGGTGTCGCCTGCCGCACCTTCTGTAGCGAGGGAGGAGACTAGATTTGTAAATTTTGTCAAGAGGGGGCTATTTTTGCGTAATAGGATAAGAGAAGGCTAAAAAAGTGATCACTTCTACGAAGTTTGTTTAGAAGCACGATAATGTTGTGCAACTTTTCCGAAGTCTGAGTACAAGAAGTTTCTTTAAAGGATTTAGCACTTTTACGGTTGGAGCTTATGTATAACAAAATTATATAGACGGCTTTATATTGTGTATATCATCATATAGATAATTTATTAAATATACGAGAGATTATTACAAACAACTATATAGATAATCTGTTGTATAATATATCTTTGGTCCTATCTATAGATGTCATGATGTCATGAGGTGTATTACAGACAACTGCCATATAAACTACTATAATAAATAAAATAAAATCAATTAGGATGATTTTATCTAATATGGTTCCTTTCATATTTCTATTAGCTTTTCATATATCCGATAGATTGACTTGATTTCTAAGTTATCACGTGTGTCTATATATATATATATGCGAAATATTCAGTGAAAACCACCCATTCCATGAAAACTCCATGGAAACCACCCGTAGATGTTTTGAAAAATTCTCAAAAAATTACCATATGTAGGGGAGGTGAACTTCTACAATCCTGTAAAATTTGAAGATAAAACTCAATCGCATTTGAAAGATCTAAAAAAGACAAACAGCAAAAAGAATAGTGCTAAAACAGTGAAAATTACTATTTATGTTGAATTTGTCTTTTTCAGATCTTTCAAATGCGATTGAGTCTCGGGCCAGCGTCTCTAGGTATTGAGGTAAAGGATAGCACTGTGATTGAAAAGCTATTCAGTGCTGTACCAGATAAATTCCTGCCAATTTTTGGTACAATTGTCTAGTATGACATTAACTGAAGCAATCGACAACTTCGCGTCTTTGAAGAAGCCATCAGAGGGTGACGCAACCGCAAGAAGATGGAGAACAATTGATGTTTTCGTGTACTCAGTCTGAAGTTTCATCTGTGAAAGAGAAGAAGGGAAGAGATGTTCCCAGCGGTAGCCTCAAGAGAGGAGGCCATGGCAATATCAGGGGACATGGTTGTGGTCACACGGCTGGTCGAGGAGAAGATACAGAGAGAAGACCATATCGGGAGTTTGACAAGATGAAAATCAAGTGTTACAACTGCTTCGAGATGGGTCATTTCGCTTCGGAATGCACTAAACCAAAGAAAGAGAAAGCGCATTTCATGGAGAAGGTAAGAGAGGATGAACTGGCCCTATTAATGCTTGATGTAGGATCGAAATATACTAATGTAGTAATCAGAGGGGGGTGAATGATTGCGCGGAAGCTAAAATCAAATTTTTGAACTTTTCAAACACCCCAATTGAAACTCAAATTGCTTGGAAATCAGTTTATGCAGTTGGAAAACAAATAGACCAGTCTGGGCGACCAGTAGATCACTTGGGCGACTAGTTTGGGCACTTGGGCAACCAATAGAGCACTTGGGCGACCAGTTTGGCACTTGGGCGAGCAGTTTGGGCACTTGGGCGACCAGTAGAGCACTTGGGCGACCAGTTTGGCACTTGGGCGAGCAGGTTGGGCACTTGGGCGACCAGTAGAGCACTTGCGCGACCAGTTTGGCACTTGGGCGAGCAGGTTGGATGCTTGGGCGACCAGTTTGGCACTTGGGCGAGCAGGTTGGGCGACCACGTGAACAGTTGGGCGACCACGCGCACAGTCTGGGCGAGCAGACCGATATATATCCACTAAAATAGAAATTCCTGAAGATCCAGCCGTTGGATTGATGTGAAATTTTAACTGTAGAAACTAGACTTAACTCTGCAGCGAACACAAAAAGAATCAGGTCAATCGGATCTATGGATCTAAAGTTATGTCCTTTGAAATATGATCGAACCCGGGCGACCACGCGAGCAGTCGGGTGAGCAGGACATCAATCTGGGTGACCACAAATTATAGAAGATCTAACCGTTGGATTGATCTGAAATTTTAATTGTATAAACTAGACTCAATTCTTAAGTGAACAAAAAAGGAATCAGGTCGATCGAATCTACGGATCTAATGTTATGACTTTCGTAAGATGACTGAAACAATTAGCGATCTAACAGCTGGGCGACCAGACTAGCAATCTAGGCGACCACAAATTATCGAAAATCTAACCATTGGATTGATGTGAAATTTTAACTGTAGAAACTAGATTCAATTACGAATCAAACCCAATAAGAATCAATCCGATCGGATCTACGGATCAAAAGATATTACCTTCGCAAAATGATACCTTTGCAAAGAACCGAACTCCGTGATGAACTTCATGACTGCTATGATGAATAAAACTTCAAGTGATTGATCAACTATGTCGAACCCAAGAGCAAATCACAGCCGCAAGAAGAAACTCTCTGGAAGATTGATTTTTATTTCATTATCTAAAGTACTCCAACACAAGAGTACAAACCTTAAAATCTTGCTCAAGAATAAACAGGGGACACCTCCCCTTATTTATACAGAGCAATCCTAACGAGATAGAATACAACTCTACTTCCAACATGGAAAGAGTCTGTATACATCTCAACTTAGCCCAACGTGGCCAAAAACAACTCTTGCACGTATGTACAGCCCACCTGCTGTAATTACATGACTAACCAGCCTCCATGTGCATGTTCTCTAGCCCGAACGTCCCGCATGACATCCTTGACCACCAATACCTCGATTCCTCCCTGAACCTAGTCCCGAACCTCAGTTCCTCCATGAACCTAGTTCCGGTCCCGTCATCGACCACGTTTGCCCTCGAGTAACACCTGCACATGAATAAACACAGAAACCGTGCACAAGCACAAGTCCACGACTTGACTCAAAGTCAATTCATGCAACCACTCACACGAGTGCATTGCATCAAGCAGAATCCATCATGCTATCACCAACATAATAATTATCTCAACATAGCACATGCACAAGCACCACACATGCTATAATCAAAGTCACTTTACAATGCCAATTTCACCATTCAACCAATTTTTCATCACATGATCTCACACTTGAAGCTTGTGAGATTCCAAACATGACAAATTCAGGTGGTGAAGTTGTCATGCTGAACGAAGAAGAAGTTGAACCTGATTTGGTACTTGGGATCAAAGGAGAAGAATCCAGAGATATATGGTATCTAGACACAGGGGCTAATAATCATATGTCAGGCTGCAAAATTGTATTCACAAGGTTGGATACATCTGCGACTGGCTCGGTAAAATTCGGAGTTGGTTCAATTGTGGACATTCAAGGCAAAGGGTCAATGTTAATCAGAGGGAGTGGCTATGGCATGCTAGGTTCGGGCATATTAATTTTTGAGCCTTGAAGAACTTGTCTCAACAACCCATGGTAGAGGGAATGCCTCACATAGAACATAAAGAGCAGCTTTGTGAAGCATGTATGGTAGCGAAACAGAGTGTTACTAACCTTGAGATTTGAGCAGATAAGTTCTCCAATAGGTTGACATAGATATATATAGCCATAGTATAGGCCTAGATATGATGGGCCTTAACACCCCCCCTCAAACTCAAGGCGGATCCAAAGCGTTGAGTTTGAGCAAATGAAGCCGATGCTGCTCTTGAGTTTGTGCTTTGGTGAAAAAGTCGACAACTTGTAGGTTAGATGGCACATACTAAAGAACAATTGTTTTCTGATGACAGTGAGACCGAGTAAAAGAGGCATCAACACCAATGTGTTTTGTGAGTTCATGCTTCACAGGATCATTTGCAATTTGTATGGCTCCAGTATTATCACAAAGAAGAGGTGTAGGGCCGTCACAGGAAATACCAAAATCAGCTAGCAACCATCGAAGCCATACAATCTCTGAAGTGGTAGTGGCAAGTGCTCGAAGTTCTGTCTCTGTACTAGATCGAGATACAACTGCCTGTTTCTTGGACTTCCATGCAAGAGGAGAAGAACCAAGAAAAATACAATAGCCGATGTGAGCAGCGATCTGTCGGATCACTCGCCCAAGTAGAGTCTGAGTAAGCATGAAGCTGAAGTGGATTATCACGAGCATAGAACAAACACTGAGATGAGGTCCCCCTTAGGTATCTTAACACACGAAGCAAATGTCCAAAATGAACTGAGGTAGGAGCACTCACAAACTGACTCAAAATATGGACCGCATGAGAAATGTCAGGCCTGGTAACAGTAAGGTAAACAAGACTGCCCACAATATGCCGATATCGTGATGGATCCGCAAGAGGTGTACCATCAGTAGGACGAAGCTGTAAATGAAGATTCATAGGTGTTGCAATCATCCGATCATCAGTAATGCTAGAACGAGCAAGAAGATCATGTATGTATTTGTTCTGAGAAAGATAATAGCCCTTGGCAGAATGCAAAACTTCAATCCCTAAGAAATAACTAAGAGGACCCAAATCAGACATTTGAAATTGCTCACTAAGTTGCTGCTTCACATGAGAAGTATATTCCATGTCATCTCCCATAATCAGCATGTCATCAACATATAGAAGAAGCAAAGTACGTCCACGTGAGGAGAGATGAATGAATAGAGCACGATTATGATCACTAGGTGAGAAACCAGCAGCTTTGATCACAGAGACAAATCGCTCAAACCAGGCACGAGGAGCCTGTTTGAGACCATATAAAGCACGACGAAGACGACAAACATGTCCTGAAGGAGCATCAACACCTGGAGGTGGCTGCATATAAACTTCCTCATGTAAATCGCTATGGAGAAAAGCATTCTTAACATCCATCTGAGAGATAGTCCAAGAATAAGTAGCAGCTATAGCAATCAAGGTACAAACAATAGTCATGTGAGCAACGGAGCAAAAGTCTCATCATAATCTCGTCCGTGAGTCTGCCGAAAACCTCTGGTAACAAGACGAGCTTTATACCTCTCAATGGAACCATCTGACTTGGTCTTAACTTTCAACACCCACTTGCATGTAATAGGTACTTCATGGGACGGTAAAGGAACTAGATCCCAAGTGCCTGTGCGATCAAGGGCAGCAAGCTCCTCAGACCAAGCTACCATTCCGGAATCTGAGAAGCTTCCTGATAAGTGGAGGGCTCATCAATAATGGCACTCACATGTCCAAAACCCAACCTGTCAGGAGGCTCAATAGTGGTACGATCCCGGAGATTATATCTTGAACCAACCTGTGACTCATCAGAAAAAGCATGAGACTCATCAAAATTGTCAGTTTCATCAAAAACAGGAGCATCAGGACTGGCCGAGGAGGTGGGATTAGATGGGTGCTCTGTGGGATGACGAGTGTACACATGTTTGATGGGTGGTTTGTAAGGTGGAGGTGGATCAAAAATGGGTGGAGAAGGCTCAGCAGGAATGTGTATGGGAGTGGAAGGATCAGGAATGGGGATAACAGATGGGGATGATGTAGAGACATCATCACTGGATGAAATAGGAGGGAGATATAGGAACGATGTGGACTCTATGGGAGAATATGAAGACCGAGTAGAAGGGTTATAAAAGAAAGGACGATCCTCAACAAAGGTCACATCACGAGAGATACGTATGCGACAAGAGGAAGGATCATAACAACGATAACCCTTATGCTTAGAACTATACCCCAAAAACACACACTCGACTGACTGAGCAGTCAATTTAGTCCGCTCACGAGGTGCAAGTAAAACATAGCACGTACAGCCAAAAACCCGAAGATGATCATAGCTAGGAGAAATACCAAAAAGGACTTCTCCAGGACACTTACCCGACAATTTGGATGATGGTTGTCGGTTGATAAGATAAACAACAGTGGAAATGGCTTCACCCCAAAAATGAGTAGGAACAAAAGAAGCAATCAGAAGTGTTCGAGCAGTCTCTATAAGATGGCGATGCTTGCGTTCAGCAACACCATTCTGAGCATGAGCACCAGGACAGGAGAGCAGAGCAAGAGTACCCTCAGAGGTCAAAAACTAACGAAAAATGTCAGATAAGTACTCACCACCAGAGTCAGAACGAAAAGCTCTAATAGGAGTAGAAAACTGAGTATGAACCATGCGAGTAAAAGATTGGTAAATAGAATACAACTGGGAACGATGTTTCATGAAATAAATCCATGTATATCGAGAATAATCATCAATAAAAATGACATAATACTTATGACCACCTTTTGTAACAAAAGGTGCAGGACCCCATACATCTGAATGAATAAGATTAAAAGGTCTAGCAGAATAAGACGCACTAGAGGAATATGGAAGTTGTATCTATTTTCCAAGTTTGCAACCCTTACAATGGAAAGTAAACTCAATAGAAGTATGACCTAAACAACCTTTATTTATGAGTGTGGACAAACGAGACCCACATAAATGACCTAGACGATGATGCCACTTGGCAAAAGAGACTGATGATAAAGCAGCTGACGACACACGAGCAATAGAGCCAGCGGAAGAAAGTAGACGCAAGGTGTCCAGAACGTAGAGGCCAAGAGAGCCTCTACGGCGATGGCCAGTCCCAATCACAGCCCCGCTTCGACGATCCTGAATAAAACAAGATGAGTCATCAAATCCAACAAAGCAGTTGTGATAAGCAATTTGACCTACTGAAAGAAGATTCATGGATAACTGAGGTACAAAAGAAACGGTTGGTACAGAAAAATGAGAGTTGCAAAGTGAACCCTGATGAGTGATATGACAAGATGTACCATCACCGTGCGGATGAAGTGTCATCGAGACCGCTTGCAAGAAATCAACTGGGACTGGTCGGATGTCACATGGAACGAAGCCCCTGAATCCAGAACCCAAGACGACTTAGGATCACCAACGGGTGAGACATCAACAATGAATACGAGCCGCTTAGTGGTGGAAGTTGTACTCGTCCTGACGCGACCACGACAGACACGGTATTTGTCGGCGTTTAAATGAGCCGCAAGTAAATTTGTAAGTCTTAGGGGCCGCGCGCCTCCGCTCCTGAATGGTTAGACCCAAAAAGAGAAAAGGAGGGGTCCAAGATTTATACTGGTTCGGGCTGAATGTCCCTACTCCAGTTCCTGAGGTGGTCGGACTTTATTGCTCCCGTCGAACTTGCCGTGCTACAATCGTGGGCTGAGCTCGGGCCCGGGCGCCTTGCGCACAGGGGTTGTCCGAGTGGCTACTAGTCTGAATCGAGGATGCGGTGCCTGGTGTTTTTTACGTCGTGCCCCTCCGAAGGGCCAAGCCTCCCCTTATATAGCCCAGGAGACCCGGTTACGGAGTCTACGAGTGTATAAAGGAAAAAAATGGATGGGGCTTAGGAGCCTAGAGTCTGGTCTCCACCTCGGTGTCGAGCTTCTCGACACTGTCCTCGGACGGGTAGTTGCCGTCTTCTTCCGGGTTGGTGGTGGCGTGGAATGGCGGCTCGGTCCGTTCCTCCGGAAGCGGCGCTTGCCCTCTGCGGTGTCGTGTCTTGGCGTTGGGGTGTCGAGCCGAATTGCCTTGGGAAGGCGCGCGGCGCCCCGTCTTGGCTTGGTCGTGATTGAGCCGTTGCGTCAGCGTGGTTGGTACCCGGCACGGAGGTCGGTTTCTGTGACTTGCCGTCCGCCCCTTGATGAAGATGGTTGGCGCTTTGTTCGAGGCTCCTGGCCTGTCCGACCCGTTGGTCGGGCACCTTTGAGTCGGTATTGCCGTTGCTTGTGGGGCGCCTGTCCTGTAGTGTCTGGTCGGACTGCTTTCCGGGGTGGGGTTGGTCGGGAACCGAATGCCTTCGTGGGCTTGGTCGGTCGGCCTTCGGTACCTTGAAATCTTGTTGGCGCTTGACCCGCCGTGTTGGTCGGAGTTGTCCTTTGGGGTCGAGCTGGTCGGAGGCCGTGGGCCTCCGACCAGGACCTCTCGTTCGAGGCCCGGGCGTGTTGTCGGCCCATATGCTTCTCGTGGGCCGTTGGAGGTACCCATGTCATAGGTATCCGTCAATAGCCCCCGAGCCCCTGGGCGGGTCGGAGAGCCGGCCGGGGGTTTACTCTGTCCGACGGATACTGGCCAAGGTCGCCGCTCGCTGCGTCATTGGTCTTCAGTCGTCGGTGACCGGCGATATCCGATCGGTTTTGCCCGTGTCTTTATGGCCTATCCGATGGATGGAGCCCGAGCCCCGAGCGGTCGAGAGCCGGTCGGGTTTACCTCGTCGTAGAGGCGACTCGGTCGTGAACCGTGTTCTCGGCCGTAATGGCCCAAGTACCAGCCAGCGCTTTAGTCGGATGGAGGTGACCTCAGCTGCTGATGTCCGATTCGACGGGCCGTTCGTCAATCGCCCGGGTGCGTGCGAGCGCATCCGGTGGATGGAGCCCCCGAGCCCCTGAGCAGGTCGGAGAGCTGGTCGGGGGTTTACCTCATGCGTAGAGGCATCCACTTGCGTCGTAATCGATGTATCGCCAAGGTTGGCACTCTTTGGAATTAGATAGAGGCGTCCGCCCCGCGCTTTGGTCGGCGGCGGTGGCGCGTTCCCGCGAATCGCCCGTCCGCAGCGTGGGACTGGAGGGGTGAGCTAGCGCGCGTTGCCGTCGTTGGCTCGAGCGCCGTGCTCGTCGCGAGCTAATAGCGGTTTGTTCGAGTGGGCCTGGTGGCTTCGAAGGAGAACCATTCGAGCGGACGTTATCCCGTCGTGGGCATCCGACCCTCTGGGGGCGACCCATGAGAACCTTTCTTTACTCGATCCCATATCGGACCCTGTGTCGTCCGCCGGCACCCGGCATACCGTTGTCACCCGTCGACGAGCTCCGTGGGTGAGCGTGAAGTATGGTCTCGAACACGATTAAAGGTGACTGGGCCGTCCGCCGACCCAACTAGAGGCCCACCGGGGGCTCACATTATCCTCGTCCCTCGCTCGATTTTTCGCTCGGGGCGGCGTGCGCATCCACTTGGTGGCTGGGCGTTCGGGGCCCATGGCACTTGGTCGAGCCCCGGCTTAAGTGAACGACCCCTTCGTGGCCTTGGGCCATGGTGGTCTCGGCTTGTTCTTCTTCCGAGGGCGCCCTTCAAGATCGGGGCGAGGCTCGAGGCCGTCATGCCGTTCCCAGCCATCTGAGGCCTTCTCGCCGGCCGCCGCCTGTCGAGAATTAGCGTAAAGGGTGATCGAGAACCGAGGCGACGTACCGTTGAATCGTCGCGACGGTCGAGGGGGCGAACGCTGCTTCTCTTCGCGAGGCCACTTGCTTGGTTGACGCGTGCCCGGCCGGGGGCCGCTGCGCTCCTCATAAGCCCAATAAAAGGGGGACCATTGGGCGGGCTCGCTTGTGTCGTGCCATTCTTCATCGCAAAAAAGAAAAAAACGCGGCGATCGTGAGGGAAGCCAAAAAAGCCCTAGGAGAGGGACTCACCGCTGCCGCCTTGTCCGCTCATGGTCCAGCTCTTTGAGAGATGGCGTGGCGGAGTGCTCCATTCTCGACCCTCGTGTGCTCGGCCTGTCGAAGAAACGGTTTCTTCCCCCGCGGGACGTGTCTCGGTGGAGGGTGCCGTCGGGGGCCGTGGCTCCGGAACCCGGCGACGGCGAGATTGTTGTTCTGCGCCCTTCTTGGCCGCTGGTTCGACCTTCCTCTTCACTCCTTTGTCCGCGGGCTCCTTCACTTCTATAAGGTGGAGACCCATCATCTGAATCCCCACGGCGTGCTACACATTGCGATCTTCATCACGCTGTGTGAGGCCTTTTTGGGGATCGAACCCCACTGGGCCCTCTGGAGGTACTTCTTCCACACGCGGCCGCTGAAGGGGAAGTCGACGGCGGGTGCTTTGCTGGCGCCGATCGGTGGCGCCGCCATCCAGCTTCGGTCCAACCGGTCGTCGGAGTACGTTGACATGAAGCTGCCTTCGTCGAACCGAGGATGGCACGCCGAATGGTTCTACATTCGGAATGTAGGGGACAGCGCCCCTGCCTTTACCGGGAGGCGACCTGTGGCGATACCCGAGTGGAATCGGCCGGCGGACGCGAAGGAGAAGAGGAAGATGGAAGTGATCCTCGAGCAGCTCGCGGGCCTGAAGAGGCGAGGCCTGACGGGCGACGTAGTCGCCCGCACGTTTATGGCGAGGCGCGTACAACCCCTGATGGACAGGCCTCACCCGATGTTCGAGTATGAGGGGGCATCTGACCCCATGAGGATGGAGCGTTCGGACCTCCCCTCGTCGGAGGTAGACGCTCGGGTGAGGGCCGTCTTGGTCGTGAAGGCCACCGTGGCGGCGGGTGGTGCTCCCGAGCCCTTCTCGGCGGAAAATCGCCCAAATTTGGTACTTGAGCGGCTCACCTACCCTCCCTGGCGCCCCTCGTCTTAGCTCCCTGTGCTCTGGCCTGAGCAGAGTTATTACTCCCTTTCAGGGCTTACTTGGAGCGTCTTCCCGGGCATGGCTGCCGGGGGAGAAAGAGATGAGGGCGGAGGCCCGCAAAAAGACCGAGCTACAGGAGTCCGCTCGGAGAGAGCGCAGGGAGAACCGGAGGAAGGAGAAAAGGAAGGCGCGCCTGGAGGCGTCCGCGCGTGGTGAGGAGGTGTCTGAATCGACCATGGTCTCCACGGTCGGCGCGGGATCGTCTTCTAGCGATGGCAGGGAGCCCAGCGACCCATACGAGGAGTATGACTTCGGGCTGTCGTCGAGCGACGACCTGCTGGAGGGGGCCGAGGCGGGGGTCTCTGTCGCGGTGCCCCAGGCGAGAACGCCCAATGAGGCGCCCGGAAGGAGGAGATGAGCCGTCTTCACGAGAGGCCGTGAAGAGAGCGCGGTTGTTCGGCACTTTCGTTAAATCGCGGTTAACCGCCTTGTTTGCTCCGTTCGTCACTCTGCTTGTGCCGCTCCTGATCGGCTTTTAACTCCAGGGACTTTACGGGGGAAGGCTTGACGGAGGTGGCGGAATTGCCATCGGAACCGACGCCGCCACTCCTGCTGGCAGAAGTCGGGGAGGCGCCGTCCGGGTCGGAGCGAGCGGCGGAGGCGGTGGTGTCGATCGTGCCTGCGGCGGCCGACGTAACGGCGGTTGCGCTCACGGTCGTGTCGGAGTCGACCGCAGGGTCGGCGCGCCACGGAGTCCGGAAGACCAACAGCGGCTCGTCGCCGGGATCGGGGGCCGATGTTGGCGGAGCGAGCCTCGCGCCGCCGGTGGTCGAAGTGTCCCCGGTCCTGGCGCTGGAAGCCGTACCGCCACTGTCACCGAGTGAGCGGTCAGAAGAAGTACCGCTGGCGGCGGCGGCGATGATGACCGACGCGCCGCCGGCGGTGCCAGAGGTGCCGCCGTCGGCGCGGGCTGCCGGGACGACCACGGGGGGACCCTCGCAGTCGCCTCCGTCCATCCTAGTCTGGGCGGCCGGCGGCCCGCCTGGCGGGGCGTCGTTCGCGCTGGACGATAAGGCGGAGCTCGGGGATTGGGAATCCCTGCAGGAGGGCTCCCTGCGAGCCAGGACAGGGATGGAGGAGATTCGGGCGAGCCTGGGTCGGCTCCTCGAATCCTCCCAGTGAAGTCTTTGACGCTGCCGTCGCTGGAGGGGTTGACCAGGCCAGCGTGGTAAGTTGTGCTTAAAATCTTCCCGCCCCATCGAATTTTGCCGGGCCCAGCAGTGACACGTGCCAATTGGTCGCAGCGTCTGCGGGAGCGCTCGGAGGGCAAATCCGAGTTCCTCCGTCGCCTACACGGCCGCAGGACGGCCGCGGAGGAGGACCGCAACCAATTGGGCTCCGAGCTGCAAGAGGCTCGGGAAGCTGCGGCGCGCGAGCGGTCGGCGGCAGAGAGGCCCGCCGGACGATGGACGAGATGGCCAATGTCTTGCAGAGGAGGCGTCGGTCGGGCGATCCTCATGGCGAGGGTAATCGAATCCAGAGTCCCTTGGCGGAGGCCAACAATGCTAAGGCTGTTGCTCGGGCAGAGGCAGGGGCGGCGAAGAAGCTCGAGGAAGATGCCCTGGGCAGGCTCGCCGCCATGACCGAATCGTCGGCCGGTGAGATTCTGCCTTCCAAGTCGGTTAGGAAGGTGCTACCTCCGAGCGCGCTTTTTAACCTTTGCCTCACCCTTCAGAGTTGCAGAAGAGATTCGGCGAAGTTGCGGAGGCGCGGCGACTGGCGGTGGAGGAGCGTGACGTGGCGGTCGCGGCGGCGGCGGCGGCTCAGTCGGCGCGGAAAGAGATGGAGGACGACCGGGACGAGCTGGTCGACGAGTTGGCAACCCTGGGGAAGGTCGGCCGGGACGTTTGTATCCGATTGCTCGGGGGTGCGCGGGGCACCAGTTTACTTGCGACTGAGTTGGCCCGCGTGCCGGAGCACGTCGAGAAGTCGTTGAGGACGAGCGCCGCCCTGGGGGCCACCTCTGCGCTTGTTAACGCCATGTCCTTCTACAATGGTATTAACCTGGACAACGTTAGCAGCGGGATTGCCAGGAACCGGACCGACGAGGAGGTCGATCGCTTCGCGCTCCAAGCCGAGCCCCATGCTCGAGTGATTGCCGATCGGATATCGCCATATGGCGTCCTCCACGGGGACTACGAGTAATGACAGGCATTATAATTTTTGCAAAAATGTAAAGAACCTTGATACGTAATGGATCGGGGTCCGTTTTTGTGTTTAACCGAATCGGGTTTTGCCTTTGTGTTTGTGTATGACCTTGAGCCATTCCTTCGCCCTTGGAGGTCGTAGCCGGGGACCTGCTAGGGTCCTTCGGGCGTAGGCGATTCGATTTTCAAGGGGGGCGAAGGGCGCTAATGAACCCGGGATCGAAAGCGTCCATTCATGTTTTGCCTGAGGAGAGTGGTTCGACGACTTGCGGCTCGCCGCTGGTAGCCCTACCATAGCGCTACTTGAAACCGTGGCGGTGGGCGTGGGTCGTAGTGCTTGGGTCGGACGGACTACTACCGGGAGAAGCAGACGGTCGGTCGGACCGTCGGCGTGTGAATATGAATGACCTTAAAAACACATTCGCTCACGCTTTAAGCGAGGGGCGTTCGATCGCTTGTGGCTCGCCGGGGTAGCCCTACAGTGTAACGCCACTTCAAACCGTGTATTGGGCGAGGCGCCATGGCGTTCGGTCGACGGTTTACATTGGGAGTCAGCGGTCAGTCGGATCGCCGACCCGGATAAATGTGAATGACATCGCTCCCGAGCCCCCGGCAATGCAATGCGGGGCGACCATTCCATGGTCGGCGCGCATTGCTGGTCATTTGAAATAATCGTAAGGGAGTCCGAGAATCAAGAGACTTATCTGTGCAGTCGACGCCGAAAGCTTCTTTGGCGGTGGCGCTTAGTTCCGAGGTTGTTCGCATAACGGCGCGCGTGGAGATCGGCGGCTCGGGTGGCCTGAGCGGCGGCGTCCTTTTTTCGGTCGTGTCGCTTTGCGGTAATTAATGCGGAGTGGGATTTTAATGCCCGTCTCGTTGGCGCTTCGGACGGGGGGCGTGTCAGAGGGAGTATGCGGACCGCCCGATGTGGTGGTGGTTTTTGGGCGCACGAAACCGCCCTTATAAAAACGGTAGCCGGTAGTAGTAACTCATATTCGTCGGGACGTCGCACGGGTCGCCTTCTTCTTCTTCAAAGCGCCTCGTCGACGGGTTTCTAGCAAGCTTGCATGGCGGCGGCGGCGGCGATAGGAGATCGGGAAGACGGGTGGCGGAGGTGGCCCCGAGGTTCACCCCCAAGAAGCTCGGACGGAGGGGCACCTCGGCGGCGGCGGCGGGGCGGGCTCGACTTGCCCTCGCCGAGATTCTTCATCTGGAGCCCTCGCCATGGTAGGTCTCTTTCTAGTTGTTTTGGGAGGTGCTAGGTCGCATGGTGGCGTGTATCCGTCGTTTCCGATTCTTCATAGGTCCGATGAGCTCAAGGGGCGCCGAGGCTCCGGCGCTTGACAAGCGTTAGCGCCTCCCGGCGGGCGGATGGTCGTCTCTGAGTTGAGGAGAGCGGGCGGCCAACATGGTCGACTCGCGTTAAGCCTCACGCCCGGCTGGTCTCCCAGATGGCGTCCTCCGCCGCCTCGAGGCGGAGGCGACGGGCTCTGTGACACGGTGCAGTGCCGAAGATGGTGGCGGCGGCCAATGATCACAGGGCAGGCCGAGGCGGAGGTGGCCGGGTGCGTGAAGACCTCAACTCCGCGCGAGGTCCTCCTCTCCATGCTCGCCTGCGTCGAGAGCATGGGCGGGAGCTGAGGCCGCTCGGGTCTTTAACGAGCCGGTCAGACCACCGTGGCGCATCGCTTCGGCCTCACCCGGCGGCCGAGGCCCTGGAGGATCTGCCCGGGGCCCTCCGGGAACGCTCTGCCCGTGAGGGGCGGAGGGTCGCCGCCTCGACGGCGAGTACGTCTTGGCGTCTTCCGCGCCCGGCCGGTCTTTCTCGCCAACCATGGCCACCGTCTCCGGGATCCGGGGCGATCCGGCCCAAGCGCGGGCCAGGGTACGGGAGGCGGCGGAGTCTGTGGCGGAGCGGCTGCACCTGGAGGCCTCGGAGGAGGAGACCGAAGGCAGCGGGAGCTCCGGGGACGATGAGGACGATGCCTTCTTCGGACCAGACCCTTAGGGGCCGGACGCGCACTCGCCCCTGAACTCGTCGTGCAGGCGAGGCATCTCCGGCACCCGGGGCGCCACCCTCCGTCCTTCCGCTCAAAACTCGTTGTTTTGCAGTTTTTGTCCTGTTCACCGTTTCTGGAATGGCTTGTTCTGGACATTACGTACCTTTTGGGAACCTGTAATATTTACCTTTGGGCTCTTTCCTCGGTGGCGCTTTGCTTGTTATTGATTGCTGGCGCGGGAATCATTAGGTCTGCATATTAGAATGCCGTCGCTCGGGCGAAAACTTAGCTGTGAAAATCTTTGGTGCTGGTCGCGTGTAGGCCGCCCGGGCGTAGTCTGCTTCATCCTTCGGTCCACTACTTTAGCGGTCATAGCCAGGAAAAACTGTTGAGGGTTTTACGGGACGTAAGCCGTGGCGCCCGAGTAGGAGCGGTCCCTTCGGGGAGGGAGGCTTGACTTGCTCGGGCGCAACGCCATCAGACCGCGTAGACTATTAGCCCCCCGTGCGGGTTCGCGCCGCTCGGGCTCAGCAGGTTAATAGGAACGCGGAGATGGAGATCTAGCTCTTTTAGGGAAAAAATTGCCTGAGTTTTTCTATGTTCCAAGCGTTTGGAACAACGTTGCCATCGGCGTCTTTGAGTCGGTAAGTGCCGGGTCGGATTACCTCCACTACGGTGAAGGGCCTTCCCGCAGGCGAGCTTATGCCCGCCAGCGTTGGGTGAACTTAGCGCGAGACCAAGTCGCCTCGTTGAAGGCTCGAGCGGCGGACTGGCGACTCTGTAGCGCCATAGCGCTTGTTGGTATTTGGCCGACCGGAGGAGAGCAGCGTCGCGCGCCTCGTCGAGCCGATCGATGGCGTCTTGTTGCGAGTCAAGCCCCCGAGTCTGGTCGAAGGCTTGCAGCCTTGGGGCGCCGTACTCTAGGTCGGTCGGTAGCACAGCTTCGGCGCCGAATACCAGGAAGAACGGCGTGAACCCAGTCGACCGGGTCGGAGTAGTCCTTAGGCTCCAAAGGACGGAGGGTAGCTCAGCGGCCCATCGTCCCGCCGACTTCTTCAATCGGTTGAAGATTCGCGGCTTGAGCCCCTGCAGGATCAGGCCGTTTGCTCTTCGGCACAGCCATTGGTGCGGGTGGGCGTGACGCCCGATCGGCGAATGTTGAAGTCGTCGCAGAATTCCAGGAATTCTTTCCCCATAAACTGGGTGCCATTGTCGGTGATGATGGAGTTCGGGACTCCGAATCGGTAGACAATGGCGTGGAAAAGTCGACGCTTGCGACGTGATTATGGCGGTGGCCGCCTCTATCCACTTGGTGAACTTGTCCACCGCGACGAAAAGGTGCGTGAAGCCCCCGGGCGCCTTTTTGAAAGGTCCGAGTAGGTCGAGCCCCCAGACTGCGAATGGCCACGTGATGGGGATCGTCTGAGAGGCTTGAGCTTGGAAGGTGTGTTCACGGGCAAAAATTGGCACCCTTCGCAGGTGCGGACAATTTGCTCGGCGTCGGCCACTGCGGTCGGCCAATAGAAACCTTGGCGGAAGGCCTTACCTACGAGGGACCGCGGTGCTGCGTGATGGCCGCACACTCCACCGTGGATGTCGGCGAAACTCCTTACCTCGGTCGGCCAAGATGCGCCACGGAGGACCCCGGAGGACTCCTCTTGTAAAGGTCTTCGCCGACCAGGGACAAAAGATTTCGCTTCGCGGGCGAGGCGGAACCTCGGTCGGGTGCAGGGAGGGCCCCGTCCAGCTCAAGCGATCGGCGTAGGGCTTCCTCGGTCTGAGTCGGCCGTGAAACGCGTCCGTCTTAGGTCGGGCGCGCGTCCGATCGATTGGTGGCTGAGCCGGCGGTCTCGCCGCTGCTTTCGGCTACGAGTCGATCGGATGGGCGGTTGGTGAAGATCGTGGGCGAAGATCCCGGTCGGAACAGGTCCTTTGCCGGAAGCGAGGTTGGCGAGGTAATCGGCCTCACCGTTGTTGCGTCGGTAGCTGTGGTGGAGCTCGAACCCCTTGAACTTCTCTTCAAGCTTGCGCACTTCATGGCAGTATGCCGCCATGCGGGGATCTCGGGGCTCCGAGGCCTTCATGACCTGGTCGACTACCAGCTTGGAGTCACCGTATACGTAAAGCCGACGGACACCGAGGTCGGCGGCGATCCGGAGACCGTTGACGAGGGCCTCGTACTCGGCGACGTTGTTCGTAGCGTCGAAGAGCAGTCGGACGGCGTATTGCAGCTTGTTGCCGAGCGGAGAAATGATGACGATCCCAGCGCCCGCTCCATTCCTCGTGTAAGATCCATCGAAGTACATCGTCCAGTACTCAGGGTTCTCGAGTGCCGGGGGTGCCTGAGCTTCGGTCCACTCGGCGACAAAGTCGGCAAGAGCCTGCGACTTGATCGCCGTCTTGGGGACGAAAGAGATGTCGTGGCCGTCGAGCTCGAGCGCCCACTTGGCTATCCTTCGAGGGTGCGGTTGCGGACAATCTGTAAGCGGCGCGAAGTCTACAACGGAGACAAGGTCTTGGCGAAATAGTGGATCGATTTCCTTTTCGCGATTAACATGCGTAAGCAGCTTCTCGCTTGCGGTAGCGAGTTTTGGACTCGAGAAACGCCGATGAAGTAGACCGCCGCTGCACCTTGAGCGCGACCTTCCTCCGCCCTTCGATGATGAGTGCAGCGTTGACGACTCGGGCGTGGCGACAAGAACGTAGAGGAGCAAGGGCTCGCACGGAGTGGGCGCGGTCAAGACCGGAGGTGATGTCAGGAAGGCCTTGATCGGTCCAGAGCGTCTGAGCTTCTTAGGTCCAAGCGAAGTGGTCGGACTTCGGCGGCTTATAAGCGGCATTCGCGCCGCCGAGGCGAATCTGAAAGCGGCTTCGAGGCCACGAGGCACCCGCTAGCCTTTGGGCGCCCTTGGTCGGCGATCGGCCCATTTCATGATTGCGAAATCTTCACGGGTTGGCCGATTCCGCTCTCGGATATAATGTGGCGAAGCTTTCCCTGGGGACCCGAATACACACTTTTCGGGGTTGAGCTTTATGCGAAACCGTCGGAGGTTCGCAAAAGTTTCTTCGAGGTCGGCGATGAGGTCGTCGACCTTCCCGGTTTTGACGACGATGTTGTCCACGTAGACCTCGATGTTGCGGCCGATTTGGTCGTCGAAACAGGTGTACATGCACCGCTGGTACGTAGCACCTGCGTTCTTCAGGCCGAAGGGCATCGTTACGTAACAGAACGAGCCAAACGGAGTGATGAAAGAAGTCGCGAGCTGGTCGGATTCTTTCATCGGGATTTGGTGGTAGCCCGAGTAGGTGTCCAGGAAGGAAAGCGATTCACACCCGGCGGTGGAATCGATGACCTGGTCGATGCGGGGCAGGGGAAAATGATCTTTGGGACATGCCTTGTTCAGGCTCGTGTAATCAACACACATTCTCCATTGCTCGGATTTCTTCTTTACAAGGACAGGGTTGGCGAGCCACTCGGGGTGGCGCACCTCTTTTATGAATCCTGCCTCCAGAAGCTTAGCTACTTCTTCCCCTTTGAGCCTGCGCTTTTCTTCGTCGAAACGGCGCAAGCGCTGGGCAACCGGCCTCGCGCCGGGTCGGATAATGAGGGTGTGCTCGGCGACCTCCTTGGGATGCTGGCATATCAGGGTCTTCCATGCAAAGACATCGGTTTGCGGGAGGAAGTCGACGAGCCCTATTTGGCGGGGCGGCGGACCCCCGCCACGGCCTTGGCGGGGTCTTCGGGATCGACCGCGACCCTCTTCGTGTCCTCGGCGGACTCGAAGGATCCGGACCCCGACTTGCTGGAGGTAGGGACCGACCCGGAGGCTTCCCTTCGATAGATGTCGAGCTCGGCGGACGCGATGACCGCTGAGGCCAACTCGCAGTTGCTTCGCTCGCAGTTGAAGGCTAGCTGAAAAGATGAGGCCACGGTTTATGATGCCCCATGGCCTGGAATCTTAACTTCAGGTAAGTATAGTTGGGGATTGCCATGAATTTAGCGTAGCATGGCCTCCCTAAGATGGCATGGTAGGACCCCGCGAACTCCACAACCTCGAAAGTAAGGTTCTCGGTGCGGAAATTCTCGGGCCCCCCAAAGGTGACGGGCAGGTCGACCTGCCCGAGAGGGTAAGCCTGCCGACCGGGGATGACACCATGGAAGGGCGCCTTGCTTGGTCGCAGGTCGGCGGGAATCCCAGGCTTCCGCGTCTCAACATACATGATGTTGAGGCGCCGCCACCGCCATGAGCACCTTCGTGAGGCGCTTTGACCCCACGATGGGGTCAACGACGAGTGGGTACCTTCCTGGGTGCGGGATGTGGTCGGGATGATCCGCCCGATCGAAGGTGATCGGGGACTCCGACCACCGGAGGTACTTCGGGACCGCAGGGGTCACCGTGTGCACCTCGCGGTAGGCGAGCTTCTGCCGCCGCTTGTCGGCGTAGCTCTCCGGGCCGCCGAAGATCATGAGGCATCCGTCGGGTTCCGGGAACCCGCCGTCTGCCTTCCCCTCCTCGGCCTCCGGCGTTGGGTCACGCTTCTTCCCTTTACCCCGCGGTTGCGGGGGGTTCCCGGAGAGGAAACGCCTCAGGACTTCGCAGTCCCGATATTTGTGCTTGACGGGATACCCGTGATGCGGACACGGGCTGTCCATCAATTTCTCGAAGTGGTCGGCGCTGTCGCTTTTCTTTGCTTGTCGGCGCGGCGTGCGCGACCATGTGCCCCTCGGGGCTGCTTCCGCCGTCGCGCAGCCGGAGCGGTCGGAAGCGGTCGGCTTCGGGCCGGGCTCTCGTTTGGCCTTTCCTTTGTCGAAAATGGCCCCCACAGCCTCCTCGCCGGAGGCGTGGTTGGTAGCAACATCGAGCAGCTCCTTGGTGGTTCTAGGTTTGATGCAACCCAGTTTGTGGACCAGAGCTCGGCACGTGGTGCCATAGATGAACGCCCCTACGACGTCGGCGTCGCTGATGTCAGGGAGCTCATTACACTGTTGGGAGAAGCACCGGATAGAGTCCCGGAGCGTTTCCTCCGCCTTGCTTGCGATTCTTTAGGTCCCAGAGTTCCTGTATGCGCTTGTAGGTGCCTGAAGTTTCCGGCGAGCGTTCTTCAAGTCGGCCCAGTTCCTAATGGTTCCAGCGGGCAGATACTCGAGCCAGGCTCGGTCCGAGTCCGCCAGATAAAGGGGGAAGTACTGAATGATGAAAAGATCATCGGTAGCCCCTCGGCTCGACAGGCGAGCCGGTAATCTTCGAGCCAAACACCGGGGTTCGTTGCTCCCGTGTATTTGGCTATGTTAACGGTGCCGGAAGCGGCGAAAATCCGCTGACGGATCTCCCACGAAAATGCTTAGGGTCGGGCCTCTCGGCTCGAACTCTGATCGACGCCGATCACATCCGCCACTGCGAGCGGGCTCCGGCCATTGCCGGCCTTTCAGCGCGACGAGGGTGTCGCGGTAGTCATGGCGCTGCCCGAGACGCCTTGGCGCCTTGAATATAGGAGACCTAGGGCCGCTCAAGCTGCGGTCGGTTACGGCGGCTCACGGTGTGCACGGCTCGGCGGCTGAGTGGGACCTCGAATCTTTGCGCGAGGCCGGTACATGTTGTACGGCGGCGTGCTCTACCAGCTCCCGGAGGTCTTTGGTAGGTAGCCAACCTCGAGTTAAACAGCTCGGGGATGCCATGGGCGATTGCGGCATGACAAAATTTTAGTGCCGGGAGCGGGAAGCACGGGCAACGACGGCTCCCGGCCACCTTGGTATACCTCTGTAGCGTCTGCACCGCCTTGTGTCGGCGGGGGCGCGAGTTGGCTCGGCCCTGGTTGATCGACCCTCGCCTTGCCAAGCCTGGCCGCTCGTAACTCCAGCTCCCGCTGCTGGAGGGGCTCGTCGTGGCGGATCCGGGGAGACTCGACCGCCCGTGCCGCCCCGCTTCCGGCGCTTCGGAGCGCTGGTGGAGGGCCTCTCGGCTCGGGGAAGTGGCGGCCGACTGCTGGGCCATGTCGGCCACGTTGCATTCGCGGGGGTAGGGTTCCTCCGGGGCTCGCTCCACGTCAGAGTCGGAATCGCCGTTGGAGGTACTCTCCAATATTTCGTGGAAGGAGGCCGGCGTGTAGCCGGCCATCGCCACGAAACGCGATCGTGCGGGGGACGATGGCATCGCCTCCACAGAATCGCGCACCCTGGCGGCGGCGCGCTTGTGGCGTCGTCGTCGGAGCGCAGGTCCTCGAGTCGAAGGTTGTCGAGGGTGCGGCGGCGGATCGGCGCCCGCGAGGGCTGGTTGGAGGGAGCGGCGGAGGCGAAGCTCGAGCTCTCCGCCGTGGTGGCGAAGTTGAAGAACCGAAAGCAGACTCGGCTCTCGGCACGAGGCGCCGTCGATGGAGAAAGCCATCAGGGAGACCAAAACGGGAGTCCGGAGACGATGATGACGCGCGAGGCCCCTACCTGGCGCGCCAACTGTCGGCGTTTCGTGAACCGGCAAGTAAATTTGTAAGTCTTAGGGGCCGCGCGCCTCCGCTCCCTGAATGGTTAGACCCAAAAAGAGAAAAGGAGGGGTCCAAGATTTATCTTGGTTCGGCCGAATGTCCCTACTCAGCCTCTGAGGTGGTCGAACTTTATTGCTCCCAGCGAACCTGCCGTGCTACAATCGTGGGCTGAGCTCGGGCCCGGGCGCCTTGCGCACAGGGGTTGTCCGAGTGGCTACTAGTCTGAATCGAGGATGCGGTGCCTGGTGTTTTTTACGTCGTGCCCCCTCCGAAGGGCCAAGCCTCCCCTTATATAGCCCAGGGAGACCGGTTACACGGAGTCTACGAGAGTGTATAAAGGAAAAAAAAATGGATGGGGCTTAGGAGCCTAGGAGTCAGGTCTCCGCCTCGGTGTCGAGCTTCTCGACACGCCCTCTGACGGGTAGTTGCACGTCTTCGTCGGGTTGGTGGTGGCGTGGAATGAGCGGCTCGGTCCGTTCCTCCGAAGCAGCGCACCGCCCTCTGCGCGGTGTCGAGTCTTGATGTTGGGGTGTCGAGCCGGAATTGCCTTGGGAAGCGCGGCGCCCGTCTTAACTTGGTCGTGATTGAGCCGTTCGTCGGCGTGGTTGGTACCGGCACGGAGGTCGGTTTCGTGACTTCTCATTCCGCCTTGATGAAGATGGTTGGCGCTTTGTTCGAGGCTCTGGCTGTCTGACCCGTTAGTCGAGCACCTTTAGTCGGTATTGCCGTTGCTTCTGCGCTGTCTGTAGTGTCTGGTCGGATTTGCTTTCGGGTGGGGTTGGTCGGGAACCGAATGCCTTCGTGGGCTTAGTCGGTCGGCCTTCCACTGCCTTGAGTCTTGTTAAGGCGCTTGACCCGCCGTGTTGGTCGGAGTTGTCCTTTGGGGTCGAGCTGGTCGGTGGTCGTGGGCCTCCGACCAGGACCTCTCGTTCGAGGCCCGGGCGTGTTGTCGGCCCATATGCTTCTCGTGGGCCGTTGGAGGTACCCATGTCATAGGTATCCGTCAGTATTCAACCAACTTCTCTTGATATTTAGCAAAACAATGTTTTGAACGATGACCAGTCTTCTGACAATACTCACAAGGCTCTGAAGATTTTCCTCTAGATGTATTGAACTTTTGAGAAGTCACCAGCACACTATGAGGTACTGTCACATTGCTAACGGACATAGTCTTGAGATGAGTCTCTTCAGCAATTAGATCAGACAAAGCCTGTGCCATGGTTACAGTCGAAGAATTATGAAGCAACCGTGTACGAATGTACTCAAAATCAGCCCTTACTCCCATAACAAAATGATATGTAAGAAACTTTTCAATGAATTTGTGTGCTGGACATCCATCTGCTGTGCACTGAGGTACCATAGAGAGCAATGGTCCCATTATAATTTCAAAAGCAGAATTATACTCATCAATGGACATGTCATTCTGCTCAATTGAATGAATTCTTTGCATGAGAGTATGAAGAAGAGCACCACTGTCCTGAACATAACGCTGCTGCAAGTAAGACCACATTGCCTTGGCTTTCTTAAAGGGGGCAAGACTCATAATCATAGATTGCTTAACACTGTTGACAATGGCTGCCATCACTTTTCCATCATTGATTTCCCAAGTTGTGAGTTTAGTGGCATTACTACCATCAGTCTTAAGTGCAGGAGGATCATTAGTCAAGTGAAAAGCTAAAGCATAACCCCGCAATGCAATCTCCACAGAAAATGCCCATTCCCGATAATTTTGACCATCAAGAGTGATATTGATAGCAATTGCAGTGAGATGTGACATATTGGGAGAAAATAAATGATCGGATGGATGGAAGCTGGCGCCGCGGCATGGACGAACGGCGAGCGACAACGCCGATGGTCGACGCGAAGACGACAGCCGCCGCCGGACCGGCGGCGATCGGTGATGGCGCGGATGGCGACTGCAGACGGCGACATAAGCACCAGCGCCGCCCGCGAGGCGAAACGGGCGACGCGGCAGCGCCACGACTGCGACGATAGCCTTGATCGGCGATGGCGAGATGGCGACGCAGACGGGCGGCATAAGCACCAGCGCCGCCGCGAACAAAACGGCGCGGCGAAATCGCGGATGGCAGCGGCGAAAGTAGCAGCTTCGGTCGGCGGCGTGGGCAGCGACACTTAACGCAGGCGGCGCGACGATGGCGCAGACGAGCAACGGCTCGGGCGGCGAGTGTCACAGACGATGGCGTGGACGGCGGCAGCTTGGCGGGCGACGAGGAAAGTCGCGGACGCAGATGAAGACCAGCGGACAAAGGCGACGCTCGATTGGATCGTGGGTTGACCAGGGATTAGATTAACCCTAATCCTAACCCTAATTTCTGCTCTGATACCATGTGTTACTAACCTTGAGATTTGAGCAGATAAGTTCTCCAATAGGTTGACATAGATATATATAGCCATAGTATGGGCCTAGATGTGATGGGCCTTAACACAGAGACGTCATCCATTTCCGCAAAAGTCTATATACCAAGCTCAGCAGCCTCTGGAACTTGTTCATGCAGACATGTGTGGTCCAATTTCTCCTCAAACACTAGCTGGAAACAGGCATTTTCTGTTAATGGTTGATGATTATTCACGACTGATGTGGGTTGTCTTGATAAAGACTAAAGATGAAGCTCTGGCTGGGTTTAAGAAAATCAAGGCGCGAGCCGAAGTAGAAGTTGACAGAAAGCTCAAAGCACTTCGTACTGATCGTGGAGGTGAATTTGTTTCACAAGAATTTGATGATTTCAGTGCACAACAAGGGGTGAGGAGACTCCTTACTGCACCGTATTCCCCGTAGCAAAACGGAGTGGCTGAACACCGGAATCAGACTATTGTAAGCACAGCTCGTTGTCTTCTGAAGAATAAAGGGATGCCTGGATATTTCTAGGGTGAAGCTATGGCCACTGCAGTGTATCTTTTGAACCGGCCTCCAACTTGAAGTGTGGATGGAAAAACACCCTATGAGTTGTGGCACAAACGAAAACCGAGAGTGGTTCCTCTTCGGGTCTTCGGATGTGTCGCATATATTAAAGTGACAGCACCTAATACCAAGAAACTTGATGACAGAAGCATACGAGGGGTGTTTGTCGGCTATGAAAGTGGTTCAAAAGCCTACATATGCTATAATCCTAAGACAAGCAGGTTGTTGATAAGCCGAGACGTGATCTTCGATGAAAAGGAGTCTTGGAATTGGTCTGAAGAAATAAGGACTGATTCCAGAGTCACAGAAGACATCTTTGTGATTGATATGAGTGAGAGGCCGGCAGCAGATCCAGAAGTGCAGAGTCAAGAAGAATCAGTTGATCACTCAATATCTTCGCATGAAAATCTGAGTAATCAATCCCCTGCAGAAATTGGATCTCCAATACATGAGACAGAAGACCAAGCTCAAGAATCACCGGTATCTAACCCGAAAACACTGGCAACTTTAGTTTCTTTCTTTTTAGATCAAAAAGGCTTCCCCTATTTTATTCCATGGAATAAAACGAGTTCAACACAACCCTCGTTTTGCGTATTTGAGGCGCGCCCGCCGCAAACATATCATCCAAAAACAAAACCAAAACTTACTGACAAAAAACAAACTAATCGCCAGTTCCTTACGCTAGCCACTCCAGAACCAGCGCCAAAAAAGCTAACGCCAGGTCCTTGCTTCCAGAAAAAACGCCAGAACCAGCTCCAAAAACCAAATACTCTCTGCGCTTCCCAGAACCATCAGCGGCCATCAAAACTACAAGCAAACAAACCACCTCCAGAATCAGGTGGAGTCAGCAATCTGGACTTCTTGCGCATATACTCTGTCCCCAGCCAAGTCTCAGCATCATTCCAGCTTTTTCCTCCAGACTTCTTGCTACTTCTTCCACTTGTCTTCCTTGATCTTCCTTCAACAGGATCAGCCCGACTTCTTAGTCTTTTTGCTATCATCCTCAAAACCACGGGTATCCTTCCATCCTTCTCCTGAAAACATCTGAAATTCGTAATTTCCAAATCGACCAAAGCACGCAGATGTGCTTACATTAACCACATTGTGTTTCTTCCTACTAATCCACCAACAAGCCACATTTTCAAAAGAATTACCCAGATTCATATTTAGCAACTCAGCCATCTCATTCCAGATAACTTTACTAACACAGCAATTGAATAATAAATGCGAAATGGACTCAGGCTCTGTACAAAACACACAAGTAATATCATCCACCTTCTGTCTTTTGTTCAAGTTATCCCTGGTCATTAATTTATTATGAGCCAATAACCAGAGAAAAATATGAATTCTCGGAGGGACATTGATTTTCCACACCGCAGGGATAAATACCGGTTTAACCCCTCTAAAACTGATAACCGCATAGAGAGACTGCACTGAATACACCCCTTTTGAATTAAATTGCCAAATAATAGAGTCACAATCATCGTTAAAGACAATTGACTCTGCAACACTTACTAGATCCTGCCACATATTAAACAACCTCTGAGAAACATCTCTTCTAAAGGAGAGTCTCAAATTTTCACCATCTCAGGCATCTCTGACACTAATATTCTTATCCATAGAAATCACGTAAAGCAGCCAAAATTGAATAGCTAAACTGGAAATACCAAACCATTGATCTTCCCAAAACCTAATACTTTTACCGTTACCAATCTTCCACATATAACCCATTTTAGCAGCGTTGGCCGCCCAGAGCACACCTTTCCAAAAGGGGGAGGCTTTAACAGCAGGGCAACAAAAAAGGTTAGGATTAGAAGTTTGATACTTATTATCCACAATCTGACGCCAAAGGCTCTCTTGTCTCAAGTAATACCTAGAAGCCCAAGAAGCCAACAAACACAAGTTCAAATTTCTCAAGTCTGGAACCCCCAAACCCCCATAATCCTTTCTCTGAGCAATTAATTGCCAATTCGCTAAGTGATAATGTCTTTTATGCTCGTTGTCATTCCAGAAAAAATGGGCCATCTGAGAATTAATCTCCTCAATTGCCCACTTAGGAAATTTAATAACGGACAACAGATAAGTAGGAATACTAGCTAAGCAAGATTTTAACAGAGTCAGTCTACCCCCATAAGAAAGCATACGCCCTCTCCAACCAGCAACCCATTTAATCACTTTATCTACTACAGGTTATATGTCCTCCTTCCTCAACTTAGCATAGTGTAAAGGGACTCCTAGATACTTAAAAGGCAAAGAGCCCAGCTTACAGCAAAAGAGTCTAGCAAGATTATTTCGCTCTCTATCATCAAGACCTACATCCATCAAATCACTTTTCTCATAGTTAATCTTCATACCAGAAATCTGCTCAAAGCAAGCCAACGGCCATTTGAAGTTTCTAGCTTTCTCCAAGTCATTTTTCAGAAAAAGAATAGTATCATCAGCATATTGGAGGCTAATTATACCACCAGGGCACACATTAGTCATCAAACCTTCAATCAGGTTGTTACGAGAAGCTTTAACAAGCATTCTAGAAAAAACATCCACTATCAGATTAAACAGCAGGGGAGAGAGAGGATCTCCCTGCCTTAAACCTTTACCAGGTTTAAAATAAGTGTTATTCTCATCATTAATTCGCACACACATAGAACCCCCATCACTATCTGTTTGATCCAATTAATCCATCTCTCCCCAAAACCCCTACTTCTCAACATATCCTCAAGGAAACTCCAAAAAACCCTATCATAAGCCTTCTCATAATCAATTTTGAAAATGACACCTTGACTTTTTCTGCTAGCTACATCATGAATAATTTCATGTGCAGCCATAACACTATCAAGAATAAATCTACCCTTAACAAAAGCAGATTGATTAGGGGAGATAATCCTATCAGCAATCTTAACCAGTCTATTATTCAGGGCTTTAGAAAAAACCTTGAAACTGCAATTAATCAAGCTAATAGGATGAAACTTCTTTAAATTCCTAGCATCATTCTCTTTGAGGATTAAAATAATAATAGTGTAATTCAACCTAGAAAGGCTCAAAGACCCGTTTTCAAAACAGTGCACCATAGCCATCAAATCATCTTTCACTAAATTCCAAAACTTCTGATAAAACATAAAAGAGAAACCATCTGGGCCAGGAGCCCATCAGCATAAGAACCAAAAACTGCATCTTTAATCTCGACTTCAGAGAAAGAAGCTTCCAACAGCCCATTCTCTTCAACATTAATCCTACTGTCAATATCCCAGAACTCCTTTTTCAAAGAAATATTCAGCTCATCTTCAGGACCAAACAAGTTCTTATAGAACTTCACAGCCAACTTAAGCATATCTTTAGTATCCTCAATAGGGCCATCAACATCATCTAGGACATTTATATGTTTCTTTCTTCTTCTCTGATTGGCAACTGCATGAAAATATGCAGTATTTTTATCCTCCTCACTAATATCTCTATCCCTCGATCTTTGTTTGGCATTAATCTCTTCAATACTCCAAATTTCATTTAACTCGGTCACTAAGCTTTTTAGATTGTTTTTCTCTTCTTCAGATAAGTGAGAACTTTCCTTCTTTACATCCAAGATATTAATTTCACTTAGCAGTTTAGCCTTTTTCTTCTTCATCGCAGACTGAGCATTAATAGCCCAACCTTTGATCTTCTTTCTCAGACTTCTAATCTTAAATTGCCAAATATCAACAGAATCAGTCTTATCACAGGGAGACTTCCAAGATCTTTCTACCACCTCAACAAGGTCAGGCCTACTCAACCACCACTTCTCAAATCTAAACAACTTCTGCTTCTTCTTTTCTATATTACCAAAGTTCACAATTAAAGGAACATGATCACTGCTAGCTTTAGAGCCAGCTTTGACCGCCGTTTGAGGATATTTATGGTCAAACTGAGTAGTCACAAAAATTTTATCAAGCGCAGCCATAATAGGATTCTCTTGATTGTTACATCAAGTAAAAGTTCTTATTGAGTCTTTCAATTCTATCATCCCCCATTTATTACACCAATCATTAAAAAGGAAAGCCCAGTGGTGATTAATCACCCCATTACTTTTTTCCATTTGACTTATCACCATATTAAAGTCACCCCCAAGCATGGTTGGACCATCCCAACTACTCATAATCAGATTTAACTCTTCTAAAAACTCCTGCTTACCTTCCTCATAAGGGGACCCATACACCACCACCAACCGCCAAACAAACTTATCAGCAATATTCTTAATCATACAGGTCATGCAGAATTTAAAATTCTGCCATCCTTCTACTTCACAAGTAATAGAATTAACTCCTACCAAAATACCACCAGCAGTACCAATAGAAGGAAGCCAATTCCATTGATAGTCTTTATTAATATTTCTCAATAGGTAATCCTCAAAATTCTGTTTATTCGTTTCCTGAATACCTATAAAATCTAGCTTGTTTTCAAAAACAAAGTCATGAATTCCAGTAATCCGACCTGATTTATTCAGGCCTCTAATATTCCAGAATGCACCCTTCATTACTATTGACTTTTAGTTTTTTAGCGCTAACTATCTGAGACCAAGACTTTTTCCCATTCAAATCCACACTTCCCATCATTGGTGAACTATCTGCAACTTTAGTTTCTTCAGAAGAGACTCTGCGTTTCAGGTCACCTGAAGATATATACAATGAAACAATTGATTTAGCCACATATGACTATGATCCGATGATGATGATCTTTGAAGAACCGGCGAACTTCCAAGATGCAATGAAGGAGACTGCTGGAGAAAAGCTATGCAGGAGGAAATGGCCTAAATTCAAGAAAACAAGACGTGGGAGTTAATGCCTTTACCTGAGGGACAGAAAGCGATTGGCTTGGAATGGGTCTTCAAGGTAAAAAAGGATTCGGCAGGGAAGATTATGAAGAACAAAGCACATCTTGTGGCGAAAGGTTATGTGCAGAAGCAAGGTGTGGACTTTGAGGAGGTATTTGCTCCAGTAGCTCATCTAGAAACCATAGACTACTCATTGCAATTGTGGCACATGGAAATTGGGAGATACATCATATGGATGTGAAAACCGCATTCTTGATTGGAGGATTAAAGGAAGATGTGTATGTGTCGCAACCTCCATGTTTCGTTGATCAACGCAAACCTCAGTCGGTGTTAAAACTGAGAAAGGTATTGTATGGGCTTTGGCAAGCTCCAAGGCGTGGAATTACAAGCTTGACAAGAGTCTAGAGTCCCTGGGATTTGAAAGATGTCCATATGAATATGCAGTCTACAAGAAAAACATTGAAGGTAATATTATGCTTGTTGGTGTATATGTGGACGATCTAATAATAACTTCATCATCTCTTGCCGATATTACTGAATTCAAGAGTCAGATGAAGAAGCTATTTAGCATGAGTGACCTTGGATTGTTGAGTTATTATTTAGGCATTGATGTGAAACAAACAACTCGTGTTATCTCATTATGCCAAGGAGGTTATGTAGCAAAAATAATCGAGCAAGCAGGGTTGAAGGGCTGTAATCCATGTCTTACTTCCATGGAAATCGTTTGAAATTCAGCAAGCAAAGTGAAGAGCCGGTTGTGGATGCAACCATGTACAGGAGTGTTGTTGGAAGCTTACGGTATTTTGGTAAACACACGTCCTGACATTGCTTTCGCTGTTGGATATATGAGTCGATTTATGGAGAAGCCTACAACTCAGCATTGGGCTGCCGTCAAACACATATTAAGGTATGTAAATGGAACTCTGGATCTTGGCTGCTTCTATGGCAAGAACGGCAGTAGAAAGCTTGAGTTGGTCGGATATTGTGATAGTGACTTTGTCGGCGATGTTAATGACTGGAATAGCACCACAAGAATCGCATTTTTCTTGGGAGAAAGTTTGGTTACTTGGCAGTCACAGAAGCAAAGAATTGTGACGTTGTCATCCTGCGAAGCTGAGTATGTCGCTGCAACCATGGCTGCATGTCAAGGAATTTGGTTGGCACGACTGCTAGCAAGTCTTGTGGATAAGAAAAGTGAGAAGTTTGAAGTGAAAATTGACAATAAAGCTGCAATATCATTGTGCAAAAATCCGGTATACCACAAGAGAAGTAAACATATTGATATGAGGTATCATTTTATAAGAAAATGCATTGAAGATGGAAAGATGGAAGTTGATTATGTCAAGACTGAAGAACAACTTGCAGATTTGTTTACAAAATCCCTTGGTCGGCTGAGATTTTCTGAGCTGCGACAGAAATTGGGAATAGTCGATGTCAGAGCTGCACATCATGTCTAGGGAGGTGTAATGTTGAACTAAATTTGCTGTGTATTGTCTTACGTTTTCCAGAGTTTGTATTTTCCAGAGTTCATTCAGAGTCCATCGCTAGAAAGAAGTTCGAGTCGAGTTGTTGCATACGGCAAAAGGAGTTGTTGCATAAGCGTAACGATGAAGCGATTCGGTAAGATTATTAGAGTATGAGTTGGTTAGTATTTGGTAGTTCGGACAAAGTCTGCTAACCAGAAAAACATATGTAAACTTTTGCTTTTTTTTTGATAAAGGATAAACATCCGGTCTCTGCAATTGCACACAACCGAGTTTTACAAGTGCCATAGCCATCTAACTTTAAGGAATAAAAAGGGCAAAGAGAACTCAAAACTAAAAGCAAAGTCTATAATTGCTTCTCCATCCAAACTTGGCAAAGATCTCCATCGCCACAACCTCCATTGACCTACTTGCCAGACGGATAAGCTCCCTTTTATTTTCATGCTGCAAGAGCGTCCAAAACCGTAGCCAATACGTTCCCCTGAAAATAACCTGCATAAAAGAAGAACATTGTTTTTTCTCAAAGATTTGATCATTGCGAGTGCACCAAATAGCCCATAGAAGAGCAGCACCCCCCCACAAAAATCAATCTTCTTTCACCTTGAGCAATACTCGATAACCAACAACCAATCATATGAGTCATAGATGTCGGAGGCGATAAACGAGTAGCAACATGCACAATTCTCCAAATAATCTTAGAGAGATGGTAATCAAAAAATAAATGTTGTATTGTTTCATTGCAATTACAAAAACAACATTTTTGATTCCCATACCAATTGCGTTTAGCTAGATTGTCCTTTGTTAGAATTACTCCTCGTTGTACATACCAGAGAAAAATTTTAATTTTTAAAGGAAGTTTCAACTTCCAAATGAACTTACTATTGAAAGGAGTACCCCGATTCATTAAATATGCATACATAGATCATACAGAGAACTGACCATTTCTATGTAAACCCCAATGAAAAATATCCTTTTCATTTGTAAGCTGGCAATGTGCTAATTTAGCAACTAGATTATACCATGCTGTTAATTTATCCCCTATTAATGCTCTACGAAAATTAATATTTGGTGGCATTTGGGACATAACATTCTCCACAGTACTATGTGGGTAATGAACAATGTTATACAGACTTGAAAATTGCACCATAAGAGGTGTAGAATCCACCCAAGTATCTTCCCAAAACCTAGCTTGAGAACCATCTCTTATCCTAAATGAACCACAATCCAGGAAATCATTTTTGACCTTCAATAGTCCTTTCCAAAAATGTGAGTCCCCTAGTTTAATATGAACTTGGGACAAACATTTAGAACTCAAATATTTATTTTTAAGCAAAGTCTGCCAAATCTCATCTTCATTTAACAGATTAAATAGCCATTTGCTGAGAAGACATTTATTCTTAAGCTGAAGGTCAACAATACCCAGTCCTCCTTGATCTTTAGGACGACAAATGATATCCCACTTAGCAAGACGATATTTTCTCTTTGCATTATTACCTTGCCAAAAGAACCGAGATCGATAGGAATCAAGCTTATGCACAACACCCTTGGGAACGTCAAAGAAGGACATCATGAACATAGGTAGACTACTTAAAACTGAATTTAATAAAACCAGACGACCTCCGTAAGAGAGATGTTTGGCTTTCCATGTACTTAACTTTCTTTTAAATCTATCCTCAATAACACCCAATCCGCATTATGGAGCTTATGATAATGCATCGGAATCCCTAAGTATCGAAATGGGAAAGATCCTATCCCACAACCAAACAAGTCAGTATACTCTTGTTCATACTGTCGAGCGTCACCAAAGCAAAAAATCTCGCTTTTGTGAAAATTAATTTTTAGACCCGATAATTATTCAAACACACAAAGCAATAACTTCATATTTTTAGCCTGCTCGATATCATGATCCATTAAAAGGATCGTATCATTAGCATACTGCAAAATCGATAAACCATCATCCAAAAGATGAGGAATAACTCCTCGAATCTGGCCAGCCTCTTTTGCTCGTTAAATCAAAACAACGAGCATATCAGCCACAATATTGAACAGAATAGGAGACATAGAATCACCCTGACGGAGACCTTTTTTAGGTTGGAAGTAATGTCCAATGTTATCATTCACTTTAATATCCACACTACCACCAATGACAAACTGTTCGACCCATGAACACCACTGCTGGCCAAATCCCTTCATCCGAAGAGTTTGTTGAAGAAAAGACAATTTTACCTTATCATAAGCCTTTTCGAAATCCAGTTTTAAAATCACTCCATTGAGCTTCTTTAAATGTAATTCATGAATAGTTTCATGTAGTATTATTACCCCTTCCATAATATTACGACCGGACATGAACGCAGTTTGAGATGGTCCTACAACTTTATTGGCCACCCCCATAAGTCTATTGGTAGCCACTTTTGTGAAGATTTTGAAGCTCACATTGAGCAAACAAATCGGTCTATATTGTTGTAAACTTTTGCTATGTATAGAGGAGAGAAAAACAGAAAACGCTGCGGTGGTTTTGCAGCACCAAAAGATCAATCTCTGTATATTGTCTGTTCTCAGTGCAGTGGTTTTGCAGCACCAAAAGATCAATCTCTGTATATTGTCTGTTCTCTGCTTTTCTTTCGTTTCAGGCTGCTGCTCTGTGTTGTGCTGAAGCCATCGACAACAAGATTCAGGCTTGTGGGCAGTTGACAGCAACAGAGAAGACAAGAAGAAGCAGACTCTGATCAGAAGAGTTACTCGAAGCTTTGTTTTTTCTACTGACAAATTAAGGGCTTCGCAGCATTCTAAAAACTAAGGGGGGAAAAAACGTAGGACGCCTAAAGAATTGAAAATCGCAGGAATTTACAAAAGGTGTCTGATTATACCATATAAAACTTTTGAGATTAAATATTAGTTGATTAGAGAGAATAGAGAAAGGAAGAGATAAAGTGCACTATAACTCTCAAAATAATTTGTAACATGAGGCTTGACCTCATTCTAAAATTCCTCTAAAATTTATAAGAAAATTCTACATCCTCTGAAATTCCTTTGAATCAATCCTACGAATCAAACACTCATAATTTTTTTCCCTTTGGATCGAATTTTCTCATATTCCTTTAAAACTCCTTTGAATAAGAAGGCCCTTCGTTTTGCGTCTCCGTGTGTGCACAGTGTGCTGCACACTGTGCAGTTTGCTTGGAGAGTTGGAGGACCGTTTCAGAGTAGTTAGTATGGCTGTTATGCGTGAATTGTAGTTGTTAGTAATTAGTGAAGCGAGTACCAGTAGCAGTAGGCCTGTGTTCGGGGAAGCTGCAAGAGGTTACTGTACTATAATTTTCTGAATTAACCTGTACGATTTCCTGAGTGCATGCAACAGTATAGTGACCAGCTTGCTAGCATGCAGAGTGCTAGTACATTCGGCACACTCATTGCAGTTGGTAAAGACCGTATAAAACCACAGTCCACAGTACCAGTCATACCCAAGCTATTAGCCATCAGACATTAGCGTTCCCAGACGTGCCCCACCTTATCCTGCCTACGAGTACGAGCCCTGCTGAGAGTGACTAGGTGGTCCTCACGATCAGCTAGCCTGAACCGGTTGCAACCGTGAAGCTAGCTACGTATGTACACGTACGTACCCAGCTCCAGCCAAAATTTGAACTGATCGGTTTTCATATAGGGGTGAAAACGGGTCGACTAATAACTGATACATATCCGTATCTAAATAAATTTATTTGAAATTGTAGATATGAGTTTGGAATACAGATGACCTACCATCCGACCGTATCCGATCCATTTTCACCCCTAATTTTCAAGCTCTTCTCGTCACAATGGTTTAGAGATCAGCTCAGTTCGACGCGACTTTTGACGGGCGCGGCTGGTGGTTGGTGCACCCACATGTGACCCGTGCCGATGCCGCCGCCTCGGCGACGGTAATCGGCGTACATCGGTGCTGGGTTCCCCGTCGCGGCGTCACGCCCTTGCTCATGCAGCTACAGGCAGCAGCTGTTCATATTTGACCCCTCAACGAACCTCCCCGTCCCCCGTCCATGATCTGAACGCATTGCAGGGTGCTGTTGCTGTTGGACATGAACCGTGCTTGATTGTCCAGCACACTCACCTTGTCACAATTTAGAATAATATATATTTAATGAAAATTACAGAAATAATATGCCAAAAATAAAATGCGATTATACACACATTTTTGAAATTGTTGATTTTCGTTGGGACGATATTATTTTTTTTCAATTAATTTTTTATTAATATATATGTTATTTTTATTTTAAATATTATTTTGTAAATTAAATATATATTATTTTAAACAAAAATTCCCTTGTCAAACATGTAGGGCAAGCACGTCGCACGTCTCCCTCTAGGTAAATTCTCTCTGTTTGGCAGTTCTGGAGGTCTCCTCGCGTTTGGAAGCTCAAATTTTGCAGACTGTTATTACCTAGTGTTACAGGATAAACATGAATCTGCAGGTAGACGGCAGTGTTCACAAAGGCTGTGTTTAGTTGTCTGCGCCATCTTAGCCTGCCTCTCATATGAGCCATCCAGGCTAGTTTTGATCTGCATAAGTGGATGCAAACTGAGTTGTTTGGTTGTTTGTTTATGTATCTCACGGGTCTGCATTAGAAAGAAACCTAATTTCTGTGTTTCCTTCATCCTGCATGAGTAGGTACAATTACATCCACCTGGTCTAGATAAATAGTAAATCAAATACGTATCTAAGGGCATTTACAATGCTGTTTCTTAGATGGTTTCTTAGCATGCCATATAGGATAAAAAGCTTAGGTGGCAATGAATTAATGCAGAGAGAGAAGGTTAGAGTTTCTTAAACTAGAAATGGTTTCTTCATTAAATGCTTTGGCTAAGAAACCATAAAAAACTGCATTGTGCTCTCCTCATCGTTTCTAAACATCAATTAATACACTATCTCTCCTCTAAGAAAACTACAAAAGAACTGCATGGTAATTAATATTAGAAACAGTAGGTAGAAACTATGCATTGAGAGTCATTGTTTCTAAACATCAATTAATACACTATCTCTCCTCTAAGAAACGATTAAAGAAATGATCCATTGAAAATACCCTAATATATACAATTGTATCTACTCATACGATACAAACACCAATGCAGTCAATTAAATACATCCAACTTGCATGGAGCAGTGATCAACTAGGAATGGAAAGGAGTTAACCCTGGCCAGACGGTTTCTCTTCTGTGCAAAGCTGATGGCGGCGCTCTGCTCGATGACCGATGATTCTATGAACGCTGCACAGACTGGAGTCGCACGATTTTAATGGCAACAGGTGCCTGCAGCCCTTCAAAGATGTTGATGTCAGTCAGACCTCCTCGGCTCCTCCTCCCTGCCGGTGTCTCGCGCGGACACGTCCTCCTTAGGATCTACGCTTGAGTCTTGAGTGCATGCGAGCCAGCTGGGCTGCGAATATGATGTCTTCGTTTGGTTAAGTGTGTTTGCTTTGCCGATAATTTTTCGTCGACACCTTTGGCTAGGTTGGTCACTCATGCAGCATTATAGTACTAAGATCATCTCCAACCATTTCTCAGCATTCTATTCCTTTCTCTACTCCTAAAGGGAATCCCTTCCTACTTTCCATTCCCTTCCTAGAAAAACACTCCAACAGCATTCCCTTCCCCATTCTCTTCCCATATTAAAAATACTTATTTTATCATCCTCTTCTAACTACCAACTTGACGAATACTCAAGCCAGGGTGCCCCACAACAAAGTATACATCTATTTCAAGATCGTCTATCTCTTAGTCGTTCGCACGTGGCGGCGAGACTAGGGGCGACGTAGAGCGCTGAAGGGGGTATCACCAAAGTCTCCGCCCCTCACAGATGGGATTATCCCTAAATATCGGCTGGAACACCAGACAATCCGATTTGGGCCCAGCTCTAGGCCCGATGGGGGCCACGAAAGACCCTCTGCCTCGTCCAGGCCCACCAGGGGCGGTCCGACCTGGCTTCGGGTCGGACGCTCCCGCGGGTCCCGACCTGGCCACAGGTCGGACGCCCCCGCAGGCTCCGACTGGGATTCGGGTCGGGCGTCCCCGCGGCCTCCGACTTGACCTCCAATCAGATCCCGGACGAGCTCCAACTCAGCAACCTTCGCCACGTCGCCGGTCGAATCCGAGTTGGTCACCTGCCCCGTGGACACGACGGCCATACCGGGGCAGGTGACTCCTTCCCAAAGGGATCAGGGGGGCCGTCAAAGTCAAAAGCACCGGTCGCTTCACCCTGCCATGCGCAGTAGAGAGACGCGCTCCCTCCCAAGGCGGTGCCAGGAATCATCATCACGGCGTCGACATCTGACCGACGTACAGAGGGCAGGTGCACACCTTCCCGACGGAACGCTGCCCGCTGTGTCTACCAACCCGGCGTGGGGCAACAGGGACCTATCAATTATCAAGACCGAAGACCAGAAACTCCCAAGCGTAGCATGCCCCTACCTTTTTCCTCCAAACTCCCGTGTAACCTGCCCCCTCCGCCTATATAAAGGGAGGCAGGACCCTCAGGGAGGGGGATCGGACGTTCGCGTCCTCATTCGCATTCGATTCGCTCGCACCCACATCCGAGCCATCCGACCTACGCAAACACGTCCGACCTCCTCCACTCGGACGAACGCTAAGGGCCTGTCCTTAACCCCCGCTTGTAATCCCTTGTAGTCCACTACACCCCGAGTAATACAAAATCACCACACGAACTGGACGTAGGGATGTTCGGCCCGAACCAGTATACATCTTGGGCTCCCTTCGTCTAACCATTCAAGGAGAGGGAGCGCGCGGCCCCTATACTTACAAATTTACTTGCCGGTTGTACGAAACACCGACACAACTTATATACCAATTTCGTTGTTCCTCATGTACATAAAACCTGTGCGTGTATGAAATTCAATTAAATTAATAGAAGTCAACAGACACTCGTGTACAATTGTAACCACACACAAAAATTGTGGTCGCGAACTCTGCATCTGGGGCAGTAGACAGAAAAACACATGCATCATTGGAACTAATTTTAGTTGATACAAGTTAGAAAAACTAGCTATGTGCCCGTGCATTGCAACGAAAACTCAATTTGCGATAAAAAATTTATTTGCAAAGAGCATTAACATTATCTCTACTATTCTTAATTTGCAGTTGGTGGCAGCGGTCCACTTTTCTCCCCCCATGCGCGCGTCCCGAGCGAATCCCTCACGATATTCCTTCCTCCTCGTAAGAAAAAAAGGAAGATTGAAATCTGCATGGGTAAGATTTCAAAGAGAATAAATAGTCGATCATTTTTCAAAAATTCCTTTACTAATCTAAATATAGTTATCTAATCATTCATTCATCGTCTACTATTCTTAAAAATTCCGATATTCCTTCATCATTTTTTCAAAAAAATATAGTTCCTTTACTAATCTACACTTACCAAATATAAGCACACGGATTATCTATAAACAATATCATTCATCGTTATTACAAAGATTTGATTTGATTTACAGCCGCCGAAAGTTACATTTTACGGCAAGTGCTTCAACAGGAGGATTCTAGAACGAGAGAGAAGGCTTTATAAAAGGGGAGAAACTAGCACTCAGATGTCCGATTTCTGTTCATTCCATCGGACGCCTCTTGCAACATTTTTTTTCTACGTTTGCAATATTTTCTGTCAATGCGTGAAACATTTTTTTTGAACGCTTGCAACATCCGTTTACTATAGCGAATTTTACTATTTGTCGAAGGAAAATGTTGCACGCGTTGTAACAAAATGTTGCACGTGAAGGAAAAAATGTTGCAGTATGTTCGAAAAAAATGTTGTAGTGCTACGTAAAACATTTGGTTTTAATTCATACCGGAGAAGAAACCATAAAAATTTTTGTAATCGGGAGAAATAGATGTTTGATCTTGTAGCACAATTTTCTTTCATTGCTTGACCTTTATGTTTCGTTACCAATTTTATTTTTCGTAGCAACGCACGGGCATTGATCTAGTCTGAATAATAATGTTCACTCTGAATAAGCAATAGTTAAATGTTTGAATCAATTCATCAAAGCATACAAATTCTAAGCACCTGTTTATAAACTTGAGGAGCGAAGAACAGGTTAATTGTATCCGAAGTGAAGAACAGGCAACGAAATCGCTACACACGATCCAGAATCTTGTGACTTGATCGGTCGTTCGATCTCCCATGCGAGGTCACAAACTTTGCACCTATTTGTATCTATTTAGTGATGCTAATATACCAGGATCGTCTTATTAATAATTCTAATGAGTACTCCTTTTACAACGAAAACTAAATAAACCATGATACAGAAAATATCGAGCACCAAAATGTCCTTGTAAGATGAATGTCCTGACTTATGACTACTTCTGATCCAAGGTGAAGATCCAGTAGCCTAAGCTGAAGACTGAGATTGACGATCATTTTTCCAAGCAAACTACGGTTTGCACCATTTGGTATCACTTTCATCCTGTGTTATTGCCCACGTAGAGTTCCACGCTCCCGATCCAGTCAGCCACCACCTTGCCCACCGGTGAGTTCGTGCCGCCGCCGGGGTCCACAAAATCTCGGGCACACTGCGCCGCTGAAGATCCCGCGGCGCTGATGCATTTCTTCCCTTCGGAAAGGTCTCGCCTGGCCTACTGTTCACTTTTTCGCCCGGCCGCGGCCATTGTCTAGAGGCGTTGGAGAGCGGCCAACAACCTGCGCTCTCATTCAATGCATGCCTCGATGTCGAGCGTGCATGCGTCCAACACATGGACCTCGAGGACCCAGAGCAGGATGCGGAGGAAGGTCCGAAGCCGGGAGAACATGCCGGCCGCAGCGGCGCGAGTGACCTTCACGTGGCTGCCGTGGAAGGAGCTGGCTCGCAGGAGAAGGGATTCGTAGCATATAGAAGCGTCGTGGCGGCGTAGCGCGCTCGGAGGAAAGCCCTCGCCGCCTCGGGTGTCAGCTAGCTTGTCTTTCGCGGCCGCGGCTGTGCCGCTTGTTGGTACGGCGGCGAGCATGACGACGAGGAGTTGTTGGAGGAGACGAGGAGGAGTTGCGTGAGGAGGCGCCGTCGCCGTCTGGCGGTTTGTGTTGGCCGCTACGAAAATGCGAATTGGACGGGGTGGTGTGCGGCGACGTCTGGGTGCATGCTTATAAGAACATGGCGCGTACGTATGTTTCCTTGATTTACGCGCTGCGATCGTGCCATAATGGATTCACGGCTGAAGGTAGACAGAGCAAAATTTCTTTTTCTTCCTTCCAAATTTTACGTAACCTTCTATAAGGATATTGGTAATCAAATCGTGGTACGATACACTACTACGAACCTCGCAATGGTTACATGTTATAACTTCAAGAGAAAAGAAGAAGAAAAGAAAAGAAATTAGCCATGTGTCCGTACATTGCAATAAAAACTCAATTTGCAATAAAAAAAATTATTTGCAAAGAACACTAACCTTATCTCTACTATTCTTAATTTATTGCTTGACCTTTATGTTTCGTATATGGCTTGCATCGCACGGACACATGTAATGCAAAGGTATCAAAGTCATTGAAAGAAATTGATCTTGAATGAATTCCTTTGTTTGAGTCAGTGAAAACTGTACAGCATATATAGAGTACAAAAGGAATGATTGGCCGGCTATTAATTATCAGCACTAATAAGAGATTTTGCTATAATAATCAGTTATATTTGAGAGATATGGCTGGCTGTAAATCAGGAAAGAATAATTAGCTATAATGACCCGCCATTATTGGAGTTTGGAGGATGGAGAAAAACAGACCGCTGCCACCAACTGCAAATTAAGAATAGTAGAGAATAGTCCATCAGATTGAAAAGGTCATGCACGTCTCCAGTAGGAGGTTTGAGTAGTCATGGTCATGCATAGCAGCATTATCTTGTACAATCAATCTAATTGCCGTGGCTTTGTACATGAACCCCAAAAAAGTAGGAAAAAATTTTCCCAAAAAATGATGATGCTTCTGGGCCAACACATGTATATGCTTGCAGGCAAATCTTCGGCGAGAAATCGTTTATGTAATTCATGGATAAAATTGCAGTTATCTCACATGGTAAGAACCCTGAATAAAGGAAACTAGAGGAAAAAAGAGCAGAAAGTTTAAAAGGAGTATCCATCTTCTTTCAAGAACCTTCTTATGTGTCATACACAGTGAGTTGCTATCTCTTGATTTGCCGGCAAAAGCATTATGGATCTGGAGCATCTCCTTGTACCATCACTTCATTGTCCAGCTTCTAATGGTGAATAGTGAGTGTACAAATACATACATATACAAAGATGTCCTACGCGTTCCTGCGAAATAGGGTATTTGTTACTATTAACACTTCACACCAATGAGCGCATGCAAAATTGAAAATTATAATGGTTGGCGAGTTTTATAAAAACTTGTGCCAGTTTTAGATTTTTAGCAGCTGGTACCTATTTTGGCAATTATGCTGATTCAGGTAAATACAAATTGTGCTGCTTAGTTAATCCAAGCAATGGATTACTTGCGATGATTGTCGATCAACAAGTTTGCCGTTGTTCTTCCAAGTAAATGTGAATTCACATTGTTTGTGAGAACAAACAAAAGAGACCAGAATTCATCTAGCTAAAACCGGGAATTCAGAATGCATCATGCTTCCTCTTCTGCAATGAGGTAGGAACCTACAAAAGTTTAAAACTAGGCACGAATTTGAATCCTACGAAAGCTAATTAAGGTTTGAAAGCATCTAATGGTGGTCATACCTTATCAGAGAGTTGTCCTAGCCAGCAAAAAGAAAGCAGAATTAGTTATGGTGATTGATCTGCTCTGATACCATTGATAGACTTTACAGATCTTAGCGCCTAGAACCAACACCTAGAAGAGGGACTTAGGGTTTAAATACCTTCGGGATTGGAGTTGTTCGAGGAAGCCATAGCCGTCGCACGGAGTGGATGTAGAGGATGCAGCGGCGTTCTTCGCGTTTACACGAAGAGGAAGAAGACGTGGTGAAGAACGGCGGCGGCCTTCCCGTCACTTCCTCGTGCTAGGGTTTAGATTGGATCTTCAGGGTATGTAGGGCACAAGGAGCTACGGCGAACGTTGGTTCGCGTGCCGGCCTTGTCCCTCTTTATATATAGTGCGGGTGTGACAGGGGGCCGCAACCAATAAGGTTGTTGCGCCCCCGATCAGGACGCGGACGTGGGTATGGACTCGGTCTTTGACCGAGCCGTACGATATCAACCCAACATTCTCCCCTTTGATCTCGAACTTAATTTTGAAACTTTATATCTTGATCTATTAACTTTTATATCTCATACTTTTAACTTAACATCCCACTCCTCCATAGATTGGTGCACCAAGACCAAGGCGTCACAACAGTCAGTTACGTACTGCTGAACTCAATGACTATAGCACACCTCTCTACTTCAAAGTAGAATAACTTTGTCTTTGTGGGAGATGGTTGCTTTGAATGACCCCTATTATCCAAAATCATAGTTCTTCTTTTAAACCCATGCCGGCTACGTGCTTTTTAAACACGTCGGGAGAAAGACCTTTGGTGAGCGGATCCGCTAACATGTCTTTTGTGCTTATATGCTCAAGTTCAATTGTTTGATCCTGTATTTTCTCTTTCACAACATAAAACTTAATCTCGATGTGTTTGGCAGCACCACTTGATTTATTGTTGTGGGAGTAAAATACTGCTGGCTCATTGTCGCAAAGATAATTTGAGTGGTCTTTCTATGTCGCTTCTACCACTCTCAACCCGGTACAAACTTTTAAACCACATTGCTCGCCGGTTGCCTCATAACATGCTACAAACTCAGCGTGCATTGTCGGCGTTACCTTGATGATTGTTTTAAGCTTTTCCATGATATAGCTCCTCCCATGAGGGTGAACACATATCCCGATGTGGACTTTCTAGTGTCTTTACACCCGCCTAATCTGCATCTGCATAGCCCACAATCTCTAGGGCACTTGACTTTCTATATGTCAAGATGAGGCTCTTTGTCCCTTGCAAATACCGCAAGGCTTTCTTCTGACTTTCGAAAGATCAACTCTGGATTAATCGATATCCGCCAAGCATCCGGTTGTAAATGCTAAGTCGTAGGCGAGTACATATTTGAGCATACCTTATGCTTCCGACAATTTGAAGCGTATGGGATGATTTCATTTGATCGATCTCGTACTTATTCTTTGGACAATCGAAATTCCCAAATTTATCGCCCTTGACTATTGGAGCAGCGTGGCATTACACATATGCATACTATATCTTTTCAAAACACTCTCTATGTATGCCTTCTGTGATAGCCCTAGCACCCCTCTTTTTCTATCTCGGTGTATCTCAATTCCTAATACATAAGATGCTTCACCAAGATCTTTCATATCAAACTTTGAGGACAAGAACTTCTTTGTCTCTAGCAGCAGATCTTTATCACTACTTGCTAATAGGATATCATCCACATATAAAACTAGGAAAATGTACTTCCCTCTACTGAACTTTGCATAAATGCAGTTGTCCTCCTCATTCTCTTTGAACCCAAAATTTCTTATGGTTTCATCAAACTTAATGTACCACTGTCTAGACGCTTGTTTTAATCCATAAATGGACTTCTTTAATCGACATCCCATATTTTCTTTTCCTTTCATGACAAAACCTTTAGGTTGAGCCATGTACACATTCTCATATAAATCCCCATTTAGGAATGCCGTCTTAACATCCATCTGATGTAATTCTAAATCATAATGAGCAACTAGTGCCATAATGATTCTAAAAGAATCCTTTAATCGAAACAAAGTAGAAGGTTTGGTATAATCTATTCCTTCTCTCTGAGTGAAGCCTTTTGCTACAAGTCTAGCTTTAAACCTTTCAACATTCCCTTTAGAGTCACGTTTGGTTTTGTAGACCCATTTACGACCCTCTTGTTTTGGCTCCTTTAGGAATTTCTTCTAAGTCCCGGACTTTGTTTGTACTCATGGATCTCATTTCATCTTGCATGGCGCAAGCCACTTGATGAATTGGGACTTCTCATCGCTTCCTCATAAGAGGTGGGATCACCCTCTATCTCTATGTCTTCACCGACATAAACTTCATAATCACCGGAATAGCCGATCTCCTGTTCTCTGTGATCTTCTAAGTGGTTCTTGGCGGGTTCACTTCTCTCTCTGAGGTCGCACAGGCTCCTCACTAGCAAAGCGAGGGGCCTCGGGCTCCTAGCAGTGCCTCTGGCACACCGATCGTTGAACTCGGAGAATCACCGGCAGTCTCAGTAACCGTGTGATGCAAAGAACAACAGTGCTCGAGAAGAAAGGCTCTTGAATCATAGGAGTTGGAGCACAAACCCGCTTCTCATCAAGGCTAATTACTCGGGGTACCATGCTCCCCCTGATCATATCATCCTCTATAAACACAACGTGTCTTGTTTCTACAAACTTGGTGTGTCTGTCTGGACAGTAGAAACGATAACCCTTTGATCTTTCAGGGTAGCCAATGAAATGGCAACTGACTGTCTTTGGATCTAACTTTCCTATGTTTGGGTTGAATACTTTTGCCTCAGCTGGACAGCCCCACACATGTAGATAGTTTAGAGTGGGCTTCCTCCCAGTCCATAACTCATATGGAGTTTTAGACACCGACTTACTGGGGACCCGATTAAGAATATGGGCAGCGGTTTTTAATGCCTCCATCTATAGACTAATCGGTAAGGTGGAGTAGCTTATCATACTTCGTACCATGTCTATTAATGTGCGGTTATGCCTTTCAGCTACTCTATTTTACTGAGGTTCGCCCGGCATAGAATACTGGGCTACTATGCCATTTTCCTGCAGGTACCTTGCAAAAGGTCCTGGAACTTGGCCATAAGGGGTGTGTTTACCGTAGTACTCCCCTCCACAGTTTGATCTTACTACTTTAATCTTTAAATCATGTTGATTCTCTACTTCAGCTTTAAATATCTTAAAATTTTCTAATGCTTCTGATCTTTCTTTGATAGGATAAATGTAGCCATAGCGAGAATAATCATCAGTGCATGTAATAAATGAATCAAAACCATCCACTGTCTTTACAGGAAAAGGACCACAAATGTCTGTGTGGATTATTTCTAAGATTCCTGTGCTACGCTTGGCGTCTTTCTTTATTTGTTTAACATACTTGCCTTTAATACAATCTATGCAATGATCGTATGGTTCGAAAAGTCTAGGGAGGAAGAATTTCTTCTTTGATTAATCGTTCAATTCTCCCCTCGAAATATGGCCTAAACGACAATGCCATAATTTAAATGACGATTCACTTTCTATTCTCTTTAAGCTTTGTAGTAACATTGCATACTTTTGCACTTGAGGAGGTACTTATGTCATTCACAATATCATAATGGGATAGTAAATAAAGCTTGTCTTGTCGGATGGCAAGACCAACATCAATATTATTAAACTTTATTACACACTTTTCGTTCCCAAAATGACACTGAATGTTCTCATCATCTAAGCAAGATACTGAAATCAAATTCCTTCTCAAAGAAGGCACTAATAAAACATCACGCAAATGGAGTATGAAGCCGCCATCCAACTCTAAGGGAAGATCACCAATGGCTTCCACATTAGCTTCAACTCCATTCGCCACTCTAATTCCTCTTTCTCCTCTTTGTAGGATCCTCCTCGTACGGAATCCCTGCATAGAATTAGCAACATGAACAGTTGCACCAGAATCTATCCACCAAGTATTAGTTGGTGAATCTATATACAAGGATTCATCTATGAATGTAACTTGATCTTTACCTCTTTTGTTCAGCCACTTGAGGAACAGAACACAATCCTTCATGCGGTGCCCTTTCTGATGGCAGCGCCTGCAGGTGTCTGGGTCTATGTGCTCTGGTGGAGGCCTAGGACCACGCCCATCGAACCATGTCCTCCATTGGAGTTTTGCCCTCCATTTGAGTGTTCACCCTTCTCAAAATTGTTGAACCTTTTCTGCTGATAATTGCCCTTTTGGTAGTTACCTTTCTTGAAATTTGGCTTATTCTGAATCTGAAAATAGTTCTTTTTCTTCTGAGAATGCTTAACCAGGTTCAGTTCTTTAGCCCTTTGTGCCTTTAATCTTTCTTCTTCTTGGACACACTTAGCAATGCACTTTTCAATAGACCACTTTTCTTCACTAATGTTGTAATTTACAACAAAAGTCTCAAATTCTTTTGGTAATGAAACTAGTACAAGATGGACTATGAAATCATTCTTTAAAGGCATATCAAAGGACGTGAGAGAGTGAGCCATGTTAGTCATCTTGAGAATATGCTCTCTAATGCATGGTCCATTGCGCAGCCTAGATCCATCATACTTGTCATTGACAAGTTTCTTGATTAATGTGCCTGCATAGGCCTTTGTGGATCCAGTAAACTGCTCTTCTATTTTCTTGAATCTTGTGTAGCATCTGCATACCGGATTGCTCCCTATGGACTCAATAATGGTGCTCTTGATCACCATTAGGCATTTTCTATTTGAGTTGTCCCACTTTCCTTCTCAATACTATCGACAATTCTGCCATGAAAGATTATTTGCGACTTCCGAGTCGGCTTGCGAACCGGTGCCACGTGCTTTGGATGGAGCAGGGCATAATCTATATCAGCCATAGCCATGGCCAAGTTCAAGTTCTCTCTCCATGAGGAGTAATTGTTGCCGTTCAACTTTTCAAGCCCTTGAAAGACACTTAGGGAATTGGCAATCTTAGCTGGAAAAGCTTCATAAATGAAATAAGAATTTAATCAGTAAACTAAAAGATATAAACTTTGGCATGAATAAATTAACGTTGGTCAACTAAACATGCTCTCAACTTTAATAAAGACTGATCTATTTCTAAAACACCGTTGGGCAGTATTAGAATAGAGCAAACTTTATTCAAACTTTCTATCATACTTAATATGGTCATGGCAAAGTTATTTTCAACGTTGGTCAGAGAGTAAAATTACCATATGTGAAATACTATAAAAACATCTCATTTACTATTTTCTCTAATTAAATATTCACGTTGGTTTCAATTTAATCAGAGAAAAAAACTTAAACTTGCAGCGGAAATACAACTTAATTTAGCATTTAAACTATTTCTTCACAGCCAAAAAGAAAAAAATATTTTACTGTTTATTGCCACTGTTTATGGCCGAAAATCGGCCCAAAATTCCTCTTCGGGCGCCCGGTCACCAGGCCAAGCCAACTTGGGCTGGTAGGCTCTGCTCTTTCACTTTGGGCCAAAACCCTCCTAGTCGTCAAGATCGCTTCAGACCGTCCGATCGAGGCGAACGGCTCAGATTGCTTCGGCTCGGAATAAAACCCCTGAAAAAATCGGAGTCACCCGAAACCCTAATTCATTTGATTCTTCAACCACCCGAAAAATGCGGCGGCACTTCACCAGGCGACGGCGGCCGCCTCCTCGCGGATGCGCGGCGTCGCCGGAGCGCGGAGGCGGCTTCACGCCGACGGCATGGCGCCGCAGCGTCGTGGGAGGCGGCTCACAAGACGGGCATGGCAACAAGACGCTGTGGCGAAGCGGCATGGAGGCGGCGTGGCCGGACTTCCTCGTCGACGACAGCGAGCACAGAGGCCGTAGGTCTCCTTCCTTTTCTTAGATCACGGTTCTACGGATTTGGGGAAAATCGGGCTAGGGTTTCATGCTTTTGGGGAATTTCAATCTAGGGTTATGGCCGAGAGCAAAACATTCTTCCTCTCCTTCTAATTGCTTCGCACGAGTTAAAACCCGAAGGAATACTTCATCTAGGGTTAGTGTTTAGGCACTAGACCACTAGCTCTAATACCATTGATAGACTTTACGGATCTTAGCGCCTAGAACCAACACCTAGAAGAGGGACTTAGGGTTTAAATACCTTCGGGATTGGAGTTGTTCGAGGAAGCCATAGCCGTTGCACAGAGTGGATGTAGAGGATGCAGCGGCGTTCTTCGCGTTTACACGAAGAGGAAGAAGACGTGGTGAAGAACGGTGGCGACCTTCCTGTCACTTCCTCGCACTAGGGTTTAGATCGGATCTTCAGGGTATGTAGGGCACAAGGAGCTACGGCGAACGTTGGTTCGCGTGCTGGCCTTGTCCCTCTTTATATATAGCGCGGGTGTGACAGGGGGCCACAACCAATAAGGTTGTTGCGCCCCGATCGTATGCTGACATGGTACGGACTCGGTCTCGATCGAGCCGCACGAGATCAACAACAATCATCCCTACCAACAGAAAGCAGAAATGTAATGCGATTGAATAACAACGAACATTGGCTAGAAAGAAACAATGCACAAGAACAAAGCTAATCGCAACTTGTGTCAAGCAATGCAGTTGTAAAGGAATGGAAGCACAAAACCCGATAAAAAATATGTCACCATAATTCAGTGTGCACAAATCAGAGACACTAAATAGAAATGATAAGCGATGTCGTATCCCTATGCAAGAAACCACTAATTCTTGCAATAGCAAGCTAGTTGTTTGAAACAACATATATCTTGTAGGATTTTGCAATGTAAACCAATGTCCACAACCAACCAAATCAGAAACTTTAGAACCAAGAAAGAAAATGGGAGAAATTCAAGAAAACACTTGAGCAACCTCCATAACTGAAATAAAGTGTAAGAAACTGCTAACCACATGATCAATAGCTAACAAAGAATAGAAGCCATGTTGGTCTTGGACTCCCATAAGGAACTTAAGAATGTTCCAGTTCTATCAACTTCATTTTCAGAAATGACAAGATTGTATTCCAACATTTTTGCCATAACAAACCTTGAGAATTTAGGATCACAACCAAGTAATTCATCCTCTAAATAAAAAACAGGATCAGTGAGGCAAAAAAAAAGCTCACAAGAATGACATAATGAGAGGAAGAACTTTACAGGTCCCAAAGTCTTTTGTTTCACTAGTTTTTAATAGCAGAAGAATACAGGTGCAACATCAATAATTGCCTCCAGAAGTAGCTTTGCCTAGACAGCCCCAAAGCCTCCAGAAGTGGCTTTGCCTAGACAACAAAAACAAGTCTTATATGTGAACTGTTCTTTAGTAACTGTAGTTTCTGTTTCAATCATTGGAGTCTTTTATTGAGGTGAAGAAGGCTGAGCATGCAGTGATCAATTCCCTTCTCCATTCTCTTCTCACATAGCACAATCAACTAAAACACCACCATATTATTGGTGTGCCGGCAGCAACATCCCAAAAGCTTCAGATTCGAGCACCGAAAGCTAAACTCCAACCTGACGGGGAATCAAAAAAAGTGGTGTTCACCATGACCAAGAAGCCCATGACCAAGAAGGCAGCCTATATATTGAGGGGTACCCATGATTTACTTGCTCAGCCGCAGCTCATTACCAACCTCACCATGAGTTCTTCCAACCTATCCAGTGCTCTGTACCTTTCATCCTCAAGTGATGATGACGATGACTCCCTTCTCTTGGTTATCGCTGAGGAGGAGGAGATAGCTGCGCAAGCTACCATCCGTCATCGGGGCTCTGTTCCGAGACATGTGGTTATCAACAGAGGTCACGCTGAAGGTGAGGCAAGGCTTTATGCCGATTACTTCGCTAGTTCACCTGTCTACGGCCACACCTTTTTCAGACGGAGGTACTAAAGCCGAAGACCTCATATGATTCCATGATGCAATGCTAATGTTGTTGTTCTGTTCATTACTTATTAAGTGTAACATCCCAAAATTTCATTTTAAAATATAGGATAAAAAATATTTTAAATTATTATTTTTATCGGTTGTCTCAAGTTTATTTGTCTCCTCTTTATTTTCTGGATTTCTCAAGAGTTCAAAAGAAAAAGACTTTTGCCTATTTTTACAAAAACTTAAAACTATTTCCTTAAAAAAAATAAAAACCCTATTTAAGTTGGAATTAATTTTAAAAAAATATATCACAAGGAATTTCAGTGAATTTTCCCATTAATTGTTAAAAATCCTGATTTCAAAACCTTTCCAAAAGTCTCATCAATTAAAAATATAGTTTGGAGACAAAATAAAATATTTGGTTTTGCTAAAACTATCTTATTTAATATAAATAAACCTAAGGGAATTTTTGTGAAATTTCCTACATTTGTCAAATTATATATTTTCTAAAGCCTTTCCAAAAGTTTCAACAAAATAAAAATATATGTTGATATAAAAATAAAATATTTTGTGGTACCAAAATATTTTAGTTGATCTCAAAATATCCTAATTAAACTCCCTGAATTTTATTAGAATTTTTGGGGTTGTTTTAGTATTTTCAAATTAAAAAGATATTAAAACAGTATAAAAGTATTTACTGTACATGAATAAAATTATTATTTTATGTAATAATATTTTATTTGTGTTACTAAGGCTGTGGGTCATGTTCCAGATTTTTCCCAAATTTTTGAACAGTTGTTTGATATTTATTTCGATTTTATTGGTGATATTTAGTAATTCGGATTAAATAAGCGAAGAATGGCTACAAAGATATCTTGCGAGTTTTCAGTCATAACTTCGGCGAGCGTTTTCTAATGATCCGCTGGTCCGATCGCCTTATAAATTAAACCACAGCTTTCTACGTGTGTTCCCTTTACAACCCAATTGAAATTTTTCCCATCCAAGTTCTGGATCTCCCTGCGTAAGCTATTCTTTTCAACTCCGGTGAAAACTTCGGTAAGCTCTCCTGGTCACTCCTGATTTTCTTTCGATCTAAAATTTTTGCTAGAGCTTCCTCCTTCTGTCCTCTACATCCAGTAAAATTAGATTTTGCAAATGCCAACCGGAGCACCTCCGGCCACCGATTTCTTTCCCAACTCCGGCGAGCTTTTCCCGTTGATCCATTGCTCCTTTGTAGCTGAGAATTGATCCTTAGACGCCTCTCCTCATTTCCCACATCATACTCAAAGATCAGCATTAGAATCACAACAGAGCTCCCTCGGCAAGTCTTCTTTCCCAACTACAGTGAGAACTTCGACGAGCTCTACTGGGCGCTCCCGAACTCCGTTCATCCTCAATTTTTTTGTGGAGCACCCCATGATGGGTGCAACACCTCTGTGAAATAGTTTTAGAAGATTCCAAACAAAGCACCACCGGCGACCCTTTTCTCCTACAACGTCGACGAGCTCTCCTGGGCGCCCCTCTCATCGGCCGATTTTGGCATCGTGTTCCTCACCGGCTAGGTGAGTTTTTCTGAGATCCAACTATGTCACCTCATGCCCCATGGTACCATCTGTCTCCCCTCCAAATTTTATGCAGTTTCATCGATGGAATCAAAAGTTATGGCCGTTCCAATCTCAAATCTTGTTTCTACCCGTTCTCCTTTGTTTTTGTGAGTTTAATCGTGAAATTTTTACTGTAGACTCCTATTGATGTCCTCTACATGTTTATCATCCTAACTCAAGGTTTTTTCAGTGGTATTTTCATAGAAAAATCAATCTTCCCCGAGCGAACTGTATTCCAACGGCAGAAAACTTCATCACGCGTTCCCCGTTGATCCAGAAGGTAAAACTCAGATCCGTTCACATCATATTGTGCCAAATGATCCCAGATAGCTCTCTGTAAAATTTGGTTAAGTTTCATATATTATTTTAATAGTTATGATCATTTGATCTATTGGCTCCGGCAGCCATTCGTCGACAGTTTGTGATCTGTCCGTTGGGTTGCTACCAAATCCGGCTATACCGTTGAGTTCGTGTTGCCGCGTTCTACATGGTGCTCACTTTCTCTTTGCTGTTGCATCTACCGAAATTTTTAATATTCGTTACCGTCGCCTTTTTGCCACCGCTGCGCGTCGTCTTGTGCCATGTCCAGTAGATCATTATCCCCTGTTTTGCCCATCGGTGAAGTTCATTTGATCCCCGGTTGCCGTCAAAGCCATGTTCTGCAATCTACCCGTCGTAATCTTTCAACCGAGAGTCACCACCTTGTAATCTCATAAGTGTTCTGTTAACGCTTCACCTTCTTCGTTAACGTTTCGCCGTTAACGTTCCATCGTTAACGTTCCGCTGTTAACGTTCCATCATTAACGTTCCATCGTTAACGTTCCACCGTTAACGCTTTGCTCTCGCCTCGCTATCATCGCATGCGCGCATTCAAGCAAGAGCGTAGCGCGATGTCATTATCCTTTCTATGTCCTATCGTGATCTAACCCCATTCCTTGTGAGTCTGGTTTTATCTTTCTATCATCTGCAAAGCCGGACCAAAACCTAACTTAAGAACCGGTTCGATGGACTGAGTACATCGTGAGCTGCATACGCAGTATAAGCGGTTTCCTCGTGGTGTCCACCGTAGTAAGATATTTGTGCTCTGTCTTACTACATATCGTCATCGCCCTATTATCGTCAAGTCTCTTCATTGATGTATGACTGAACCCCAGATTGGATCGCACTGAATGTCGATTCCACCCGTCCTTGTCTTTTCCCTGAAAATCTAATCTGCCATTAACCCAGAATTCATTCGTGGACTTGATCGCTAGACCATTGACCATGTGTCATATCCTTGTGCCATATCTAATCTATCAGCTTATCTTTCTTTTGTTTGATTGTGTATGTACTTAGTCAACGAAAGTCAACCTCGAGCATTAGCTTAGTTCATCGTGAACTAACATATCTTTATGGACCCGGTCTATAGATCGAGAGCCCATATGTCATTGTCTGTCTAATCAAGATAACAGCTTCAAAGGAAATATTCTTCGGTGTATTTTTCGAAAGCCGTTCTATTTTATCTAATCATCGACCTAATCCATTCAAGTTCCTAATTTCATCTAAGCCGTTGTGCCCAATGCTATTCATTCTTAATTTGGAGTTTACTTGATTTGCCTTTTGAGTTTTGTTGTATTTGTGTTTGTTTATCGTTAGACGCGTTGCCGGAAGTCGCTCGAAGGAGCTGAGGATCAAGCAAGCGGAGATTGAAGATCGAGGATCGAGGATCGAAGATAAAGAGTAAAGAATAATAAAAAAATTGCAAGGGCCAGGCAAGTTGTGCTTTGATCATTTTGCTCCTAAATTTTGAAAATGTATTTTGATTCAAACTATGCATGCTAATTTAATTAAAAATGGATTTAATTAATTTGGGTGAATTAGTTAAATTAACCTATTTGTTATTGCCGCCTTGTTACTAGTATTTGTATGCCATGATTTCATTTGACACCCTAAGTTTGGTAATATTAGTTGGTTGTTAATATTGTGCCAACACGGGAGGCTAGACCGTGAATAGTTGCTTAGCCATGCTTATACCGTGAATAATCTTTTTGAATACAAAAGCAACATTGACTAAAGGAATAGTGAATGCATTTTGATAAAAGGTGGAATGTTGCTGGTAATGATATTGGAATGTAGAGACGTGTGTGGTTCTACATGAAGGATGGTTACAGGTATGTGTTGCACCGTAAAACAACTTGAGGTGGGAATTGATTTAGACTGAGGCAAGTGGACCGAGGCTTTGTACCAGGTGGGCCTTCGTGGCATTTGGGAAGGGTTGAGTGTTGTGAGGGCTGTGTGCCAATTTTGAGAGAAGGATGTCTTGCCTTGGTCAGTTAAGGACTTCACCTTGCGAGCCTTTGAACTAAGTCACCCGTACAACCACATGTCTGAATGGGAAGACCTAGTTTAGTAGGATTCTGATATCTCATCTTTGATACTCAGGTGGCGATACACGGGGTAATCAGATGGGGAGCGTGCTGTGCTATGGCTTGGTACCCTATCCAATCGGTGTTCGTCATCCTATACTTCAGATCTGTGTGAGGGAAGTGATAGTGAAGGTAACCCGGAGAGATTCCTAGGTTGAGCTAGAAGTTTACGAAAGGCTTTGTTATGATCGCTCGATCGATACTCTTGTATGGCGATTCACTACCGACGTGGTGAGTTGATTATATCTTGTGGGTAAAGTGTACAACTTCGCAGAAGTGTAAAAACTATTCAATAGCCGAGTCCACGGAATTGGACAAAGCTCGGTGTCGGTGTTTCGTACAACCGGCAAGTAAATTTGTAAGTATAGGGGCCGTGCGCTCCCTCTCCTTGAGGGGTTAGACGAAGGGAGCCCAAGATGTATACTGGTTCGGGCCGAATATCCCTACGTCCAGTTCGTGTGGTGGTTTTGTATTGCTCGGGGTGTAGTGGACTACAAGAGATTACAAGCGGGGGCTAAGGACAGGCCCCTAGCGCTCGCCCGAGCGGAGGAGCTCGGGGTGTTCGTCTGGGTCGGATGGTCCAAACGCGGATGCGAGCGTGAGTGAATGAGAGGATGCTGCGAATGCTCGTTGCCCTTCCCTGAGGGCCCTACCTCCCTTTATATAGGCGGAGGGGGCAGGTTACACGGGAGTTCGGAGAAAAGAGGTAGGGGTATGCTACGCCCGGGAGTCCCTGGTCTTCGGTCTTGATGACTGACAGGTTCCTGTTGCTCCACGCCGGGTTGGTGGACACAATGGGTGGCGTTCCGTCGGGAAGGTGCGCACCTGCCCTCTGCACGCCTGTCAGATGCTAACGCCGTCATGCTGCGCCTTTGGTGTTGCCTCGGGAGGGAACGCGTCTCTCCATTGCACCTGATGGAGTGAAGCGACCGATGCTTGACTTTGGCGGCCCTCTGGCCGCCTTGGGAAGGAGCCATCTGCCCCAGCATGACCGTCGTGTCCATGGGGCAGGTGACCAACTCGGAGTCGACCGGCGACGTGGCGAAGGTTGCTGAGTTAGAGCTCGTCTGGGATCCGACCTGAGGCCAAGTCGGAGGTCTGAGGGCGCCCGACCAATCTGGTCGAGCTCTGCGGGCGTCCGACCCAGACAGTCGGAGCCAGCGGAGCATCCGACCTGAGGCCAGTTCGGACCACCCTGGTGGGCCTGAACGAGGCTGAGGGTCTTTCGTGACCCCAGTGGGCCTAGAGCTGGGCTCAAGACGAAGTGTTTGGTGTTGCAGCCAATATTTAGGGATAATCCCATCTGTGAGGGACGGAGACTTTGGGAATACCCCCTCCAACACTCTGTATCGCTGCCAAGCTGGCTGCCAGGTCCCAATGACTGAGAGAGAAACGATCTTGAAATAGATGTATACCTTGCTGTGGGGTACCCCTGGTATAAGTATTAAATCAAGAGCCTCTTGGCCATCTCAAACAGCGTGCGTTCATGGATGGGCCCATCGTCTTCAAGAAATGATCTTTTGCATGCATGGTGACGCTTCGACTTCTTGCGCCCCCATTGATCAGGAACCGCTCGGCTTCCGCGCCTTGAGAATATATACGAGAATGGCAAGATGCGAGAGTTGGAGGAGCCATTCGCCTTACGGGTTTTTGATTGCTTTGCAATGTTTAGCTTCTCGCATGGCTTCTTCCAAGAATGGAACCTTGGTGTTCAGCTTCGGAGACGACGATGCGCCGGCGCCCCTGGGCGGGGAGACCTCTCTGGTGGAGCTTTGGGAGGACCTTGAGCTTGCCCAGGCCGAATGGGCTGAGCAGGATGCCACCGCCCGCGACGTCGCTGCCGTTGATGCGCTGATCGACGCTGTCCTGAAGCTCATCAAGGAGAGGGACGCCCTCATCGAGGCGGTTCGGCGCGCGCGCGGCGCCTAGAGCGTTGGGCCATCTTGATGTCTTCGGGTCAGTTTGTTGCGGTGCAAGTAGCAACTGTATGTAACTCACGCATCATATATGTGAATGTTACCAGCCTCCGCTCGTTGAGAACTTTTGCCGACCTGATCTCTTGGAGACCAGTCATAGCATCGCGCATGAAGTAGCGGGTTCTCCGGGGCAGCGTACGGCTAGATCGGCGGAGTCCGACCGACTTGGTCGGCCGGCTTGGGCCGGGTGCGCGCGAGGGCACCCGGTGGATGTAGCCCCCGAGCCCCCGAGCAGCTCGGAAATCTGGTCGGGGGGTTACTTCGATCGGCTGACATTGCACTGAGCAAAGTGAGGACGGACGCGTTCGGCCCCGAGCCCCGAGTGGATCGGAAGGCTACCTTGGTCGGTAGCCCGATCGACTTGGTCGGTCGGTTCCGACCGGGTGCGCGCGAGCGCACTCGGTGGGTGTAGCCCCCGAGCCCTCGGGCAGGTCGAAGAGCTGGTCGGGGGTTTACTTCGGTCGGCAAACATCCCACTTGGTCGGTGGGATCCGCGACGTTGGTTGGGTCGGCACGGACGCCCAGATGCCTTTGACAGGGTTCTGATATCCGAGTGCTAGTTTTTACGTCGTAGCTAGACGCAGCCTTGGTCGGCATGGGTGTCCAGATGCCTCGACGAGGTTCTGGATTCCGAGTGCTCATTTTACGTCGCAGCTAGACGCGGCCTTGGTCGGCATGGGTGTCCAGATGCCTCGGCGAGGTTCTGGATTCCGGGTGCTCGTTTTACATCGTAGCTGGACGCGGCCTTGGTCGACATGGATGTCCAGATGCCTCAGCGCGGTTCTGGATTCCGGGTGCTCATTTTACGTCGTAGCTGGACACGGCCTTGGTCGGCATGGATGTCTAGATGCCTCGGCGAGGTTCTGGATTCCGGTGCTCGCTTTTACGTCAGTGGCCGGGCGCCGCCTTGGTCGGCATGGATGTCTAGATGCCTCGGCGAGGTTCTGGATTCCGGGTGCTCGTTTTACGTCGTAGCTGGACGCGGCCTTGGTCGGCATGGATGTCCAGATGCCTCGGCGAGGTTCTGGATTCCGGGTGCTCGTTTTACGTCGTAGCTGGACGCGGCCTTGGTCGGCATGGATGTCCGAATGCCTCGGCGAGGTTCTCGATTCCGGTGCTCGCTTTACATCGTAGTCGACGCGCCTTGGTCGGCATGGATGTCCGTGATGCCTCCGCGAGGTTCTCGATTTCGGTGCTCGCTTTACGTCGTGGCGACGCCGCCCTTGGTCGGCATGGATGTCCGGATGCCTCAGCGAGGTTCTGGATTCCAAGTGCTCGCTTTACGTCGTAGCTAGACGCGGCCTTGGTCGGCATGGATGTCGAATGCCTCGGCGAGGTTCTCGATTCCGGTGCTCGCTTTACGTCAGAAGCTAGACCCGAGGGCGCCCATCCCGAGTCCTCGTCAAAGAGGTTATCTTCGAGAGGAGTGGCATTGTCTCGTCCCATGAATACGCCTGCTCGCGGTGTGGGACTGGGAGGGGTGAGCAAGCGTGTTTACTATGCGTTGGTTTGAACACCGTGCTCGTGGAGCTACTAACGAGTGGTCCGTGGGCCTCGAGATCCTCTCGAGGGGACCCTTTTCGAGCGGGACGATCCTGCGCGGGTGTCCGACCACTGGGGCGACCCATAAGAAACCTTTTTACTCGATCCCAGATCGGACTCGAGTCGTCTCACGACCCGGAGCGTGGTAGTGCTACCCCGCGAGGGCTCATGGAGAGTGTAAAGTATGGTCTCGGACGCGAGTTAAGGCGATTGGGTCGTCCACCAACCTAACTAGAGACCCACTGGGGGTTCACCTCGTCCTCGCCCCTCGCTTGTTTTGCCCGCTGGGGCGGCTTAAAGATCCACTCGGTGGATTTGGCCTTCAAACCCACAGCTAGGCTAGTCGTTGAGTGTGAGCTATTTGAGCCCTCTCGCCACCTCGAGGCCGCGTCAGCCCAGTGGGCTTTTCATACCTGTTTCAGTCCAGCCGATCCGGCCCAGTGGCGGAGATCGAGGTGTTGCGGTGCGTGTCGCCCGGGGCAGTGCGCTGACGCCTCCTACTGGACCTAAACGCGCGTGGAGGCAATTAAATGTGAAAGGAAATGATTGGGAACCGATACGTCTCACCAACGGTGCGGCGTGGCGCTCTGACGGGACGTGTGGCGCTTCAACCGAAGCAATGCCCGCTTGACTGGCGTTCAATGCTTGCTCGGTTGGTAAGCAGCCCAACGCTGGCTTGGTCTTCCGCGATCGTGGATTGCCGGGCGTGCTTTTTGATGTTGCTTCGATCTGCAGATTTGTAAAAGGATCTCTGTGACACCGTGGAGGCACGTCAACTGGCGGTGGAGGAGCGTGGCATGGCAGCCACGTTCTTTGGAAGCGACTATGTCGGCGAAATTTGGCGGAACAGAGCTGTCCGAAGCGAATCGCCGAAGCCGGGCGACCCGAGGGTCGGCCAGGAGGTCTGCAACCGAGTGTTCAGAACCGCCGTGCAGGGTCCGAGCTCGCTTGCCGCCACCTTGGCCCGTGTGCCGGAGCATGTCAAGCGTTCGATGAGCGAGGAGATCGACCTCGGAGCTTCTTCGGCGCTCGTCTTCGTCATCTCCCATTATGATGGCATTGACCTTGCCGCCGAAGTGGTCGTCAGTCGGATGTCGCCGCAGGACGTCCTCCACCGGGAGCGGGAAAAAGTTAGATTTTTTGTCCTTAGCGATGTAAGGAGCCTCGTCGTGTAATGAATCGAAGTTCGTTTTATCGTTTTGGCCAGTCGGGCCATTCCATAGGTCTGGCTTTGTCCTTCGCACTTCCCAGAGGTGATAAACATTTGACGACCATAGCTTTAGAAACCGCGGGGGTTGTACAAGCGTAGGTCGGTATCTTAACACTTTTGAGGAAAGCCCAAGGAAAAAACAGGGATCTAAGGAACGTAACGTTCGCTTGCACTCGACACGGAAAAGAAGTGTTCCCGACCAGCTATGGATCGTACCACACGGGTACTTCCTTCTACCACGAAGCACTACTTCGAAACCATAGCCGCCGGGGCGTAGGCCGTAGCACTTGGGTCGAGAGGGTTACCGCTAGGGAGAACCGAATAGCCAGTCGAGTCACCGACCCATGTGAGTGTAGGAACTTAAGTGTAAATCGTTCATCTGCACTTGCGCGGGAAAGGAGTGTCCCCGACCAACTGTGGATCGCACCGCACGGGCACTTCCTTCTTCCGCGAATTGCTACTTCGAAATCGTAGCCTCTGGGGCGTAGGCCGTAGAGCTCGGGTCGAGAGGGTTGCCGCTAGGGGGAACCGAACAAGTAGTCGGGTCACCGACCCGTGTAAGTGTGTGAACTTGTAGCCCCCGAGCGGTGCGTGGTGTCCATGCTGTGGTCGCCACGCAGCGCTTGAACTGGGAGGAATAAAAGATTTATGCGGGAACGAGAAAAGGCTTTAAGGATAGAATTGCCTTAACTTTTTATTCCGCGTGCTGGAGGCGTCGTGGCAGTTAGGCCCATCGCTCAGCCACCGAAACGGCGAGCGGATGGGCCTTCCACCACCTTGGGGCTGCAGCGGCCCATGCAGGTCTGCCTTCGTTATGTCGGTGCGGCGGTCCAAACCAGAGTTGAATCGAGGGTCGCGCGGTCGTCTGGCGGCGTCTTCCGCCACCTGCCGTCCCATCGCATTTTAATACGCAGCGGGAGGAGTGGAAAGGGCACGTCCCGTTGCGTTGGGCGTGCATTTAATGCGCGTGCGGCTCCCTGCTAGACGCAGCGCCCGCCTCGGCCGCTCCGCCTCGCTTCTATAAATATCGCATAGAGTGCCTGAGGGCAGCCGGGCCCTGCCGTTTCCCTCGCCTCTTCGCCTCCCTGCGCTTTGCTGCAACACAAGAAGGAGAGGTTCTCTTATCTTGAACGACAGATGACGAACGGCGGTGACGACCGGAGGGCTGGGAAGCGGGAGGCGGCAGTGAGCCCGCGGGGCTCCGCGCCAAGAGGCCCCTGCATCGACGCCGTCCTCTCTCGCCGCCAGGGCCGATCACTCGCCTCGCCAATCCTCCGATAGGATCCCCGCCGCGTGCTTCAGGATGGCTTTGATTTGCTGTGCTTCAGGATGGCTTTGATTTTGTTTTGTCGATGCTGGACTGCTTTCTCTTTCTCTCAGCGCTTCTGGCCCGGGTTCGCTCCAGCCACCTACGGCATCCCCGGTGGCCGCCTCGGTGGAGGAGGCAGACTCGGCCGGAGCGGACTCCAACGCTTTCCCAATCGCCCAGGGCCATTCCCCTTCGACGGGAGCCCGGGCGGCGGACCTGGCGGCCGCAATGGCGAGAATGAAGGCCTCCTTCAACGTTCAGGACGCAAGGGCCGCCGCCCAGGAGGCGGAGGCGATGTGGCAGCGGGCTCGAGTCCAGGCCGCTGAGGAGGAGCTCGCGAAGACACACAAGGAGGCGCAGGCGCAACAGGCTCGGGTCGAGGTCGCCAAGGAGGAGCTCACGAAGACACGCGAGGAGGCGCAGGTGCAACGGGCTCGGGCTGAGGTCGCCAAGGAGGAGCTCGCCAAGGCGCACTGGCGATGCTGCGGGCTTGGGCCGAGTACTTCAGGGAGGAGCTGCCAGCCGCACGCGAGGCCGGACTCTCGCGAGGTCCTCTCGCCCATGCTCCGCCAAATTTTCGAGAGCATGGGCAGGAGCCTAGAGCCGCTGGGGGTGAGGTTGAATGAGCCGCTGGACCGTACTTCGTCGGGGTACGCCCTCGGCCTCACCAAGGCGGCCGACGCCTTGGCCGACCTGCCCTGCACCTTGTGCGAGCGTTCCGCTCGTGAGGGGCGGGGAATCGCCATCAACGTGGCGGAGTATGTCTTCTTTCTTGCGCCCAACCGCGACGCCTTCGACCACGGCGATCGCCGCCGGATCGAAGGGGACGCAGCCCCAGACGCCGTGAGTGCGGAGGCGGCGGAGACGGTGGCAGCGCTGGGCGCGGTCGTCATGAGCAGCGACAGCTCGGACGACGATGACGCCGCTGGTTGAGGATCCTTCGGGCGCCTGCGCCTAACTTTTGTTTTTGCATGATGTAATGTATTTTGGATACCTTGTTCGATATCTTGCATTTCCCTTCGTGATGAGCACTCACTGAATGACCGTAGCTCTTAAGAACCGCTGGGGTTGTTCGAGCGTAGGTCGGCGCGCTGATACTTCGAGGGAAACGCGAAGATAGCAACGGTATTGACAACCCAAAGGCGTCCCCCGGATCGACCAAGGACCACTCCGCACGGGCGCTTCCTTTTGCCACAGAGTGCTACTTCGTAACCGTAGCCGCTGGGGCGTAGGTCGTAACACTTAGGCCAAAAGGGTTGCCGTTATGGGGGCCGCGATGGTATCAGCGTCGGAGCTGAGGTCGTTGCTGGAGGAATCCTCCAACAGCTCGTGGACGGAGGCTGGCGCATAGCCAACCATCGCTATAAGTCATGAGCCAGCGGGGGAGAGCCTCTGCCCGGAGGGGCTCACACACATCGCCACTAGGAGCGGCGTGGCGCCGGACGGGCTTCAGCGTCGAGGTCCATGCGGGGGCCTCAAGCCGGAGGTCGCCGAAGGCGCCGGCGATGGAGTCCAGGCTCCTAGTGGAGGCCTGGACCTGGGAAACGGTGGGGGCGAGCACGACCTCTCCCGCCAGAGTGGCGGCGAAGTCGAGGGAGCCGAAGCGGATCCAGCTCCCCGACGGAAACGCGCCGTCGCGGATGAAGAAAGCCCTCAAGGAGGTGACTGGGAGTCCGGAGACGAAGACAATGACGCGCGAGGCCCCTACCTGGCACGCCAACTGTCGGTGTTTTGTACAATCGGCAAGTAAATTTGTAAGTATAGGGGCCACACACTCCCTCTCCTTGAGGGGTTAGACGAAGGGAGCCCAAGATGTATACTAGTTCGGGCCGAATATCCCTACGTCTAGTTCGTGTGGTAGTTTTGTCTTGCTCGGGGTGTAGTGGACTACAAGAGATTACAAGCGGGGGCTATGGACAGGCCCTTAGCGTTCGCTCGAGCGGAGGAGCTCGGGGTGTTCGTCTGGGTCAGATGGTTCGAACGCGGATGCGAGAGCGAGTGAATGAGAGGTTGCTGCGAATGCTCGTTGCCCTTCCTTGAGGGCCCTGCCTCCCTTTATATAGGCGGAGGGGGCAGGTTACACGGGAGTTCGGAGAAAAGAGGTAGGGGTATGCTATGCCCGGGAGTCCCTGGTCTTCGGTCTTGATGACTGATAGATTCCTGTTGCTCCACGCCGGGTTGGTAGACACAACGGGTGGCGTTCCGTCGGGAAGGTGCGCACCTGCCTTCTGCACGCCTGTCAGATGCTGACGCCGTCATGCTGCACCTCTGGTGTTGCCTCGGGAGGGAGCGCGTCTCTCCACTGCACCTGACGGAGTGAAGCGACCGGTGCTTGACTTTGGCGACCCTCTGGCCGCCTTGGGAAGGAGCCATCTGCCCCAGCATGGCCGTCGTGTCCATGGGGCAGGTGATCAACTCGGAGTCGACCGGCGACGTGGCGAAGGTTGCTGAGTTAGAGCTCGTCTGGGATCCAACCTGAGGCCAAGTCGAGGTCAGGCGGCGCCTCGACCCAATCTCGGTCTGAGCTGCATGGCGTCAGACCCACGACCAGTCGGAGCCCGCGGGAGCGTCCGACCTGAGGCCGGGTCGAACCGCCCCTGGTGGGCCTGAACGAGGCTGAGGGTCTTTCGTGACCCCATTGGGCCTAGAGCTGGGCTCAAGACGAAGTGTTTGGTGTTCTAGCCAATATTTAGGGATAATCCCATCTGTGAGGGACGGAGACTTTGGGAATACCCCCTCCAACACTCTGTATCGCTGCCAAGCTGGCTGCCAAGTCCCAATGACTGAGAGAGAAACGATCTTGAAATAGATGTATACCTTGCTGTGGGCTACCCCTGGTATAAGTATTCGTCACTCGGGGATTACAATCAAGGGGTAGAGTTTGGAAAATAAAATGGGGTGGAAGGTTGTGTGCCAGGGATAATGGTGAAAGTTGACTAAGGACTGTGTGTCCAAAATTATGTGGAAAACAATTGAGAAACTTATTATATTATTATGGTTTTGCTGCTTTACATCTAAATAAAAAGTATGTTAAGATATTTAAGCAATGCAAAATAACCAAATGAGCCATTCCTTTGTAACAAGCCATGCATGTAGTAATAGAACTGCATTCTGTGCATGACTTGTTGAGTACAGTGTGTACTCACCCTTGCGGGCAACAATTTACCAGAGGAGGAGTCTACACCTGCGTGGGAGGAGGAGTTTGCTGGGAAGCCAAAAGATTTGGGGAGCAAGCCTCGTTAAGGTGCCTGTGGCAAAGAGATGGATCACCACGATGTTTTATTTTCCGCTGTTGATTTCTTATTACTCTGATTAATGTAAGCCCTGCGTGGCAAACTATTGTAAGGGGACCATAAGGTCGTACAACTCGTTTATATACATGTTTGAAGTACTTTATTATTATTCCGCTGTGTATGATTGTGGTACTTTAACCCTGTTTATCTTGTGTGCACTAGCGTGATCCTGGACTAGTGCAGAATACATAGAGGGTCCGAAATTGCAGATTCGGGTCCCGACATTAAGTGCAAGTCATTCTGAATAAGCAGGTTCAGGATGAGCCGCTCCCTATTTTTACGTATAGCCAATGCTGTGGAAGCACACGACGATTGGTTCCAGCAGAAAAGGGATGCCACCGGCAAGCATGGTTTGGCACCACTTCAGAAGATGACGGCAGCTATCCGCCAGCTAGCTTACGGTGTCCCTGCTGATGCCGTGGACGAGTACGTCCGTATCAGTGAAAGTACGGCGATTCTAGCTTTGAAGAAGTTCGTCAAGGCCGTGGTGGAGGTATTCAGTACCGAATATCTTCGTGCTCCAAACGCAGAAGACACGGCTAGACTTCTAGCTGTTTCTGGGCAGAGAGGTTTCCCGGAGATGCTTGGTAGCATCGACTGCATGCACTGGACCTGGAAGAACCACCCGAAAGCATGGCAGGGGGCTTTCACAGGCCATACTCGCAAGCTATCTATAGTCCTCGAGGCAGTTGCTTCGCAAGACCTATGGATTTGGCATGCTTTCTTCGGGATGTCAGGTAGCTTGAACGACATCAATGTGTTGTACCGTTCTAGTCTCTTTTGTAGGGAAAATGACGGTTCAGCCCCAGAGGTCAACTACTCTGCCAATGGCAACCAGTATGACATGGGATACTACCTCGCCGATGGCATTTATCCTGAGTGGGCAACCTTCGTCAAGGCGATTTCAGCGCCCATGGGAAACAAGAGGATGTACTTCTCAAACATGCATGCGGCCGCAAGGAAGGATGTGGAGAGAGCCTTCGGGGTGCTCCAGGCGAGGTTTGCCATTGTGCGGGGGCCTGGCCATTGTTGGAAGCAGAATACGCTAAGGTATATAATGATTGCATGCATCTTAATGCATAACATGATTGTCGAAGACGAGAGAGATGGACCACCTCAGGACGAATACTTCGACTACATGGGCACCCCGGTTGTCGTTAGAAGGGATCCCAATGGGTCGGTGCTGCATTGCATTAAAGCAACACAAAGGCGAAGGGACAGGCAAATCCATCACCGCTTGCGGGAAGATCTTGTCGAACACCTTGGGGCTCGTCATGGGAGGTTAATGCCTTAATGCCGCACATGTTGTCAGGAAGAAGATGATTGATTGAACTAAATGATAGCATGTATGTCTTAAATAAATGGGAGCACGTATATCTTATCCTCCATTGCTAGCATCCGTATTGTACATTTTAATAGCTTCTTCTGGTGCTTTATCCTCCAAGGCATTGTCACGAATCTTCTTGCAATTATAGACTGGGAAGGGAAGAATTTGGGGAGAGATCATAGAAGTGCTAGAGCAGGAAGAAGAAGATTCTATTTCATTCATTTCATATCCCAGTTGACTACTGGGGCTCCCCTTTTAAACCCAAACACATAGAGAACAAAATAACAGATTTGTGAACCCAAACACATGAAGTATCCCATCAAGCAGTTCCATGCATGAAAGCAAAACATTCATAATTGCACGAAGCAAGCACTCTTACGCTATTAAATAAAATTTTCTAGGAGATAAGCTGTGGTAAAAAATTTCAAAGGAATTTTGGAAGCGATAGATTTGCTTCATTATGATTTATCTGCATGAGAGGTAAAGAAATATCATAATTCTAGTTTAGGCATACCCGTGGCATTTGGATCAGCTCCATAATCCAATAGAAGCCCGACACATTGCTCGCTTCTTTTGGAAGCAATTATGCCGGCAATCACAAAATGAACACCGCTACTTCCTTGCTTAACTCGAGAAAATGTTGAGGATGACATCGAATGTGCCCTCCTATCGGCATCAATTGGCATAGAAGCAAGTTTTTTTATGAACTAATGGCAAGGAAAACAGTAGAGTACAAAGTGAAAAGAAATGAAAGAAGTATATATCATACCTTGTCAAAAGCACGGTGACATTCCGTACAGGGTGTCCGAACAAATGGAACGTTTGCTTGCTCGAAAAGTTCCTGAATATTTCAAACAGCATTGCATGCTAGTGCAATGCCAAGTCAAACTGAGAATCCACAAGCATGTACCAGCATATTTAAATTTTCCCTGTAAAGAAGAATTCAATATTCACTGATAGGTGGTAAATACTAACCTGAATACCACCATCTTCACCAAATAGGCAGATTGTATACATTGAGTGCTCCAAACAACTATGTTGGGTACGAAATGAACCATGAGATATTTCCAAATAGGCAGATACAAAGAACCATGAAATATATGCTAGCATATTCATATTGACTAAATGCCATCAAGATAAAATCAAACTATCAGCAAAGATAGCAAGAGTGAAAACTACACCTACTTCCCCGCCGAAAGAGCAATCATGAAACCTCATCAAGACCATTCATGTGTATTCAAATGAGGATAATATTCCCATCTAAATGAGGTCAAGAATATTTATGCATCTTGCCATCGACATCTGCAAAAATGGAGCCGTTTCATTGCTAAAATCTTATCAGAATATCTCTAGTACCCATAGCACAAGAATCTCGCAACATTTTCTTCCCAAAAGAGGTTAACCCAATGTTTCCATTAAGATGAAACATAACAGAGTACACAAGTGTTAGCACATGGAAGAGAAACATATGTTTCAGTAGCACAAGATTTACGAGACCATGGTAATTTTATATCATCTTCAGGGAGGAAATAGCTGACAAGGTCCAGGATAAGCAAATAGTCCACATAACAAGGTCCAGGATAAGCAAATAGTCCAGATAACAAGGTCCACGATAAGCAAATAGTCCATATTACAAGTTCAAGGATAAGCAAATAGTCCATGTAACAACGACAAGTAAAATATGAAAGCACATATGTCCTCCCATCGACGTAGTCCCACGTACACATCATCCCGTTGAGGGCCTAGACGTCCACCTCTGCAATATTTCCTCCTGTCGCTGCTCGTAGTACTCACAAAGCTTTCCGGTACAGGAGTTGACATCGATTTTCATAATCCTCTCATCCTCCACCTCCCTCATCATAGCATCCTTCGTCTGGTTTAGCTTGTCGAATTGCTCCTTGTACACCCCAACAGAGGAGTTGGCATGTGACGCAGTTGAGGCAGACCCACTCTTTCTGCCCGCCTTTGTGGCCTCCCAGCCAGGGGGTCTTGCCACCTCATTAGATGAACCATGGGAGGTGAGGTCCACACTAATGTTTTCGGTGCCTCTCGCTCCATCTTTTGCTTCTTGTTGCCCATGTGCATAGCCCACTTTGGGTGATCCGCTAGCATCAACCAACAGTGGTGGAAGGCGAAGGGCTTGCCCTCAATGTCCTGGTACATCTTCGCAGCATGCACCATCTGTCAATGCAATGAACATACCAATGACCAATATCTTCATAAAAGAAAAGGGCGAGCAAGTAGAAATTATCGACGGTAAACGATGCATACCCTGTCACGCTCAGTGGTACCACTCGGATTTAAACCATCAGTCTGACTCAAAAACCCAGCATATTTGCTCACAGACTCATTGATCAATGCCCAGTTGTTAACCATTCCCTTGATGGACCTTTCCTTCACGTGCTCTTTCTTATTAATATTGAAATACTCCGCAATTCTACTCCAGTAGCTATCAGATGATTGGTCCTTTCCAACAATGGGGTCTTGGCTAACATTCAACCAAGCTAAGACAAGTACCTCATCCTCCTCCGCAGCCCATTTGGTCCTCTCAGTCTTCATATATGGTTTCTTTCCCTTGTTCCTTCGTGACGATCGGTTGGGGCCGCTATCGCTAGGTACTGCAATCCCTGGGATTAAAGTGGGTGGAGGGGGAGTATTACCATCTGTATAGTCTCCCATTGCAGGTTGAGGTGACATAGACCATGACATCTGACCGGACTCATCGTGTAGGAAGTTCTCGTAGAATGGGTCCATTTCCTCCTCCCTGATGAGGTAGAGCACCGAACAAGTTATTTACCAATACGGTTGTGTTATAAGAATCATATGACAATCACTTATATTAATGTGTGCTAGTAGCAGGCAATGCATCTCCACTGTTGCTCAAGGCATGTTGGCAACTTTGCACACAATCCTGTTATGTCTATAAATAGGAAATAATCCACATAAGGCCATTGATTAAACATAATGGGATTGAAATATCCTGTGATGGAAAAGCAAGAACACCATAAGCACCTACGAAAGTTCACATATAACACAAGTAGTTCACATATAAGCAACAACAACATAATGTTACATAGCTCTCACGGACCACATGTCTAGATAAGCTTAACATTACGAAAGCTTGACAAGTTCAAACTGACAGGGATGCCATTAAAGTACAAAACACATAACCAACGTCTCAATGATAATAGACCTACGAAAGGTGCCACGAACGATCGGACTCCACGGATGAGACGCTAATTGGAGAGTAGTTGGGGCTATCGTCAACAGCAGGTACGATGTCATCCGGATCAACACCGTCAACACCTCCACTTTCATCATTGACACTGCTAGGAGGTGCATTCCCAAAATCGCCCGTGTCCAAGGACATCTGCTTCAAGCTCTCAGCTATGGCCTCAACCTGTAGCAGTGCCGTGTTGATGTCAATGCCCCAACTACCATCACTGTCACTGAAGTTCTCTGCAACGACCTTCATGAGGTCCTCAGCCTTCTCCTCAAGCATCTCTCGGAGCTTCGAGATGACGTCTCGTAGGGTCTGCGCCTCCATCTAAAATACCACAATAACAATTGGACCTCCCTAGCAGTACTTCAACATTACACAGTACAATGAAAACCACCCAACAAATGCAATCTTCACATTATGGGAGCAGCAAAAAGAATGAACAATGCAGGGTAGCTATTATTTTGGTTAGTTATATATTTAGCTTTCCATATCTAGTAGAATCAGTTTGGCAGGTAAACTAAGTTGGTTATGATTGCTATAATTACAAGATTGGGAGTATGTATCTAAGGGAATAAAAAGAGAAGAAAGAGGCAAATTGGCATGCTTCATTTGGTGAATTGGAAACAAGGTGCTCGAAGGGTGGACGAATATGCTCGCGAGTTTCAGTGATTACTTGCAAGAACACCAGAGAAGGATTAGGCGGCTACGGTTGCGAATTCAAAAGCCGGCCAAATTAATCTAATGGTCATAAATAATCATGTCTATCTCTACCAAATGAAATAATATAACCATACCACTACTTCCGAAGCATGTAAATGAGACAGATAGCGAACAAATTACAATAACTGAATTGTAAATTACTAAGAAATAATCATGTCTATCTCTACCAAATGAAATAATATAACCATACCACTACTTCCTCAAGCATGTAAATGAGATGATAGCTTAACAAATTACAATAACTGAATTGTAAATTCCCTCGATTGACAAATGTATTCCGAAGAACAAATTATAACCATACCACTACTTCCGAAGAATGCTTGAGAATAAACTACCATGGCACCAAAAATGTCATACAAGCAGAAGCATATTGCTTGCTTAATTAATCACACTCCGAAACAAAGGAGCGAACTAACCAAATTAAGCAGTCTCTTTCTTAAGTCTTGTTCTTTTGATTCAGTTTTCTAGTGGTGAAGAACTCAAACGAGATCTCAACACAATGACAAGCTGCTTAAGAGAGGCTACATGAGCTGTCGGAGTTGTTCCTCAATACAAACCCTAAATTGACATTTCCAGATTTCTTCACCCAAATCGAAACCCTAAATCCAAACCCTAGATCGAGTTTTCTACCCCCTAATCGAAGAAACCAGCCGTTCTTGGGAGTACGGATCGACATACCAAATCCCTCAAATCGACATACCACACATCCACATACCAAATCCCTAAAGGTGCACCAGCAGTACCTTGAGATGTCGATCCCGCTCGCGTCGTCTTCGTCGGCGGGCGCTGGAGCAGAACGGATGGGTCGCTTGAGCCTTCAATGAACACTTCCCACCGCACCGACGCCTCCGGATCCGAGCCGAGGCGTGAAGTCGAGGCCATTGCTCCACCGAATCAAGAAGAGGTCGGCGAAGGAACGGAGAGAGGAACCGTGCGTGGGAATCTCTCCTTTCTCTTCGCCACCCGGCCGAAGGGAGAGCGTTGGAGCGCTCCTCGGCTGAGCATATCGCTCGCTTTCCCATCGCGAAGGGGAAGGGACTCGGGACGGGACGGCGTTGGAGATGGTCTAAGTACTAACACTATTAGGGGCTCGACCTACCGATCATCATAGTAGCTAAGCTTGTACTAGTGCTACTACAATAGTATCCTATAGCAGCATCTAGCCGCAGACTGAACTGCTTTCATTTAGGGGCCGGAGCAAGGTCAAATTCAATTTCGGACTTAATCTCAGAGACGATCGAAATATAAAATTTTGATGAGATTTTAAAATTTTAAATAAAATCTAGATAAAATTCAAAAATCAAAATTCAAATACAGTCAAAAATAACTTAAAATCTGGTTAAAATATCTACGGCTGAAATCACCAAAATTTTAGCAAAATCAACTGAAATTTTGGTCCTTTTCAATATGTGCAAAATGGTCTCCCAAAACTAGAAAAAACTATAACCATCACTCCATGTCACAAAGTTGAGAGTGTTGAGTTGGTCTGTGCACCAGCTCGCGATCAGAAGGTCGTGGTTTGAATCCTCTCGCAACATTAAGATATTTGAAGACTCAACATTAAAATTTTACTCTTCAAAAATTTTGGAAGACGCAGGGTGTAATACCGCAAATCTTCTTTGCCAGGGTTTTCGGCCGGTAATGATTCCACCTTAGTGATTCAAGGTTTAGTATTCGGGGGAAAATATTTATCGTCGCGCTTTTGAAGCTTTTAATATAGGTTTTGGAATTTCCCTAGTTTTTCGGTTGAGGTATCTTTCGAGCCGTTTAGTTTGGCGACAAGCTGGTTTTTCTTGTCAACTGTCATTTCGCCAAGAATTAAATTATTTGGATCACGCTAATGATTAAAAAGTTGGACTTTGGTTTTTAGGAGGGGTTTTTAGGACTTTTCCTCCCCCACCTAACATTATCTCTCCTTCTTTATTTGTGTGGCTAGCATTGCTTGGGGCAGCTGCCGATTTTTTTTGCCCATTTCGGTTGCTGGTTGAGCCTTGCTCCTCTCATGGCGCCCTTGCTCCTCGCCGGGCCGAGCCTTGCTCCTCCCATGGCGCCTTGCTCTCGCCTGCCTCCGCCTGCATCGCCCGACCGCTCCTGGCGCCGCCTCTAGCATTTCTCGGGCGCCACTCATCAAGACCTCCCAGCCTCCAAAGATCTGGCGCCCTCCTCGGCTGCCCTCCGGCCACCCTCCCGACCAGCTCTTCCTCGCTCACTTTGCCTGGCCGAGCTCCTGGCTCGAGCTCCTCTCGGCGCCTCCCTTGCTCCAAAGCAGAGCAACGTCCAGAACAAAGAACGCCAGCAGAGAACGCTCAAGCAGCCAAAGAGCAGCCGTCTAGCAAAGAAATTTTGCAAAGAAGACCACCAGCAGCCTATGCCCTCCTCTTGTTCTCGTGGTGAGAATTCAATCAATCAAATGGAGGGTTGGTTCGTGTGCATGCCAAGTGTTTGATGGAATGCTTAGCTAGGTTTACATGAGAATGAAATGATTTGTGCATGCTTGAGTTTTTAAATTGTTTGATCTTATGAATCATAAGGTCATTTGTTGTTTGAGCATCATGATTATGAAGCCTATATATATATATATATATATATATATATATATATATATATATATATATATATATATTCATGCATGATTTTGAGATCTCAAGACAGAGAGATTTAAATGAATATTTGTGTTACAAATGCTTATGGTCGTAACGCTAGATAGGGTGCCTTTCCCACTATGGTTCTTAAAGCCCGATCAAACCGAGCTAGGTATATGCTTTTAGTGATTTTTACTAAAGCATAGAAAAAATGTAATGATGTTCTCTCGCCATGCTTATTCTATTGATTGGGAGTTATTTCATAATTATTAATGTGTTGTTATACTCTGATCCGTAGCAACTTGTTGATTCACTCAACTTAATCTATGATTATGCATATATACATGTATGTAAGTGGGTTCTGTCATGCTAGTTCTGGTTACTCGAATAGATAGCATGTGATTAAAAGCAACTACAGAAATTCACATGGAAAACACAAGACCACGCAATCAGAATCTTTTGCCAGAACTAAAGCCTCTATTCCTAGTAGATTATCCAGATGTTTGCTGATGTGGATTATATGAAAAATGCATACTTTAAATGCCAAAAGCTTCTAGGTTCTTTAGATAGATTATTTAGTTATGTAAAGTTGCTACTTAACCATTGACTTAGTTCTCATGCAAAAATTGTCGTGTGCTAGTGGTATGAGATTTCTCATATCTCTATCTTATCGCTATGCACTTGTTGTCAGAATTCAATGCTTAATTCGGATTTGTATCGAATGTTTTAGCGGTTGAAGTAAGTTGTCCCGAATGCGAGTAATTGCTCGTGATTGCCGCTTGTGTAGTGGTTCTTCTGGGTTACCTCAACCCCGTATCACTCCGCCTTCAATAAAAGGCAAGTGCACCCCAGAGCGTGATTAGGATGTTAATTGATTTACTTATGATACGAGTATGAAAATTCTAATGATTTGGTTTTGTTTAATAGCATATCTAGAAATGGTTCTTAGTATGATGACGAAGCGAAAGAGACCATTTTATGACATTGGCATGATGCATTGCATGACAGATTGCACATGAGACATTGGAATCAGGTTTACCTCTTGTATGGGCTTGAGAATTGTTATATGGACTAGTCGGTTAATCTTTGGTGTGTTCAAGAATTTCCCTATTGTTTCTATGTTTATGCGATATGTTTTTAGTCATGGTTAAGAGCAAATACTTACGATGTCGTGTATGAATTGTTTATAAGCATCATTTGCATATGTGCATTCATTACAGAAGAGGCGACCCATGTTGATGTGGGCCTCTGTACTCACACGTAGTGAGTACAAAAGTCCTACCTCGTAGTCCCATCCACGGATGGGAGCGAATCAAGAAGAGTAGGCCCCGCCATGGATGGTTGATTGAGGGTGCACACCGTACGGTGTGCACTCATTCACTGAGATAGGCTAAAAGGTTGCATTTTGAGCATGAACACATAAAAGCATTGCATTTCATTGTGTGTGTTGCAATTGTTAAATGTTAATTGATGAGAATGGAAATGACAGTTGTGGATTGAGTCGTGGACTCATCCCGAATGATTATCGAGGCATGAGTACGGTTTAGTTACGTTTCTGAGTTGGATGTGGTAAATGGGGCTAGTTATTGCTTCTTTTACTGGATGATTTTTTTTAAGTATTGGTTATGTCAAATGATGAAATAGTTCTGATCTTACGTTTGGTTTTATATGAATTCAAACTGTTTCTTTTATTTACGGATATCAATTAAAGAAACTTTTACTTTAAGTCTTAAAGCAGTTATATTCTAGTCGAATTCATTACTTTTCATACTTGATTGCACTTTGCTGAGTCTTGGACTCACGCTTGTTGTTTCTTGTTTTAGGTACTTTGAAGCTGACTCGCCGGGGTGGGAGTAGAGCACGTGCACGACTTCGGTCACCATCAAAACATTTAATCGATTTGTAAAACCTGGTTGTATTAATTGTGGTTGTAAAATGTTGTTCGTCGTGGTGTAGTTAGTAATTTCTATTGGATGTGCGATTGGTCAACTAAGGACCTGCTAGAATGATATTATATAACTGCAACTGTTTTCTGTCTGCTGAGTGGATGTCCTACTTTCTAAAGAGGTCATGCCGAAATTTTGTAAATTTCAGTGGCTTAGTTTTAAGCCGGTTTTAAGAGTTTAGAGGTTGTTTTCAGCCTTTTCGTAGAGGTGTCATTAGTTATTTAAAGAGTTGGTAGCATCCGTGGCGCGTATGGGCTCCGGGGTGTTACAGTTGGTATCAGAGCAGGCTTCAGGTCGGTGGTGTTTGAATGTAGTGAGTAATTCTAGAATGAATTAAAATTTTGCTGTTTGAAAGTAGAAACATGGTTTAGGTTGAACCTTTAAAATGTGACCCTAGGGCAATAACCTTAAAAACTTGAGGTAGAATGGTTAATTAATTTAAAACTTGACACACTCTGATGCACAGTAGGAAAGGGATGGGTTATCGTTGCGTTGTGCTACAATGCTTATTTTGTGATTGATGCTATGTTGATGCATGATGCTATATTATATGTTAGTCTTCCTGAGGCTTGATAGCATATATTATTGCTAAGTTTATGAAGTTATTGGTTTGACTAGTGGGATCTTTTGGGATACTTTTGTGCCGAAGGATTTGGTTTACTCGTTTGGGCCGTGTTAAGGCCTCATTGGTCGGTGTGGCAGTTAGAGCTGGCACTGGAGGACTCATAACCTCGTGTGAGGAGAGCCATTGATCCTTTGTCGTAAATTAGAGAGTTGATGGAATTCGTTTTGGGTTTTATCTTCTTTGGTTTTCTTGGATTTAAGTCAAAGAAAGGAGAATCCTGTTGTTCCTCTTTTGGTTGCTTGGCGGAGAAGGTTATGGATTCCTTTTTGTGTTGGACGTTTTCCCAGTTTAAAAGGAGTTGTTGTACTTCTGTTGTAGATGGGAGAATAGATGGAGTAAGTTTTCCAGGCTTTGACTTATTTGGCCTTTTTGGGTTTAAGTCAAAGAAGAGGGGTGTGGTATTGCGCCCCCTTGGTTGATGGCGAGGAAAGACATGGATTTCTTCGTGTTGTCGTTCTCTGAGTTGAAGTTTTGGATTTGGGGCTTTAAAGGAAAAAGTTTTATTCGACCAATTTGCTTTTCCTTTCCGTGAAATTATTTGTGTAACTCCTTTCCTTCGTGGAATTTTGGAGTTTGAGGGTTTGGTTTGGAGTTCTGTTGAATGACAAGGATTGAGTCCTATCATTTTTAGTTGGGTTTTCCAGGAAGAAATCTTGTGGCAATCAGGGTGAGTTGTGGGTTGGTTGAAGATCTTCCCGTAAAAGTTTAATAGAAGGATTGTGTTGTTAGGGTAGTTGACCCTAATTTGTTAGATGTTAAGGACTCTAATGTTGGTCATGGTGATCCACGATTAAAAGTAGTGATGATGATGAAGGAATAGCAAGTTTGGTTGCGGAACCTGTTTTACTAGGGTGATGGGATTAAATTGTTTCGAGGTGTTCTCAGCGGTCGGATTGTGTGGAGTAATAATAAGTTTTTATAAGGTGTGGCTAGTATAACCTAAGTCGAGATTGTAATTAAAGTGCGGAGAATTATTGGGTTGAATCTTTTGGAGCTTGGTTTGCTTTTAGCGACGGGTGGCCTTAGAACCATTTTGGCGATTTATGTCGCGGGGAGACTTTGTTTAAATTATTGGGGACTTGAATAATTGCTCTTTGGTTTCGTTCTTCGGGCAAGATCATCCTAGAAGGAGAACCATCTGTGGATGGGATTTGATGAAGTCCTAATTGGGGTTAAGGGTTGATGATATATGGATTTAATGTGGAAAGTAATGAACGGTGTTGCTGGACTTGATCTAAACCTTGGTGGGAGGATTGTCAGATTCCTTGTCCCATGGTTGGGTGGGATTAATTTGTTGGTGGACTGGGTGTAAGCGGTCGCTAAATGCATTATTTTCTTAAGTTGTCGAAACTCTCGGTTTTATGGGTAAGACTCAATGTGGGGTCAGTCGGAAATGAATGGTTTCGTTATGAACCTTTTTTTGAGTGGTTGTCTCGTTGTACGAGACAAGTTTGAAAGAAGGTAAAGTCTTATGAATTTTTTTTTCATATCGAAGAAATGATTTTCTGGCTAAGAATGGAAATTTTATTCCCTCTCTTTTTGGGTAAAGGTGTAGTTGTCGATTGAAAGGAGATTGGGGACCCAGTATTGGTTTTCTTTCTCGAGGTGTCTTGTTTTCTTTAATCGAGTGCCGATGTGAAGTTTTTCACCTTGGAGCTTAAGGTGATGGATTTGGTTTGTGTTGGTAAAGAGAATTTAGTTCTCTTTGGTTCTTTTGTGACTACTTTTGAAGAAAGATTTGTGTGAAGTTCTTTATCTTAGTTGAGTTTTCCCCCGGTGTACATTTTATTGCTTTGACTTCAAGTTGAGGAAAGTGATTAGTTTTGTTAAGCAAATTGAGATTTTCTTTGCTCTCTAGTGTGGGACAAGAAAATGCTTGGATATGGGTTCATGGTTGAGTGTAATAGAAGATTATGCTCTTTGATTTATTTGTCTAAAGTGAATGGTTCTGTTATGACTCTTTTCTTCGAGTGATTGTCGCTATGCAAGACATGTATGAAGAAGGTAGGGTATGATTGTGTATTGTGATGGAATTGGGATTTATGCCCGATTGGGCGATTCATTTTGATAGTAAGGAATGGCTTTGACCCTGTTGTCTCTAGGGCATCTGTTGAAAAGATAAGAGTTGTGTTTTGGTTCCTGGAGGATTCCAGTGTTAAAAGGTTAGAAATAGTGATATGTTCGAAATTGCTTAGAAGCTTGTTGGATTGAAAAGCCTTGTGTGGCTCCGTGGTTCAAGCTAATCGACCCGTGGGATAGCTATGATATGGTGGGCTAACTCGTTTGATGATATGGCTTGATAATGATTATGTGGTTATAAAGCTTAATCAATGGGGAGAGATGTGAATCAGGGTTTGCTTGGTTCTTAGGAGATTTGAGTTTAGAACCCCAATTGTTCAATCGAATAGAATTCAGTGATTCGGTGAAAATTGGTTGGATGCTTAATAGAGTGATGTGGCTTGTGTTAATCATGTCATCTCAAGTTTGTTGATCTGTGAGGTAGAGGTTGAGAGAGAGGAGAAAGTTTTGAGGAGTGAAATTGAATAGAGAAATGAGAATTGAGTTTGGGAGTTAGTATTATGATCCTCCGGGAGGAATCGTTGGTTGATTGCAGGTCGTACGTTGAAACATTAAAGAGAAATTGTCTGAGTTGTCAAATAGTTCATGAGAATGGTATGAATTGAGATTTTGGCCGTTTACCTAGATCCATGGGAGTTTAAGCGTGAGTGTTGTGAATTCTCCGGTTGAGAAAGTGCTTGTGGGATTCCTGGTCTAAGAAAACCATTTGGAAGTGAGAACGCAAAGTAGATTTGGTTTAGCCTTGGTCTTTGAGTAAGACCTGGTCTTCGGATCTTGTGCCATGCCAATTTAAGGAGGTAAAGTGAATGTTGATTCGAAAAGGGATGGAATGAGTTAAGTTACTTGCTTCTTTTATTGGGAAGAGAAGTGGATTGCATTTTGGAGTTCTTCTTATGCGAACAATACGGATTTGTTGTTTCAGTATTCTTGTTTTGTATTTTCTTTCCGTTGTTTTTGTTGGTGTTCTCAGTAGGCCGTAATTCGAGGCCTAATTCGCTAAAGGGGAAGAGTGTAATACCGCAAATCTTCTTTGCCAGGGTTTTCGGCCGGTAATGATTCCACCTTAGTGATTCAAGGTTTAGTATTCGGGGGAAAATATTTATCGTCGCGCTTTTGAAGCTTTTAATATAGGTTTTGGAATTTCCCTAGTTTTTCGGTTGAGGTATCTTTCGAGCCGTTTAGTTTGGCGACAAGCTGGTTTTTCTTGTCAACTGTCATTTCGCGTCAAGAATTAAATTATTTGGATCATGCTAATGATTAAAAAGTTGGACTTTGGTTTTTAGGAGGGGTTTTTAGGACTTTTCCTCCCCCACCTAACATTATCTCTCCTTCTTTATTTGTGTGGCTAGCATTGCTTGGGGCAGCTGCTGATTTTTTTTGCCCATTTCGGTTGCTGGTTGAGCCTTGCTCCTCTCATGGCGCCCTTGCTCCTGCTGGCCGAGCCTTGCTCCTCCCATGGCGCCCTTGCTTCGCCTGCCTCCGCCTGCATCGCCTCGATCGCCTCCCCCAGGCCGCTCCTAGCATTTTCCGCGCGCCACTATCGCGCCTCCCTGCCTCCAAGATCTGGCGCCGCCTGCCCCCCTCCGGCCACCTCCCGGCCGGCTCTTCCTCGCTTTGCGCTGCCGAGCCTGGCTCGAGCTCCTCTCGGCGCCCCTCCCCTTGCTCCAAAGAGAGCAACGCCCAAAGAAGAAGAACGCCAAACAGAGTAACGCCAAGCAAAGAATACCACAGAGCAAATGGCCCAAGAAATAGCCTTTCGGCAGCAGCACCACCAGCAGCCATGCCCTCCCCTCTTGCTCTCTCGTGGTGAGAATTCAATCAATCAAATGGAGGGTTGGTTCGTGTGCATGCCAAGTGTTTGATGGAATGCTTAGCTAGGTTTACATGAGAATGAAATGATTTGTGCATGCTTGAGTTTTTAAATTGTTTGATCTTATGAATCATAAGGTCATTTGTTGTTTGAGCACTGCGATTATGAAGCCTATATATATATATATATTCATGCATGATTTTGAGATCTCAAGACAGAGAGATTTAAATGAATATTTGTGTTACAACAAGCTTATGGTCGTAACGCTAGATAGGGGTGCCTTTCCCGACTATGGTTCTTTAAAGCCTGATCAAACTGAGCTAGGTATATGCTTTTAGTGATTTTTTACTAAAGCATAGACAAAAATGTAATGATGTTCTCTGCCATGCTTATTCTATTGATTGAGAGTTATTTCATAATTATCAATGTGTTGTTATACTCTGATCCGTAGCAACTTGTTGATTCACTCAACTTAATCTATGATTATGCATATATACATGTATGTAAGTGGGTTCTGTCATGCTAGTTCTGGTTACTCGAATAGATAGCATGTGATTAAAAGCAACTACAGAAATTCACATGGAAAACACAAGACCACTCAATCAGAATCTTTTGCCAGAACTAAAGCCTCTATTCCTAGTAGATTATCCAGATGTTTGCTGATGTGGATTATATGAAAAATGCATACTTTAAATGCCAAAAGCTTCTAGGTTCTTTAGCTAGATTATTTAGTTATGTAAAGTTGCTACTTAACCATTGACTTAGTTCTCATGCAAAAATTGTCGTGTGCTGGTGGTATGAGATTTCTCATATCTCTATCTTCATCGCTATGCACTTGTTGTCAGAATTCAATGCTTAATTCGGATTTGTATCGAATGTTTTTAGCGAAGTTGAAGTAAGTTGTCCCGAATGCGAGTAATTGCCTATGATTGCCGTTTTCAGGTAGTGGTTCTTCGGGGGTTACCTCAACCCCGTATCACTCCGTCTTCAATAAAAGGCAAGTGCACCCCTAGAGCGTGATTAGGATGTTAATTGATTTACTTGCGATACGAGTATGAAAATTCTAATGATTTGGTTTTGTTTAATAGCATATCTAGAAATGGTTCTTAGTATGATGACGAAAGCGGAAAGAGACCATTTTGCGCACATTGGCATGATGCATTGCATGACAGATTGCACATGAGACATTGGAATAAGGTTTACCTCTTGTATGGGCTTGAGAATTGTTCTATGGACTAGTCGGTTAATCTTTGGTGTGTTCAAGAATTTCCCTATTGTTTCTATGTTTATGCGATATGTTTTTAGTCATGGTTAAGAGCAAATACTTATGATGTCGTGTATGAATTGTTTATAAGCATCATTTGCATATGTGCATTCATTACAGAAAAGGCGACCCATGTTGATGTGGGCCTCTGTACTCACACGTAGTGAGTACAAAAGTCCTACCTTGTAGTCCCATCCACGGATGGGAGCGAGTCAGTAAGAGTAGGCCCCGCCACGGGATGGTTGGGATTGAGGTGTGTTGCAATTGTTAAATGTTAATTGATGAGAATGGAAATGACAGGTTGTGGATTGAGTCGTGGACTCATCCTGGAATGATTATCGAGGCATGAGTACGGTTTAGTTACGTTTCTGAGTTGGATGTGGTAAATGGGGCTAGTTATTGCTTCTTTTACTGGATGATTTCATTTAAGTATTGGTTATGTCAAATGATGAAATAGTTCTGATCTTACGTTTGGTTTTATATGAATTCAAACTGTTTCTTTTATTTACGGATATCAATTAAAGAAACTTTTACTTTAAGTCCTAAATCAGTTATATTCTAGTCGAATTCATTACTTTTCATACTTGATTGCACTTTGCTGAGTCTTGGACTCACGCTTGTTGTTTCTTGTTTTAGGTACTTTGAAGTCGACTCACGGGGTGGGAGTAGAGCACGCGCATCGACTTCGGTCACCATCAAAACATTTAATCGATTTGTAAAACCCGGTTGTATTAATTGTGGTTGTAAAATGTTGTTCATGGTGGTGTAGTTAGTAATTTCTATTGGATGTGCGATTGGTTAACTAAGGACCCGCTAGAATGATATTATATAACCGCAACTGCTTTCATCTCACCGAGTGGATGTCCTACTTTCTAAAGAGGTCATGCCGAAATTTTGTAAATTTCAGTGGCTTAGTTTTAAGCCGGTTTTAAGAGTTTAGAGGTTGTTTTCAGCCTTTTCGTAGAGGTGTCATTAGTTATTTAAAGAGTTGGTAGCATCCGTGGCGCGTATGGGCTCCGGGGTGTTACAGGATCGTGCTTTACCATCTGAACTAATAGGGCTATGTTGTAACTAGGGTTCAAAAATTCACCGAATTTCGACGAAATTTGGGCGAAATTTCGCATTTCGAGACAGGCCGAATTATGATGTACCGGTCGAATTTAAAAAATTTTGATTTTGCTACAGTACTATTATAGTAATTTCGGGTGATTTCGCCGAAATTTTGGGTTTTAATCCATATTTTAAGTTTTAATACCCAAATTAGGGCAAAATTAGTCCAATAACCCCTAAGAAAGTCGAATTACATGAAAATTTATTAAAAAACTAATTTTTTGAGACACTTTAAAATTTAGGCAGAAAAACTATCAGATTTTTATAAAATTATACAAGCTTGATACTGATCTGAAAAATTTATGGTGTTATCCTTAGTAGTGTAGGATCATAAAGAAAAATTTCCAAATAATTGAACTTCATTTGTTATCTTTAAAAAATCAAAAACAGAATGGACATAATTGGGACAGTAAAGTTGTTAGATTTTTCTAAATTTTCTCGAGTATGATCAAGATCTAAAATTTTTATGACAGATTAAGAATTACCTCAGTACTATTCTGTAAAATTTTTAAAAAAATTAACTTTTTTTGTTTGGTCAATAAAATCTATAAAACCATTGAACTTCATTTGTTATACTATATTGCAAAAAACAAAAGAGAAAGAACATAAATGCTACTATGCCTTGTAAAATTTTTATAAATTCACTGGAGTGTGATCATGATTCAAAATTTTTTTGAGATCTTAAAAAATTCCTTATCGCTCTTCTGTAAAAGTTTCACAAATTTTAAACCTTCTTTGTCACTAAAGCAAATCTATGTATTGATTATCAGGCTTTTATCAGCACGTAGCACTGTCAGAATTTTTGGAACTTCTTCAAGCTTTATAATCATATGAAACTTTTATAAAAATATTAGAGATACATCAGGACCTTCCACAAAAAATTCCAAAATTTTCCGATGTGGTTTGAACTATTTTTTATTCCGTTCAAATTTGCCGGTAAGGCTTTTATCAGGATAGCAGCACTTTCTAAATTTTTAAAAATTCTTGAATCTTGATCACCATCTAAAAATTTTATTTAAACATTAGTGATTTGTTAGAATCATGCACAAAAAATTTCAAAATTTTCTAACATTGTTTGTACTATTTTTCATCCGGTTCAAACTTGCCGGTCAACGTTTCATCTGGGTAGTACTAGTGTTTGAATTTTTAAAAATTCCAAAGACCTGATAATCAGCTGAAACTTTTATGAGAAGATATTTAATGTGTCAGGAACCTTCAAAAAATTTCAAAATTTTTTGACATCGTTTGAACCTTTTTTTATCAGTGCAATTTCGGCGAAATTTCGGGAATTTTAGCCGAAATTTCGTAATTCGGCAAAATTCGGTGCAAAACAAACCAAATTTGAATTTTTCTTTTTGAATTTTGAATGGATTTCATCCGAAATACCGAAATTTTGGATTTCAGCCATGGACGAAATTTTAAACCTGTTATAACATTATGTACAAGTACAAGCATGTTATGAGCATACGACACTCCTATATATTTATATATATAAAAAAACACTTGGCAGGACTCGAACCCAGTCCCAACCTCCCAGGTCTGTCAGGTGAGATTTTACCGAGATTTTGAACTAAGGGCCGGAGAAGCTAGAAGGATAAAGCTTCTGATTAACTAAGCTATATTCTATCGCCGCCCTTTACCTTAAAGAAAGGGCGTTTGTATGTTTGGAATCATGCATGCAGACCAAGTCACCCATTCACTACAGTGGATCGGGCATGCACAAGCGGTTCGAAACCGCTTTCAGAAGCGGTTTTAGAACCGCTAGGTAAATCATGAAAGTGATACCCGTCGGGTATCACAAGCGGTTCCCAACCGCTTCGTTGATGCAACAAGCGGTTGGTGTTACCAACCGCTAGAGAGAGTTTTCCACGAGCGGTTGTAGTTACTAACCGCTTGTGACGAGGCCGACAAAGACACGCTTTTGATTATATTCAATATAGAATATGTTTTCAGAGGGTTTTTGATATAGATTTTGACAATTAAAATAAATAGAACTACAGGAGTTTTTTTGACACAATAATTAAATATATATTATTCATGCGTACTCATTCAGATAATTACAGGTTCATTTACAGAAAAATACGAACTTAATAGACTAAAAATGAACAAGTGATGAACACATGAAATAATAATTAAGCCACTTTTACAAGTTTCAAAGAATAAAAGGGTGAATCTTGAGCTCATTTCTTGCGTATGCCGCTCTTTGTGCCCTTAGTCGATGTTGATGTCAGCTCACCTGTCCTTATTTCAGGACAAGGTCTCCAACCATTTGCGTGGAACTCGCCTTTGGTGGATACAATCTCGTCGACAATAAAGCCGATGAGTTGTTCTTGGATTGCTGTAACCCGGTGCGGCGGGATCACGCCTTGCTCATCGATGTTGGGCTGACAAAGTGGGAAGTAAATAAATCTCTGGACATGTAATTAAAGTGTAATTAAGTACTAAGAAATTGACATGTTCACACTACCTCGGCGTTGGTTGTCGGCACATCGTCGTGGGTAATACTTTGCATATAGTGGCACACATAATAGCCACATAAGTTGTTTCCTTCCGTGCAATCAGAGAACTCGCGATGAAATTTGAAAAGAAAACAATTATTATTTGGATGAAAAACTGTTACGGCATATTAATATTCTTTAAACGTACTCGAAGGTGCTTATTTGTACATCAAATTCGTTCTCGAAATCTCCTTGTTGCTTCTTTCGAACCTTGCGAATGCCCTGTGTGATGCGTTATTACGAGTATTATCAGAGTTGGAATTAGCAAGGTATTTCAATATATATAATAAGGAATTAAAACTAGGAAAAATATCCTGTGCAATCAGACAGGCTGGTGAAACCACGGTGCAACCCAACTAGAAAAAATTTCAAAAAATTCTGAAAAAAATCATGGATGTACATCTCAGCTTACCCCATCTACATATAAAATTTCATGATCAAATTCGTCCTGTGCTAAGAGTAATAAAAAAGACAAACTTGATCATGAATAGTAATAGTTACTGTTCATGATCAATTTTGTCTTTTTGTAACTTCTAGCACAGGACGAATTTGATCATGAAATTTTATATGTAGATGGGGTAAGCTGAGATGTACATCCATGATTTTTTTCAAAATTTTTTGAAACTTTTTCTAGTTGGGTTGCACCATAGTTTCACCAACTCTCTGGTTGCACAGGATATGTTCCCTTAAAACTATCGTATATATATGTGCTATATACCTGTTTAGGGTGTCAATGATATATTGATAATTTTCCACCGGAGTCCTTTTTGAGTCTTGAACAATGATCTGGCTGCTATCAAGCTTGATGACAAGAAGGATCCAGTGATACCTATTCATGTATTGCAACATATATGTAACTAGCTAGTAGTATTATCAATGCCTTGGAAAATATAAGAACGAGAGGTTGTATATATACGTACCCGAAGTTGAAGGGCAGAAGTATGTACGGTTTGTAGTGCTGTCCCAAGAATGCATTGAGAATGTAATCTTCAACATCCTTTCGGCCATGGTTCAATCCAAAGACGTACTCGTTAACAATCTCTGGGTCGATGAAGCCCACGTTGAAGATGTTCTCTTTTCTACATCGTTGTATCTCCATTCTACATAGAAAGGTATAAGTTTAAGAGTTGCAATTTTATTGTACGAGGAAACACACGGTAAAGGTATGAGGTTGACACTTACAGGCACCAGCAGCTCATGAGAGACACGTTGATGGAGTCAGCATGGTAAATATTGTAGAAGTCGTCGAATTCGAGCCATATGCTGTCGTCCCCACGATAAAAATCTTCTTCTTTGAAACGGAGGGGGAACATCGTTCTTCCTTGAGCGGACTCTGTCATGTACCATTCGTGAAATTGCCGCATCTTGGTTGGAAGATCCTTTATCTCATTAGGGTCAATCAGCTCCCGGCCCAACTGATTTTGCCATTTGACCTTTGCCATTGGGAGATCATCTGTTAATCCAAGAGCTACAGCTGCGGAACTGAGTCCTGCACCCTTCATAAATTTCTCGAGGTTCTCCTGATCTTGGTCTCTCTTGTTCTTTGCCGCCGCATGACCACGTTTATTCTTCTGTGTAGCCTTCATTATTGTCCGTTCATAGTTGGACGGCACAGCAAGGGGCTTTGCACGGCATGTCGCAAGTGTTCCGCCGCTTTTGGATCAATTGGTACCTTCTTTGGCTCTGGCTTTTTTTTGCGAAGTGTGCGCCAATTCGCTTCTCGACGCGCCACTCTCCTCCTTAGTCATATCATATGGCCTCTTTGGAGGTTCCTTTGTCTTTGTTGATCTACCGAGGAGGCCTTCTTGGGAGCGGGTGGAGGAGCCTTTCTACTATCGAGCTTCTTCCTTGGAGGAGATGGTGGAGGCGTGGTTTTCCGGGGGTTCGTTTTGTTTGAGATGGTGGTGGCGGAGTAGGGCTTCGCGGAGCGGTGGTGGAGGAGGCGTGCTCTGCTTTGCGGGTGAGGCATTGCGTGGAGGTGACGTTGGAGGCGTGGGTTGCCGTGGTGGAGATGACACCTCCACACCATCTAGAAATATGATGTACCGCTTGCGCCAGAGGATGATACTGTGGAGGGCCTGTCCAAGCTTGGTCACGCCGTCGCCTCCAAAGAATATCGAGGTTAAGTTCACAAATCCGCCAAGACCTCCTCCACCGCGATCTTCGAGTAACCCGGGTATCTCGTTCTGATGGAACGTCTGCCCCGCTTCCACCGAAAATGCCATGCCGTAAGCCACCTTGATGGAGAGGTTACGCGCATCAACGTTGTAAGTTCAACCATCATTAGTTATGGTTTTGGTGTTAATGACAAATCTAATCGTGCGTTAATTACAAATCTAATATTAAGTTTATCCCCTAATGCGATATTGTTATTAATGACAAATCTTATATCGAGACTAACTTGTTTATTTAGAATATCTTTGTTTAGTCTCATCGCATTGAAAAATGGAAAACCCAAGGTATGTTTGCATATTCATTCTAGTATTAGTTGCATACTTTGGAGTCAAGTTAAAATATGAATGTCCCCGTTATATTAACCACAAAACGTGCATCATGTTCCCAATCCATACATTACATGGATGCACACACTTAGGGGGAGTTCGTGGTTTAACTTGATAGTTTCATTGTATTGATCTATTCTTTATTGACACATATAAGGATCAAGACAAAGATACTAAATCCTTGAGTATATATTTGAATTGCCTAGTTATAAGTATACTCATGGTAATATAGGATATACTCCAATATGATCAAAGTGAATATGTGCATATTATCTCCAAGTCAATCATATTTATGCACATATACATGTGGGGTGTATTCTATAGTTGATGATCTAGAGTAATGATCATTTTCATACAATTTACATATAATGGATCATTACTTTCCATCAACATGAGTATATGAAAACTTGTGTAGTTAATATGTACTCATATCAATTTAAATGATAATTTAAATTGAGTTCATTCGTCTTGTTAATCGTTAAAGAACACTTCATCATGTGTTGATGGTGTTTTGTGATTAATTAGGACAATGGATAGTTCTTAAGTATAATTAAGCATGTGTTGCATTATTATACTTAAGACACATTTACAATCATTTCAATTGATTTAGGTTGTGCTCAATTGATCTAGAGGCATCCATTATGTGTTAATGGAGTGCAAGAGATAATTGAGATAACCATGCATCTTGGACTAACAAGTTTCTTGAGTTATGTTTGAGTTAGGTCCAAAGATGAATGAGATGATGAGAACGGGACAAGGACGGCATCATGAGTTGATGGGCGCCAAGAGTGGATCCCAAGAGGAGTCGAGTAGAGATCCTGGGAGTATCAAAGTGATGATCATAAAGACCCCAAAGGGGATTGCTTGATGTGCTGCGCGAAGGTATAATTAGATAGGCTAAGGACTTTGTAGTCTTTGAGTCTAAGGTTTTTATCGCCGTGCTATTAAGAGGGGTCATTCCCTAGCTTGAGCTTCATCATGTGTTGATGTTCTCAATCCGCGTTCACTCGAGCTCAAACCAAATCCAAATGGTTGTCTTGTGGTTGATTTGGTTTTTGCATATGGGTTAACCATTTGGCATGTGTTGCGAATGGGTTAAACTTATGCTTGGTTGTATTTGGTTTTCGCATAATGCTTTGATTTGCATGTGTTGCAAATAGGATAAGCTAATGCGTTGGCTTTTGCGTGGAGTTCACTTTTGCATGTGTTGCATTAGTTGAAGCTTCACGTTTTGGTTCGCAAAACTATCTTTATAAAACCCGTGTGGTTGCTTGGTGCTAAGTTTTGCATGTGTTGCAAAAGGAGAGAGCTCAAGCATGATTTGGTGTTTATGTGTTTGTATGGAGCTAGAGGCTTGCATGTGTTGCAAGTAAAGAGCTCATACGTATGGTTTTGGTTTTAGTCGAAGTTTGATTTGTGGTTGCATTGAACTAGAGAATTGCATATGTTGCAATTGGAGAGTTCATGCACCTTGATTTAATGTTGCTTGGAGCTAGACTTTTGCATGTGTTGCAAAGAGTAGTGCTCAAGCATGAAATGTGTTTATTGCGTTATTTGCAAGTTCACAGCGAATAAACCGAGGTTTATGAGTCCGAAATCCCGAGAGCATGTGAGTGGGGCTTGCAACGGTGTTGGCAAGTTGACCGGTCTTGTGTTGACCTTCACATGGCTAGGGGATTAATCTCATAAACTCGAGTTTGATTTGCTTAATACGTTTTGCAAATAGATTTTGAATTGTCGGCGAAATGTGTTTTTGTGAATTTGGTCGAGTTCTTTGAGCATGAGCTAAAATGGTGCAAATATGTTTTGCATGAGTATTTGATCATGTGTTGATCATCCTTGAGGCTCAAAGAATGTCATTTGGTTTTTCGGAGAAAAGATTGCGAATTTCTGGAGTTGTTTCTGCCAGGGGCGGTGTGACCGGCCCCTGGGCGGTCAGACCGGAAGTGTGAGGGCGGTCGGACCGGCCCTGGTCCGGTCAGACCGGCCGTAGGGTTGGACCGGGCTGGCGTTGGTGCGTTCAGTGCGTGTGCGGGCGGTATGACCGGGAAGGAGCCGGTCGGACCGGCTATGCGGCTAAGCGTTTTTCCGGCAACCGAAAAGTCGATCGGCTTGATTTTTTTCCAAAGGCGCAGTGAGAGCGGGCGGCGATCGCCCGGTCCGTCCGGACGGCCGGGCGGTGCAACCGCCCCGTCGGGCGTGGTTATTTCCAGAGAAGGCTGAATTCGTGTTGTGCTGATTTTATTCGCGGCGGTGCGGCGGTCGTGATCGTCGGCTCGGCCGGCGGCGATCGCGGCCGGGCGATCGGCCGTGAGCGGTCCACTGCCGCTGCAACGGCCGATAATCCGACTGCTGTTTCGTGGAGGAGCGGTTGGACGGAGTAGGTCCGGTCGGACCGGTTTGCTTGATTTTTCCTGTTTCGACCCCCAACGGCTAGTTTTCCTTTGTGGGCTATAAAAGGACCCCTTGGGGGGCTTGGGGGTAGGGTTGCTGCATTGGTTGAGTGTGTGGGAGTTGTTTGCATGTGTTGCTCTTCTCCATTTGCTTCTTGAGCTTAAGAGTGAGACTAATTGCATTTGTTGCAATTAGAAAGTGGTTTGGGTGCCTCTTGTGCATGTGTTGCACTTGAGGAGGCCTTGTGCATGTGTTGCACTTGGTGATCACCGAGGAGTGCATTAGTTGTGCCCGGTGAGGTTCAAGCGAAGGAGCGGCTTATTACTCTTGGAGGTTGCCGACTCCTAGACGGCGTAGGCGTCGTGCGCGGGAGCTCTCGAGGTGTGAGAAGCCCCGGCGAAGTTTGTGAAGGTTCGGGTTGAGCCTACGCGCGAGCGTGAAAAACCACGACTAGTGGAAAGAGCCTACGCGCAAGTCTTTGAACACCACGGAAAAACATCGGTTGTCCCTTGTCTCTTTACTTTCAAGTATTTACCTTGTGCATATTATTGATTGCTTGAATATATTAGAATTGCTTAGTATTAATTGATTGTTCAATTTAGCAATTCTAGTGTAGAGACTTAATTTAGATAGTGCACTAGTGAGCCTAGTTGATTTAGGCTTTAAATTGTCAAAACCTATTTATCGCTTCCGCATATATCTTTGATTAGGTTTTGACTTAGGGGTGTATTAGAGCGAATTGATTAGAGAGCGATTAATTTTGTAAAACGCCTATTCACCCCCCCCCCCTCTAGGCGCATCCTCGACCCTACAAACGTGTAGCTCACACTGGCGGCGAACCCTTATGTCATCCACGGGGTAACGGGCTAGCAAGTTCTCCACTTCAGGGGCCCCGGTGGACGCGTAGCTGCTCCGCCGCGCGGAGGGGCTGATCACGGCGTCCGGCTGATTGCTCGGACCTAGTCCCTGAAGGTTGCTGAGGGCAATTTGTACTTGTTGCGCAATTATGTCGCCGATGCTAGCCTGGGTTGCTCTCAGCTCTTGTTCCAATTGGTACACTTTATATGATTCTCTTGTTTTGCTTCTCTGCCGGCTCCTATACGTATCCGCATCCTTGGCGAAACCGTACTTCCATGGCATATGCTTGCCCATACCTCGTGTCCGTCCCCGGATGCTCGTGGTTTTGAAGGGCATGTGTTAGCACGCCATGCTCCCTCGTCAGCACGAACGCATTCGCTCGAGATCGCCGACGGCAGGTACAATCCTTTGACCAGTTCTTGCACTCTGGTGCCATCACCAAGCCGCCATCATCCAAAGGCTCCCCGTGACCCATAAACCAATTGCGCAAGCGCTCATCCCAAAAAGTGGTAGCCGGTGTGACGCCATTCGCCATTAATTCTTCTTCCCGCTTCTCCCATTTCGGTACAGCCTTGAGGTAACCACCGGTGCCAAGATGGTGGTGGTATTTCTTCTTCTGTGAATTGGCCTTGTTCTTCCGACTCATGGTGCGGCCTTCACCGACAAATTTTGTACTCCTCGAATGCTTCCTAGTGATCCGCCAGCTTAGGAAATTGGTTGAAGTCGGGTCTTTCTCCCTTCTGGACATACTTGCGGCTGAGAGACGTCTTCCACGCCTAAAACATTGTTGCCATCTTCTTCAGAGTGAATTTCTTGGCCTTGTGTTCGGACCCTTGAGGAAATGTGAAATTTTCCTTAATATCATGCCAGAGCAGGTCCTTGGTAACTTGAGGAACTTCGGCCCATTTTCTGATGCTAATTGCGACGTGATCCCTCACGTGATAACCGCAAGCGTTGTTGTACGGCCCAACTGCTGAAAGAGGGGCCACCGGCATCCCTTCGTTGTTAACCTCCGTAAACACGTGCTTTGTGGATGGCTTCTTGTTAGGTCCCCGATGCTTGGGTTGGTTGCTCGATGTACGGGGCTTGAAATACACAAACATATGTATAAACGTGTCAGAGTGTATTATATTAATGAATCGCGATTAATTAACATGTCCACGAGGATTATATTCTTCGGCTATACCTCATCCTCGCTGAACTAGTGTTACCGAACCAATGGCTCCAAATCAATGCCTTCATCATTTGCAATTTCAACGGCCTCACCGAACCAAGGGCTCCAGCGTCAACGGCCTCACCGAACCAACATTAGCCTCGGCGGCATCGGCGCTACCAAATATGATGGAGTCCAGCAAGAACTGTTCTCCCGCATCGAAATTAGGGTCACCACGTCCTGGTTGCTCCATCTATCCTAATTCCGAAAAAATGTTGACATAAACAACCATATTACAGACTACAACACAAGCATATTGTAATAAATTTGACATTTCATATATACTTACACATTTCACATGATATATATATAATTTGACATTTCACATATACTTACACATTTCACATATACTTATACAATTGACAATTCACATATTATTGCTTATTTGCTCAATAAAAAAATAATGAATCACACGATCTCCACACTGCATGTCATCATTTCCAAAAAAAGAAAAAAGGTTATAAATCCACAACTAGAATGTTAGTAGTCTATTACACCAAAAGAATCCAGGGTTCGAATGCACTATGGACATCCTGATGTTTTTTATCGGATATTTCATATAACCAGAGGCGGCATATGCAAGGCATCCCGAGTGATTAATATAAGTGAAGACATACATGCTGGTTTGTATTTTTTTATTCTCTACCGCTTATGTGACATCATGAACTTGGCCATACACGCTCATGGTCGCCTAGGTCGCTTGTGATGTTTTAAACAGGACTTCCAAATCCTTGTGAAAATAAGAACATGAACTAAAATGGGACTTTTTCCTTCCGACCTACAAGCCTTTTCTCTGCTTTTTTTTTCACTTTTTTGGTGAGATTTTGAATTTGAGCTTCACAAGATAACCAATGATTGTTGCTAAAATTGGGTGCCATTGTTCAAATGTACAAGATATGTACTTCTTTGAATTACATAAAAAATTTGATAATACCATCTTCGTTAACTATCACACTTCATAGGATGACTTGTAGATAACTTGAAAATTAGTTTAGGATCACTTATGTATAACTATTGACTTGTTACTGAAACTCTTTAAAGCTTGACTTGTTAGTTTTAACTAATCTGCAGGATTCAATTCGACTCAAGGCCAGGGAATATCACACACCATGACTATATCCGGTTATCTATTTAATTAATACACATTCCTTACCTATCTCGTATTAATACACATGCCATACTACACATGCATAAGCTTTGTTCTCGATGCCTAACTGCATAATGCCATGATGTTTGTTCTTTCTTTATTATTAGTTTGCTATATTCCTTGACTTTGTATTTTGGTCAAGCAAAGACGTGGTATGATGTACTACGAAGAGCCTTGATGTTGCAGAGTTACCCGAAAAGAGATATCTTGGTGGTGTGTATAAGATTTCTGTTGGTGGTAATTAATTCAACATATTTCTTCACCATCTCTTCATCCTTTTGTTTGTTCTACTGTGCATTGAAGATGGCTATTCTACACTGAATATATTGATACTCAAGGCTATTGAATTAGCATTCAAAGAAGAAAAGATGGTAATGATATTGAATTAGCATTCAAAGAAGAAAAGAATTTCGATAGGAAGGACTGGCTTAGCAACTTTCGTGTTAGCACTTGTTTGACCTTATATCTAGCGTATCTTTAGAAGCTACTTAGTGTTAACCATTATATTGTGGGGAAAAAATCTAATTAGAACAATCTATTGGCAATTAGTAGAACAGCTTAATTGCCTCATCACCATTTACCCCAAAGAATGGTTGAATCATAGAGGATAGTGTCATAAAGCTCTAAATTTGATGTCCTATGATGACTATGGTCATGTTGCATTCATTATTGCAATTTCCTAGATAGGAAGATATTTTTCTCTATTAGTAGCTATCCTTGTCTTGTATTTTAGTATGATCATCATTGATAGTTCTCTTGTTGATTTTTACAAAGACTTGGTGAGATTGAGATGGGAGGAACTCAGTGTTGCGTAATCTAAATGAATTTGCTAATTTGATTGTTAATTTGATATCTCGAGGTTATTGGTCCCGACGAGGAGTGGGCTTTGAAGAGTCAAACAATTGCATTAGTAGCAGAGGTTATCACCTTATGTGGTTATTCTCTTCCACTTTTGTTGAAATCGTGAACTGTGACAATATCTTTTACTTCAATTACGCTTCTTAGCAATTGTCTTATCTTCATAGGTTGTTAGAAGGAGGAGTTACTTTGTGGAATACTTTATTCCCATCTATTGTTTCACTGCTCACAACGAGGATTTAGAAGGTAAGTTTGATTCTTTTCTTTCTCGTCTCCGATTGCTTGAAATTGTATTTATTTGAAGTATCAACCGTCAAATTAAATAGGAAAAAACCTTTATTTCTCTTCATTAAATTGTTACTTATATCCAATAGGTGATAGACGGAGAGCATTGTTGCGTGGCCTTCATCGAAGTCATCACACAAATCCTGCAATTGTTATATTCTCAGTAAGTTCGCTTTTACTTCGCCCAAAAACTCATGCTCGTCATGTTATGCAACATACTAACATAAGCATCTTGTAATATATCATTCAGTAGCTACTTGAGAAACATTTTAGTGCTGCTTTAGCGAGCACAAGAAGCAAAGAAATGGAGTTGGCTAAACAACATGTAGGGACAAGAATAACTGTTCTCAATCGTCGTCAATGCATATGCTTGAATGGGCTCTCGTGATGATCTCGCCAAATATGGTTTAATTCGTGGGTCTGTTCGCTTGAACTTCATCCCAAGTTTTAATTTCATTCTTTCCCATTTATCTCACTACCAATTCCATTTTGCGATGTGGGTTCTTACTTTCTTCTGTTGATTTTCGCCTACATGCTTGTGAGTTTTTAAAGTAATATGTCGAGGTACAGAGATCGATGTATTTTTTAACTAAAAGTTTATTCTATTGGCTCCTTTTCTAATATGTTCTTGGCTTGCAATGCAACCTAGCTCGAAAACGACCCGTGGATGTCGCAATTGTTGAATATGATGCAAAGAATGAGCAACATTTTCGAGGTGTTGATGAACACTTCCCAAGAATTTTTAATCGATCAAGGATGCAGCCCAGTGCTATTGATGAAAGTGAATATGAGTTTGCAATGTGTATTTGTGAGACAATGGTTGCTCTAGGTTCTTCTAACATGCAAAGGCATACTAGCTGATGGAGCTAGGACTTTGCACTTCCTACAACAAGTGAGCTTTTCCAAATACACTTCATATTTTTTTATGGGAGAATACATGCTTAGTGCTGCTGCAAAGATCTTCTCTTCTATTTATGTTTTAGTGCTAACTAGCTTGTTATGGGAACATGCTTAGTGCTGCTGAGCATCTTCTCTTCTATTTATGTTTTAGTGCTAACTAGCTTGTCATTGACTAGTTGGATATGTTATCAAAATTTGTGCATGCCTAAAATTTCATTAACTTCATGATTTCCACATGTTACTAGTTGGTCCTTTACGTTGTACCATTCTATTGTTTAATTTATTTTGGTTCCTCACAGATGCTGGAATATTACCAACATTACAGGATTGCGCTTCATTTCCAATCTTTGTTATTTTGGCTGGTATACTCCTGGTCTCTTCTTGCATAGTTGAAATGCATGTCATATCTTCTTGTAAATTAGATTTAGTTAACACAAACTTTGTGTAGGTGGTACAGTACAATTTTGGATGTTGTATTAGGCATTCTCACCGAACAAAAACATGATTGTTATCAGCTATGTCTAATACATATGCCAAGTCCTGCTATTGTTATCCATTTACCTTTGTGTATGTAACATGAAGTTGCATACTTATTCTTTCTTGCAACTTTTCAATTTGGACATGTGATTTTTTACAATGGCAAGATGTTTGCCATGCAGCTTATGTGTATTTTGTTGTATACAATTCTTTTACTACCTATCAAGTACTCTAAATTCTTCCCGCAAATTGGATCTTATAAGAGTCATTGCTTCTCAAAGACCTGTTATTGCTGCAACAAGCATTATACAGAAACTATCGTACCAAATTGGTATGTCTTGTTTTCTCTTGACATCTATATAAACTGTAATGGCCTTTGCCCCTTTCTTAATCTTCAACAATTTTCTGTGATGCGATTAGCATCCCATTGTTTGCAATATGAAGCTCGTGACCGTCCAAACCTGAAAGCTGTGGTGTCTGCTCTTGTAAACCTCCAGAAAGATGCTTCTGTAATGTTCTTTATTTTATGAGCACACACACGTGATTGATTATCTAAGGATCTGCTTCTGGTTTGAGAGATTGATATATATATATTATAACTGCAAATGTTCTTTTGTCTGCTGAGTGGATGTCCTATTTACAAGAGAGGTCATGCCGAAATTTTGTACATTTCGGTGACTTAGTTTAGACTCTTGCAAATATTTTCAGATTTAGTTTAGTACTCGATTGTCCTATAAGAAATTGTCGTTTCGAATTAGTTAAGTTTACTTCATTTGGTATGACAACCGAAGTTAACATTTCAGATTGAGGCTATTAACAGATTTTGCTAAGTTTTACATTTAAATAAGTTTCAGATTTTGCTATAACACACCGCATCCATGCTTGTTGTGATATCATGAAAGTTGGTGGTTGTGTTTAAAAATTACAGGATACTATTACTTCGTTCTTATCTTTAGTAGAATATTCTTACATATTGTTCTCGATTTCTTTTCTTCAATTCTACAACTATGGTTTTTTTTTCTCCCAACTATACGCCATTCTATGACTTTGAGGTAAATATGCAAAGATAATTCCCAATACACCGCTCATATAACAATGCTCCAAACAATTGAGTTAACTTGTCCAAGACAACAAAATTTGAAGTATATGAACACTAAACAAACCCCTTGAGTATAAAACACAAAGTTAAATTAACCCATCACACCATTAATTTTTGTTCGATATATATATATGTTATTTACGATTTTCGTGTTTGGAAAATGGGCTAGTAATTCTTTGCTATAATTTGGGTATCAAATTACCAAAATAATGATTGAGTGACATCAATGAAATACAAGTCGGGATGGTGGTGGAACAAGGACATATATATATTTTTTTGTATAATGGCTGATAAATTCGTGGGCCATATAAAACCCACGAATTTAACAGCTAAATTCGTGGGTTTTATTCAGCCCACGAATTTAACTGTTAAATTCATGGGTTTTTTTAGCCCATGAATTTAATTAAATTCGTGGGTTTTTCAGCCCACGAATTTAAATAACCCATGAATTTAATTAAATTCGTGGGTTTTTTCAGCCCACAAATTTAATTAAATTCGTGGGTTTTTTACCAAATTTCACTAATTTAATTAAATTACCTAATTTAATTAAATTCGTGGGTTTTTTTCAGCCCACGAATTTAATTAAATTCGTGGGTTTTTTACCAGCCCACGAAATTAACTGTTAAATTCGTGGGTTTTTTCAGCCCACGAATTTAACAGTTAAATTCGTGGGTTTTCCCAGTAACCCACGAATTTAATTTAAATTCGTGGGTACCCACGAATTTAATTGATTAATTTCGTCGAGTTAAATTCGTGAACTAAATTCGACGGTATACCTGTTAAAAGGTACCCACGAATTTAAGTTTGGATAATTTTTCATTCCGTTCAAATTTGTCGGTAAGCCTTTTAACAAGACAGTAGCACTGTTTGAATTTTAAAAATTCATGACACTTGATCATTATCTGAAAATTTCATGAGAATATTATGGATGTGTCAGGACCATCCATAAAAAATTTCAAAATTTTATAACCTTGTTTGTTCTAATTTTCATTTAGTTCAAACTTGCCGGTCAGTGTTTTATCAGGACAGTAGCAATGTTTGAATTTTTAAAAATGCCTTAGATTTGATAATAATCTGAATTTTTTACAAAAATATCATCATTGTGTCAGGACTCTTTAGAAAAAAATTAAAAAAATTTCGTTATTGCTTGGCCCACTTTTTAGTTAGTGCAATACAACCAAAATTTTAGCAATTTCGCTCGAAATTTCGATAAATTTCACCGAAATAGGGATTTTTTCGGTGGCAAACGACCGGATTTGAATTTTGTTTTTTGAATTTTGACTAAAATTTATCCGAAATATGAAAATTTCACCGAAATTTTAGATTTCGACTATACTCGGCATTTTTTTCCAAACAAAATGTGAATCCGTGGTTTAGGGGCACCTATTTAGGGAAGAGAGGAGGGGAAGAAAAATAAAGGCCAATTGATAAGTAGTAATGGGAGAGAGAGCGAAGTGGACGGAGTGATTTATATATTGCCGAAGACCTACTAATTTTGATGGTAGTAAAATGGACCGAAATGCATTATGGTAGTTATTAAAAGTGGACACATTTATGTAGTATATACCAATCATTCCTAATTAAAATATTTGGAAGCTGTTCCCATCTGATCCAGTGCACCATAGCCGCTTCACTTTGCCCCACCGATAGGCATTCCACCTGTTCTAATTCGAAGTTTCATACTATTACCTCTTTTTGTAGAGAGTGCAGTATTTTGCCACGGGCAAGCAAGGAATAATTAATTTATTTGAGAGTAACCTGGCCTTGGCCTATACGAGATGTTCGGTTGTGTTTGCACACATGCCTGTAGCCATGAGACATACACGCCCACACACGACTTTCGTTGCCTTTGTGGTGATCTCCATGTACATCCACACATGTTATAGGTTTAAATTAAGTGGGTAGAACTTTTATGTATCAGATCTACTATAACAAAGCTCAACTGAAGTATGAGAGAAGAGAGATGGCAATCGGGCAACTCGTCAATGGCAATCATTTGGCTATTATTGCCACCGGTGCTATTGATTTGGCAGTTTTTCTGAGATAGGTTTAGGAATTTTTAGTTTAGAGAGAGAAGAGAGGAAGATGAGGGGGAGGGGGATAAGTATTTTCGAGTTATGTCCACATGTGTTAGATACGGAGAAGTTTTAGAATTTATACATTGCGAGTTAGATCGGAGAGTGCTTCTTTAACAGACAGGGATTGTATGCAGTTGAATGGGCACTGCAACCGTCCGATGAAAGAGCAATGAGCGAGGTCTTCTTGGAATACTGTAGCGGCAACACGGTAGCAAATTTTTACAATAGCATTTACTGTAGCACACGTTTTGAACGATCAGACCTGTAGATTTACTAGATCGAACTACTCTATTAAATAAAAACTACTACTTAACTTATAATCCCTATTCGAACAGCATACAATCCATATCCTGCCCTAACCTATCCCGTCGAGAGGAGGAAAAACGCTATGCCGTACTGGGGCGAAAATTTGCTACAGTAGCTGTGCTGCAGTGTCTATTTTCAATTTTTTTTTCTCTGCCGTTAAAAATTTGAAATTTCGCCGTTGCGAGCCGTGAGGCAGTCACCGTCGCCCAAAGACGGGCGATCGCCTCTCTTCGGGCGATAGACGCCTACTTTTGAAATTTTTTTGACCCGCTGATTAGTTTTGAAAAAAAGATTTAAAATAAATATTAAATAAAAAAAATTCCAAACATGGCCGTCTCATCAATGGCGACCAGGAAGCTCATGTACCTAGTCCAGCCCCAGCCAAACCTCCTCACGTACCACAATGGCATCGTGCTGAACGGCGACATCCCCGTGTCCATCCTCTGGTACGGCCGCTTCACACCGGCGCAGAAGGCCATCGTCTCCGACTTCGTCCTCTCCCTCTCCTCGGCGCCGCAGGTATCCCCAGCACCGTCCGTATCCCAGTGGTGGAGCAGCATCCAGCGGCTGTACCTCTCCAAGATGGAGAGCGGCTGGCCGGGGCACGGCGGCGGCGCGAAGAACGCGCGGGTGGTCCTGTCCGGCCAGGTCTCCGATGAGGGGTGCTCGCTGGGGAAGAGCCTGAAGCTGTTCCAGCTCCCCGCGCTGGCGGCCAGGGCGCGGCCGGGGAAGGGCGGCATCGCGCTCGTGCTTACGGCGCAGGACGTGGCGGTGGAGGGCTTCTGCATGAGCCGATGCGGGGCGCACGGATCGGACGCGCGCGCCGGCACGGCGTACGCGTGGGTCGGCAACTCGGCGACCCAGTGCCCCGGCCAGTGCGCGTGGCCGTTCCACCAGCCGGTGTACGGGCCCCAGGTACCGCCGCTGCTGCCGCCGAACGGCGACGTGGGCATGGACGGCCTCGTGATCAACGTGGCCAGCATGGTGGCGGGCGCGGTGACCAACCCATTCGGCGACGGGTTCTACCAGGGCGACCACGGCGCGCCGCTGGAAGCCGCGACAGCGTGCACGGGCGTCTACGGCAAGGGCGCGTACCCCGGGTACGCCGGCCAGCTGCCGGTGGACGAGGCGACCGGCGCTAGCTACAACGCCAACGGGTCGCACGGGCGGAAGTACCTGCTCCCCGCGCTGTTCGACGCCGCCACGTCCGCCTGCGCCACGCTGGTCTAGTGCAGGTACAGCGGTAGATGTACGCGACAAGTGAAAGAATCTACCCATCCAGCGCCGAGCTGCTGAACGCCCGAGCCCAGTGCGTACTGTGTTGGGTACATGCTGATATGTGTGCATAGTTCGCAGCTCATGTTTGGCTCGTCTTCTGGGGCTGCAGTGCTCAATAAAGGACGGGACTTGTAAATTAAACCTTGTACTACTGTAATCCTTGCAAGAAAAAAGTTGTACACTATTGTATCGGAGTACTTGCAAGCTATTTGGGACAGCACGTGGATTTGGAGCTCGGGAAGCTACGAATTTTTTTTTAATAATACATTTTTTATTCGGAATTTCAAAAATATTCCACCGAAATTTTTTTTTTCAGAAATATACCTGGACGTGCGACAGGGGCCTAAATAGAAAAGTACACGGGCGACAGGTTCCTAGGCGCTTACGTGGCCTCTCGTCGACGCAGTAACGTCTGACAGAACCGAACGGCGTCGTCAAGACGGCGAACGTGCGACATGAGCCGGTAAGGAACTCGTCAGATGACGAAGTGTTAGAGGAGGTCGCCGCACGATCGACGTCAAGCATGTTAAGAGAATATTGAATTTTTGTATTTAATATTTTTTGTTGACAATTTTGGTTGTAAATTGGTTGTACATAATTGTCCTGTAATGAATCGGAAAAATTATTTTATTTCGTTAGTGATACGCATTTCACTTAAGGGTTTTCGTAGCCTCGTAAGGTCCGCCGAATATGACCGAAAAATGATGGGAAAAAGCACGGGCGGCCTACGCAACGTGGCATACCACTTCAGTGCCGGCGAGATGGTCGGACGTTGGCCCAGCATTTTGTTACCAAAATCGAAAAGGCACTCGCGCACGAACGCACGTAATCGTGGCCACTTAGGGTTTTCGTAGTCTCATGATGTGCCGGACATGGTCCAAAAAATACAAAAAAAATCAAGGGCGGCCTACGCAATGCGGGCTACCACTTACGTATGGGCGAGATAGCCGGACGTTGCCTCGGCATTTTGTTGCGAAAATCGGAAAAAGCACTTGCGGCCACGAAACCATGGAAACTTTTACGACGTCGAAAAATTTTGAAACTCTTTATGGAGGTTCCTGATATATCAGTGATATTACCATAAAAATTTCAAATGATTTTAAGATATGAGGAATTTTTTAAAATTCAAACAATACATATATAAGGGCACATACACCGAAAGTTCAAATGATAAAATAAGCAAAAGATTAGATGATATTACAAGGGCATTACAACAAAGGATTTAACTAACTAACGAAAAGCATCGTTGCGTCATGGTGGAACAAATGATCGTTCGCCTATCCGGTACAAACCAGAATGATTTAAGACATTTTCTCGCATATTACCCGACCGTTCTAATTTTGCGACGTGTCATCGGACACCGCTCAATCCCTACTATGAAAGAACTCCATGGGGTTCCAGAAGCTCCCAATGCCGCCGATTGGGTGGCCTATGCCGTGCGCCTCGGTGTATAAGACTTAAATTTTGGTTGTTGTTTATGTGGATTTCGCCCTCCCATATGGGCATGTCATCCCGATTCGGCGTCCCTATGTTAATACCACCCGGTTCCCGGATGGTCTGCATAACGAGTCAAGGATTTGTTACGTGTTGCGGACCTCGGCATTGCTTCCCTTGTCTCTTCTTCTTCGAGAAGAGGAACCCTCCGCACTTCTGTTGTGTTGGTCGTTGGCGGAGACATGCGGAGACGCCGCTTTCTGCTTCGCTCGCACTCCACTATATGGTGCAGAGCTTTGTGTTGGGCTTATCCTTGAACAACCGGGCGTGCCTGCAATCAATCTGCAAGATGCCCGCCTTGGTCGTTGAATAACACCGTGGGCGCACTCGGATTTGGCTTTTACGGGCGGTAGTGGCACCACGGAGAGGGTTGCTCCCCGCTTATCCCATACAGAAGCATGAGATGTGGGTGGTACGTCTCGGGTCCACCGGTTGAAGTACCAAAGACCGCTCATCCTCGGCCAAGGGCACCGGTAGAATCTCCGTCCGCTAGATCACCGTGGCGGTATCAACCATCGCCTCCGCCATGTACGCAAACGCCGGGGCTTTGGGTGGCCTGGAGGAGGTTCCTCGTTTGACTTGTTGATGTTCGCAAGTGTCCTTTTGAACTCTGTGATGCGATGAACTTGTTTAGAACTACTACTTTGTGAGTTCAACATGAGTATGTCGCATGAAACTCACCGATCGGTTGGCCCCTTGCACACCGCCCTAAGCTCTGTCGATCTAGAAAAGGGACATATCTGGCGGCCTCTCCACCGGGTGAAGTTCTCAGCGGCGGGGGAGTTGTCGTGGCGCTTGTTGAGAAATTCATAGTCACGCTGTTCCGCCCGTCGATCCATTGGAAGAAGCAACACCGCCCTCGTCTTTGAGAAAAGAAAGAACGATGCATGAGATGGTAGTGTTACCTCAGATTGTGTGGACGCCGGTAGGTTTACCTTGTAGGTGCGGCACAACAAGAGAGTGAGCGGCGGCCGTGTCTCCATGGGTAGATTGCATCATCTTGGCCGTAGGTTGCGCCACATTTCGGTCGGGCAACTCCGGAGAATCGGGCGCCGACGCAACTCTCATCCGGATATTCGGGTGGATGACTTCGCTGTCAAGAGGCGACGTGAAACGACATTGTGGTTTGGTGTGTTGGATGTCTACCCCTCGGACCTATTTTATAGTGGTAGTGAGGGTTACTCCACACAATTACAGCTCTTGTCAGCAGCGTGTTGCGGCGTGTGCGCTGTGTTGTCATTTCATGGCGTGTTGCGGCGTGTTGTCATTTAATGGCGTGTTGTCGTCTCGGCTGGTAAAGTCGCTAGCAATGAGTAGTCACATCGCTACCGAAAAGTCATTGCGTGTGTTGTCGTGTCGACTTGGTAAAGTCGCTAGCAATGAGTAGTCACATCGCTACCGAAAAGTCAAGGCGTCTGTTGTCGTGTCTTCGTGGTAAAGGTGCTACCAAGGAGTAAAGGTGCTAGGTGTGTGACAAAGCATCTAGTCGATGAAAGGAACAACTAAGCACGTAAGATTAAGTTTACAAAAATACAAATGCAAGTGCAACATATTTCAAATTAAACACTTAGTACATAACATACTAGCAATAATAAAAATCAAAAGAAACTCTGTCGGCCTCGCTCGGGAGGCCTCCTCCTCCGAACGTCCCGCGAGTACGCCAATCTAGCGTGGCGCTGCAGTGGGGCCTCTCGCGCCTAGCCGAGGCGTCGCGATACGCCGCAGCACCAAATGGTGCCCATGGTCGGACCGTCGACGCCACCGCTTTGCAAGGCACCACCACAGTGCGCAGTCGATCTAGGGCCACCGATCTGGAACCTCTCGTACGCCCACAACTATAGCAGCATTGGACATCCTCCGAAGATCGAGCCCTCGGCGAACCGTGTACACCCGACGCAGAGTGCACGGTAGGTGGCGCCAAGACGGCCGAGCCCCACAAGTACTGTGGCACGGCGTCAAAGGGGTGCGCCCGCGATCTCCTCGTGAATCGCACCAGTGCGTGGACACGCTTATCCCCATGGGACGCCGTGAACATGGTCACCAAGAGCCACAGAGGTACGCCTCCGGTGGCGGGCGAGCCTCTCGTCGTCCGGCCGGCTCGACGATCTGCGCCACGCCAGAACATAAAGCTCACTTGTTATTTCAAGCAAGATGTACACAATTTAGTTCGAAATGCTACTTACGCACTCAAAACTGCATAAGCCACCTCAAGGTCGGTCCGTGCGTGTGGTCGAACGCCCCTGCATACACGACAGTGGTAGTACACCGCAACCTCTCGCAGCAATCGCGCCGCCATCGGGGAGACGCCCTGGGCACCACAACCAAGACCGGCGATCGGGAGGCCGAGGAGGTAGGAGACGCCTGTAGTGATCGCCATCTCCCGACAGGAGATGGAAGGTGTCGTCTCCGCCTCCACCGATCCACCAGAGCGTGATCGCGACCGGTCAGAGGAACCGGTGTCCCAGAGGTCCACCATCCGGCGAGGGCAGCAGCCCCAATGCTCGAAGCCTAAGAAACATAAACATGTAATTGATATCAGTGATGCGGTAGTCATGGTGCTAGAACAAACATGTTTACAAATTTAAATACTGGTATGTTACCTGGGATCCAAAGCGGATCGAAGGCCCGTGTGTGCGCAATGGTCTAGGTCGAAGGACGCCCACCGCACAGTGGTCCCTCCGTCATCTAGGACAGCAGTGGCTATGTGAGCACGATGACCACGGTCGACGTCTTGGTCCAAAGAACTCAGACGGCCACTCGTCATCTCCTCGCCGGTGAGCCATACCGCAATTTACAAAAATGAAAGTGAGAGCGAAACACATATGTAAATGAAGAGTCCGTAAAAGTACGCAAGCATGACAACAATATATTGAAACAGATACGCACATAAAAAACGGAGAAGTTCATTACAACAATTTATGAAGCCACAACACTCGCAACAGCTAGGTACAAAGTATAGTTCATACAACACACGTTACATCGATTAAATTTAAATTTGAGATACGACATATGATAATGCAAACTGCTTGTCATCTGGTGCGATGAGGTCCTGCAGCAGTCCTCGCAGAGGACGATCCTTCCCCACCGTCGGGTGACCATCTCCTCCTTCCGTCTTCTTCGTTTTGTGCTCCGCAATTCTTGAACGTATGTCCTCGTTGGTTGCACAATGAGCATTTCTTCACGCGTTTGCCAGCTTCTGACTCATCCATGTCATTTCTTATACGCCTTGTTCTTCGACGCCCGCTTCCCTCTTCTCGCATCAAAATCGTGGACCCGTAACCTTTCATCAACACTAGGAGTTGTGGTGAACGAACCCACAACACCATAACCATAAAGCTCCTCGCCCCAAGTTGCCATCACCCTTTTCTTCATGTAATATTCAGATAGGTATGTACCAGGTTGCATTCCAAATAAAGCACATGCAGCTATAACATGAGAACATGGCCTATGCAAAAGGTATGGCTTGTTGCACGAGCATTTGCACTTAGCCTGTAAGATGCACTCCTGAGTGACAACCCTTTGGTTGGTTCCACGCCTTCCTTTATCCCTGCCGATCACCTCGAAGCGCAGTGTACGTGCACCAACTTTGATAGCTCTATGTTTGGCCGCCTTCTGAGCCTTCTCATCCATGTATTTAGTGATCATCGAAGAGTACAAGAACTTCTCATCTCTCATTACTATCTCAGAGAAATGCATGCTGTCCACAAAGTACTTGGTTGTACCCTCAAGACTCCTCGACAATTCCTACCAATGGAAGACACCTCATTCCTCGTGATTACCCGCTTGTAAACTTCGCAGTTAGTGGTCATCACACCGTGTCCGCACCATGTGTGTCATATAACAGTGACCACTTCTCTTTCGGTTCGTGCTTGATCCAGTCCGAGAAACATTTGATTGGCCTTTGCCTCCGACGACGGTTAGTCGCCTCGTCCTCTGTTGGTAGGGGGAAAAGAGGCTCACTTTGCTCTTGTGTTCCATCGGCGCCATCGTTGTTCGCTCTGCTCCTTGTGTTTCCTTGTCGTCATCAAGATTTTTCCACGAGTTCGAACTTCCTCTCTGGTTGGAGTTACACGATCTTTTGAACATGTTCATCGCTTGCATGTTCTTGAATTGCTTATAAAAGTTTGCACCCAAATGCCTCATGCACCATCGACTCTGCAAGTCGCCATCGGAATGGCTCATCTTCCCTGCTTGGTACCGGTTGATAGCACTAAGCAACCCAAAGATGCTGTCATGCAAAGACGCACAAATCTGACGAGTTTTGACCACCCGATCTTTAGGTTTCAGAGGAACCACAGCCAACTCTCGTAGTTCTCGCTTTCTCTGAAGGCAAAGGCAACAGCAGAATCTGGTTGTTCCCATCGACACCCACAATTTGCCAAGATTTGCCCTCTGATTTCCGGTCAAGAATGTGCCGTCCACGCACAACAACGGACGACAATGGACAGAATGCCTTAATGCAAGCGCCAATGCGAAGAACACTCTCCTCGGATGCATTTTAGTTGGCCACTTGTCCGACGGACAATCTTGATAATCATAGTAGGTCCTGTGATTTCTTCCCGAATACAACCGAAAGCAAAGGCGGGAGGTTGTGGTACGAGTCTTCAAACTTCCCAAACCTCGTTTCTAGTGCCTTCTGCTTCGCCCTCCACGCCTTCCCGTAGCTAATTGTGTACTGATATCTGTTCTCGATCGCTCGGATAATAGCACGGGGCTCAAAACTCAGGTTCTCCACTATCTCTGCGTACATGATGTTCGCGACATACCCGGATGATAGGTTCCTGTGAGCCATCACTGTTTCCTCAGTCATACATTTATGCTGCTCAACCTTCGAACATATCCAATAGGTGCCCCATTTGGGCTTGTACGCGTGCACTCTCCACGGACACCCATGGATCTCACACACCACGTCAGAAAGGTTGGGGTGGATTTTTAACCCCGAAAGTCCTTCTTAATGATAGAGCCCAATCTTTCACGGCATCTGCCTGACCTCTTTTGTCGGGTACATACCGTTATGCCTAACCTCATTAACCTTTGATCGCCAAGGCATCTCCCTCATTTCATTGACAACCATATTTTCAAATTGTTGCGTGCTCCACTCGGTACAGCACAGCGCGGCTCAATATCTCCTCCATCTTCCTCATCCGACTCATCGTCGTCCTCCTCTTCTGCTTCTCTGCACAGACTCACGGTCTTCCTCTTCCATCCTAGTGTTATTTCCTCAATTTGCTCACCTTCGTCTACCAGTCCCCGCGCTTCTTGGCCAACATTTTCATCATCCTCCCGAAACTGAACCTGTTCACCACTTTGCTGAACATGTTGCTCATGGCTAGATCCCCCAATTTCAGTGTCACCAAGTGAGCTCATTTTGAGGTGACTACACTCACCGGTGTCCAAGCTAACTGTTGGGGGCAACATCCTCTCATATGCTCGCACTAAAAGCACTCGATTCCATCCCGTTGCTCGCCTCACATATGATCTCCACGATGCGGTTCCTTTAGCTCAACTAACTCCCGAAGAATAGTGTCGTTTCGCACACTACATAGGCAAAATACCTTCAACTCACACTTGTCTTCTTCCATCCGAAAAGTATAATACAACCATTTCAACACGGAACCAAATGTGCGCTCCTCGAGCCTACTCAAACTTCTGTCCACATATTGCATGTTACTTAGATCTGCACCCTCCAAACCATGCATTACAACCCCATCTCCATAATAAATCCTAAATGGAACTCGTTCTGCCATATCTGCGAATTCATTCATTCACCCACGAATTAATTATCTTCCGTACAAAATACTATGACGTAACATAACTATACCTACATGGTACGAAAATATATATCTAACCGTAAAAAACATCTACATTCCTAATAATTCATATCGATGTAGTTATATCTGTAAAAAAAATTACATTTCCATCAATATGTACCGATATACTCCTATCCGTAAAAATTCATTCCTAACAATATATACATTCGTATCGATGTACTTATATATTAAAAAATACTCATTCAGAATTATATTTCCTTCAATATATACCGATATACTCTTATCCGCAAAAAATATCTAAATTTTCTAAACTAGAACTAGCTGTGACCTATCAATTTACCTACATTTATCCGTAACATACATCTAAAACTATTTCTAATCTACCACTATTTACTGCTACAATGCTCTAGATCTAACTATTTCTAACATATCATAATTTACTGCTAAGAAAAGTAAACAACAAAAATTTACCTCAAAACAGTGGCGCAGAATCTGCCCTTCTTCCTTCTCTCTTCCCCTCTCTCCCCTCTTCCTCTTCCCTTCCTCTCCTCTCTCTGTTTTCTTCAAGCGCACAAATGAGAACGAAGACGGCGATCGCTCATATAAACGCTCTGTCAGACGACCATAGTGCGACAGAACCCGCGCCCACTGTTGCCGACCATCGGTCGATTTTCACAACGTCAGACGCTCGTCAGGCGACAGGGCCTTTTTCGCTTCGTCAAGACGTTCGCCGTGCGACAGCGCCGCTTTGCCTTATCACACGTTCGCCGTGCGGCAGAGGCCACGTTACCGCACTGTCGCGCGTGTATTTTTCTATTTAGTTCTCGCCGCACGTCCAACGTATGCAGAGGTATATTTCTGAAAAAAAAAATCGGTGGAATATTTTTGAAATTCCGAATAAAAAATGTATTATTAAAAAAAAATTGGAAGCTACGGCATCAACGACGAGCCGACAGCACGACTAGGGTGGGTGCTGTGAAGTGATACTTATCCAGTCTTTAGGGCTGTTCATTCGTTTTTATCGGTTTATTCGGTTCGATTTGTACGGTATATTCGGTTAATACAGTATTGCTAGTTCGGTAAATACGGTATTTGTTGTAAATATGGTTCGGTATCGGTAAATCCCAATGTATATCGGTACGGTATCGGTAAATACCATATTTACCAAACTTGACGCAAATTTTTAAAGATGTAGTAAACCTATCGATGACGATTGGCACTGCAACCGGAGCCGGGAAACAAGAATTCAAGATCCACCACCCAGGACCGTTCCAAAGATTTTGAGGGTCCAGGGCGAGCTAAATCAAGTGACCCTTTTATTGACTACCATAATTATTGCAGATAAAATATCGAATGCTTTCATATGAAATAAACTTGGTAGAGAACAAGTCACAACCAAAAGATAGTTTAAACATAATCAAACTCATGTACTATTCAACTAAATTGAGCTTTAGCCTCTAAGATACACCTTCAAGCCCACCCGTGCCACATTGCCATCACTACCATAATGTTGCGACAAAAACCAATCTCACCAACTCATACAAATTTAAATGGGCAAGTTAAAGTTCCTTCTAACACTCTTAGATGCAAAGTCATCAATAATAGTATCAATATCAATTTCATCTAATTTATCCTTCTCAATGCATAAAATTGCCAAACCATTTAACCTTTCTTATGACATTGATAACCTCAAGTAATTTTTTAATAATTTTAGTTTTGAAAAATTTCTTTCAGCGGAGGCTACAGTCATAGGCATGGTGAATAAGATTCGATAAGCAATTGAAACATTTGGATAGCAATCTAAATCCTTAACAAACTCAAAAATCTCCATGGCGGACTGTGAGTGAGCAGATAAAGTCATTTGTAGCACTTTTAGTTTAGAAAAAAAATCATCTAACTCAATATCACATAAACTATTATGGGAAAATATTTTTGCAAATTTAGTGCAACAATTTCTTAGTTCAATATTATCCAATGACTTTAAATTTTTTGAGCTAAGTAAAAACCAATATATTCTTAAATGTAGTAAAATCCTCGAACATTGAACCTATTCTTCAATGAAGAAATTGCTACATCCACCATAACAAGAAAGTAATTTACCTCAAAAGACTTCTCAGCTGATAAAACCTCTTTATTATAATCACTTTCATCAAACTGTTTTTTCCGAGTAGCTCGGCGCTTTATTAGAAATGATGCTTCTACATTCATGCTAGATGCAATTTGGGGGCCCTCTTAAATTGGGGGCCCCTGGCGGTCGCACCAGTTGCCCTCCCCTTTGGGCCGGCCCTGCCACCACCATGCCTGCTGCTGTAGCCTGTAGCTAAGTAACTTCCTCTGTTCACGATTTTCTATTCTTGAGTTTGCCAAAGATGTACAATACTCCCATTAGTTTGCCTTCTATTCTAGAGTTTGCCAAAGATGTACAATACGTGTTCAATATTGTGTTCTAGAATAGAGCTATGTGTCCAGCATGGGCCCAGCGGGGAGCCGTCTTAGCGTTGGGTTCCAGATTGGCCTGGTCAAAGCTTCGGTTTTTTGACAGCCCAGTTCGGTATACAGAAGCTGAGCGCAACTAGCGAGAAGCGGTTCGGTATACTTCGGTATTCGGTTTTCATCGGTTTTTTACCGATCAAACCGAATCCCGAACACAATCATTTTTTCAAACCGGTACCGAAAACCGAAAACCGGTCAAACCGATTTGACCGGTTCGGTTCGGTTTTTTCAGTTAGGTTTGTTCGGTTCGGTGCTATTATGCACAGTCCTATCCAGTCTCTTGTCTTTTTCGTTTTTAAATTTAACTCTTTCAAAATATTTTACAAATCTATATTTTTTTTACCATGCTCTTGTGGCACAGAGAGAGACAGAGAGAGAGGGGTGCCCAGGGAAGCTGTAAAGTAAATGACTTGACTGATCCTTTCATCTTTTTTTCTCTAACCAGCTCCATTTGGAGATGATTTGCAAATCTAACTTTTTTTTTACTATACTTCCGCACTTTCTTTCTACGGGAGCTGCTTGCCGCACCAGTGAGAGCGGGAGTGGGCAAGCCCAGCACAGGGCAGCGCCGATAGGCCAGCATAGAAGCGGGCGCTGCTATGGCAATGGGGTGAAGGACGTGGGCGAGTGCAGGAGGTGGGCACGGGACGACAGCGAGCGTGGGGAAGCTGGCCTTCTGCGGTAGCTGAGCAAGGAAGGCCCATGCTCCTTTACCGCGGTAGATGAGGTTGGATTTACAATTTATCTGGACAGAGAGTTAGATTTGAAAAAAAATAAAGTAAGTAAGCTAGATATGTCATCACTTCAAGAGAAGTTAATTATTTATCTTTTTTCATCAGTTTTAACTTTTAAGTGAATCGACTAATATATACAATTCAATATGGTATTAGAGCCAAGAGATTTTGAGTTAAACATCTGATTGGTGCAATTAAAAAAATGATTGTAACTTACTATTATTCTACGTTTTATATATAAAATAGCTTATATATGAGAGAGAGTGTTATAGCACAAGTAAAGGTGTGTTTGGCAGGGATTCAGTTTCTCTAGATTCATGAATCTGGTGAAGCTGAAAATTCTAGATTCACCAGATTCGTGAAGATGAAGCTGTGAGTATATTAAGAGTGTTTAGATAAATCATCTTGTTTACATTTTAAATCAAAATATAAACTTAATTCACTTTATTTTAGCCTACAAGTTTCAGATTTGGATGAAGCTGGAATCTAGAGCTCTACCAAACAGGCCCTAAATTACTCACTCCGTCCAAAAATATAAAGCGTATTTTGACTTTGCACATGGATTAATGTTGCATTAAAATTAAAAAAAGATGCGAGAGAAAATGGATTAGATACCTGCCACTTAATTATCTTGGAAGATTAGTGATAATACTTTGTATAGGTGGTAATGAATAAATGTAAATGGTTGAGAGAGAATAAATAGGGTATTGAAAGACTGTGGAGGTCTATCCATATTGGTGATGAGTATTTGACTAAATTTGAGTTTGTTATGGTTTGGTTTGAGTTTGATTTAAATTGAATTTTCAATTTGAAACAATTTGAGTTGAGACTGTCAAGATTTGGCTTGGTCGATTACTGTCAAGTTCTGGCTTGGTCGAGTAATGTCTCGCTGACTTGTGATCGAATGATTTAAGTAGACTAGGAATCACTAAGTATCGAGTAGGATTGTTGCTAGGTCGAGCGGAGAGTTTGTTCAAGTGCTTGGTTGATTACTGTCAACTTCTGTCTTGGTCGAGTAATGTCCCGCCGGATTGTGGTCGAATGTTTCGAGTTGATTGGGAATCGCTAAGTATCGAGTAGGGATGTTGCCGAGTCGAGTGCCCCTGCCATCATCCCATCTCGAATCCAGTGCGTCGAACTGTTTTGTTTATTAGCACTAATCTTGACTAGTGGTCATTTAGCATATTTGTTTGGAGTTAGTGTATGCATGGTCAGTGGCATGTACGTGTAGTACATGTGGTTCGTTGTGTAGCATGCAGATGCTAGTTCGATGGTTAGGCTAGTTGCAACTGTGTGGTCCAAGTTAAGCAGCGAGTAGCCAGATGAGTTAGCCGAGTCCTAGAATAATTAGCTAGTGTGCATGTAGTCCGTTAAGCATGTAGCTTGTGGTCACGATAGAGGACAACTTCATACGGATCTTGGAGTCAGTAGTGCAGTCGGTGCATGTGTTAGTGGCTAAAGAATAGGTCGTAGTAGTTTAGTGCATCAAAGTCTCATGTAATCAAATTGTTTATATAAAGAAATGCATGAAAGACGTTGGCTGGTGTGAGCAACATCGCCAAAACTTGTCCTGTGTTCTTTTGTGTGCATCGACAACCAGAGAGAGAGAGAGGCAAAGCAAGCAGCCTATGCGTGTATGTTTGTGTAAACACTTGTGAGTTAGTGAGGAGCTGATCAAGGATTAGCTCCAACATTGTTAACGGTTCAGTCTGCGCCACGCCCTCGACTGAACTCCACCTAGTCTATATGTTGCCATAATTCTTTGCATAGAATTGCAGAAGAAAAGATAGAATCTATTAGAAGTTTTTTAACCGGACTGATCCATGTTTGAACGATCGTCACGTATAGCAAGCAGCAATTTTTTTTTCGGAATACATAGTGGATCAATAGTAAACACGCCTAGATTAATCAAAGACAAGCACCTAAACCATCTCATCCCACGTCCACGTATAAAATAAAATTTTAACCAAATTAAAAGACTGCATAAACAGATTAATCTCACAATTAAATAAAATCAATAACAACAGTAAACATCACTATATTAATCCATTAACACAACACGTGTAAATACAATCTCATACATCGGAGTTTAGTACAAATCGTTAAACCCTACAACAAAAGGACTAGCCAGAGTAGGAGACCAGGGAACCGAGCCGGCGGTGCGATGGGAAGCGACGCCAAGGGGTCCGATCGAGCTAGCGGCGCAATAGGGGGAAGAACCAAGAGGCCGACACTACTACAGAACCGGTCTTCACAACCGGTCTATCACAAGCGGTTAGGTGCGCACCGCTTGTGCTCTACGTGCCACAAGCGGTTCGTGGGCAACGGGCGGGGGGGTTAGAAGCGGTTCTTGACACGAACCCCTTCTGGAGTCCCATCTTTAGAAGCGGTTCATGTCTAGAACCGCTTCTAGAGATCTAGAAGCGGTTCAAGACACGAACCGCTTCTATAGGTGGGGATCCAGAAGCGGTTCGTGTGTAGAACCGCTTGTAGAGACCCCCTTCCCGCCCAACGCATTTAAACCCCATCTTCCTCCCCGAGCTCGCACAGGACAGCAGAGTGGTGGGCCGATAGCAGTTCATGGGGGGAGGTGCTGCTAAAATTTTCAATTGAGGCTATTAGCTTGGAATTAATTGTTTCTAAGGTGAGTAATATGTTGCTGACATCCTTCTCACCTATATATATATATATTTTTTGTGCATTGGATGTTGAGAAATCATGTTTTGTTCTTGTGGGAATTATTAGTACTGTTTCTGTTGTTGGCTTATTTGTTTGTTCTTAAGGTGATATATTGTTTGGTGTATGGAATGAAATGCAATAAATGTGAAACGATGAAAAATTACAAAGGTGGGGAAAAGGTAAAAAATAATTTTTATTTAGTAAAATTAAAATGCGGAATGATAGAAAAGGTTTGCATGAACATGTAACAATTAGTTAGTTTTATTTTAAAAAAATGCAGCAGGATTAGAAATAATTAGTTGGCTTTAGTTAAAAGAATACAGAATGATTAAAAAATACAAAACTATTAGACATAGTTAGGTTTAATTAAATATTGTGATAGATGTTGTTATTATTTTTATTGGCGTAGATGAACCGCAATGGATGTACAATGCGACCGTCGGTCAAGAGAGTTCAGAGATGGCATGAAGGAGTTTCTCGACGCTGCCGCTGCATTCTTGCCTCCGTGAAGCTTCATCGTTGTCCGTGCATAGACGCAAGAATGAGAAGGAGCACTAACGATGGATGGTTATGAGGCATGTGATCACGAGAGGTTTCATGGCAAACTATACCTGCTGGACCCACCATGGCGAAACAGAGGCGATTCGCCAGGAAGATGATGAAGAAGACGAAGAAGAGGAAGATAGAGCCAACAGTATGACGGACACCACTCAATACGGGTCCATGGAAGATACAGTCAACGAGTTTGGCGATGATGAGCTAGATCAGATGCTCCGTGACAGAGAGGGAGAGTTCACAGAGGAAAGACAATACAAGAAGTTTCAGAGCATGATAGAGGACCACAGAACTACTTTGTACTCAAACTGTGGACAGGGCCACAAAAAGCTGCGTACTACACTAGAGCTCATACAATGGAAGGCCACAAACGGTGTGTCAGACAAGGCATTCAATGGTTTGTTAGCACTCGTAAAGAAGTTGCTTCCTAAGGTAACACTCTACCGAATCTCGATGAAGCGGCGAGTCCTCTGCCCTTTAGGATTGCAAGTACGGAAGATACACGCTGTCAGAACGATTGTATCCTCATCGCAATGAGTATGCCGATTTGGAGGTTTGTCCAGTGCGAAGAATCCCAGATAAGGTGCAGCGTGACGATCCGTGAATTAGATGGGAATCGACGAAGAAGAGAACCGCAGCCAAAGTATTGTGGTATTTACCGTGATCCCCGGTTGAAGCGCCTGCTTGCTAACGAAGGTCATGCCAAGATGATGCTTGTTGGCATGAAGAAGAGCGTAAGGAAGATAGGATGTTTAGACACCGCAGATGGCTCGCAGATGGAGGAAAGTCGATCGGGCTTACGAACTTTGCAAATGAGGTCGAAATGTAAGGTTTGGGTTGAGCACCGATGGGATGAATCCTTTCGGTCGCTTGAGCAAAGATCCATAGCACTGGCTCGTGACGCTTTGCATCTATAACATTCCTCCATGGTCGTGCATGAAGCGGAAGTACATCATGATGCCATTATTAATCGAAGGCCGGCAACTCGAAACGACATCGATGTTCACCAAACCATTGGTTGAAGACCTTGTGAAGTTGTGGGAGGATGGTGTACGGGTTTGGGATGAGTACAAAAGAGAGTATTTCAACTGCGTGCATTGTTGTTTGTAACAATCAACGATTGGCTCCGCTCTCGGAACTGTCCGCCAAACTGTCAAAGGGTTTAAAGCTCGCACCAAAGGCATAGATGAAACGGATCGCATGTACCGGAAAAACTCTCTAAGTGTGTGTACATGGGCCACCGCAGTTTCTTCCCGCAATCATGCTTTGAGGTGGAAAGGCAAGAATTTAATCTGGGAACAGAATTGTGTTAAGCCTCAAAGATCGTAATGGGCGACATGTGTTTGCTATGGTAAAGGATCTGAAAGTAGTATTTGGGAAGGGTCTTGGAAGCATACCTGCGTTTAACGAGGATGGTCATGCACCCACATGGAAGAAGAAATCAATATTTTGGGACTCCGCCAGATTGGGAAGTTTTGGAGGTTCACACTCGCTTGACTTCATGCACATCACGAAGAATGTTTGCTTGAACTCGCTAGGCTACATAGATATGTATGGCAAATCGAAGATACACCGCAAGCTCGGAAGGACCTTGAAGACATGGAGGTGAGGAGTGACCTACATCCAAAAACAAAGAAGGACAAAACAACTTTTTCTACATCCTGCGAGCTACACTCCAAGCAAAGAAGAGAAAAAAGCATGATTGAGTGTCTCGAACAGGTGAAGGTCCTTCCGATACTCCTCAAATGTAAAGAGACTCAGTAAACACGAAAGAGAACAAACTTCAAGGCCTAAAATCCCATGACCGCTTGTGTTGATGACACATTTGCTCCTTGTGAGTCGCCGAGGTATATTGCCCGAGTGGGTGCGGGGACAATCACAAAGCTATGTTCCTTCTGAACATCATTTCGCAGAAGGTTGTCGAACCAAATAAATTGCCTAAGTTAGAGGCCGATGTGGTACAAAGTTTGGTTAGCCTCGAGATGATCTTTCCTCCTGCATTCTTTGATATCATGGTTCATCTCACCGCTCACCTTGTCAAGGAGATAGGTATCCTCGGACCAGTTGTATCTCGCACAACATGTTCCCTTTCGAGAGGTACATGAGTGTCTCAAGAAGTACGTCCATAACCGTCAAGGCCCGTAAGGTGCATTGCCGAGGGCTACGTGACGGAGGAGGTGATAGAGTTTTGTGTTGATTACATGAATGATCTAAATCCTATCGGCGCCCCATATCACGACACAAGGGAGGCTACGGGCAAAGGGACAATAGGAAGGCAATCAATTGCATGCAATGATCTTGTTGCATTCAAGCAAGCACATTTCACTGCTCAAGCAATCAACTATAGTCGCCCCTATGTAGATCAAAGACAAGAGTGTCCTACGTCGCGAGTTCACAGGAAGACAGAGAGTTGGATAACCTCAAGCACATGGATTCTTTCGGCGGTGACTACGTATACATCCTTGAGGAAGGGTCAAACGATGAACTATTGCAACGCTTGGCTCAGGGACCATCATAAGAAATCGTGACATTCAAGGGGTATGAGATCAATGGTTACACATTCTACACTAGATCCCAGGATAACAGGAGCACCAACCAGAACAACGGTGTCCTTATAGACGCCGAAGACAACAAATGGCGGGTTGGACACATATTATGGTTTCATAGAAGAAATATGGGAGCTCGACTATGGACCTCTGAAGGTCCTCTATTTAAGTGCCAATGGGTCAAGTGACTCCAAACGGTGTGAAGGTCGACAAATATGGCGTGACAACCGTGGATCTCACGAAGTCGGCTATAGGCGCGAACCGCTTGTTCTCATGAACGATGTGATCCGTGTCTTTATGTAATGGACATGTCAAGCAAACCTAAAAAGCGTATGACAAGCAAAAGGTAATGCCAAAGCGACATGTGGTTCTTCAAGGCAAACGAAGGATTGTAGGAGTTGAGAACGCCACCGACGAGGAAGAGTATGGTCGGCCTCGACGAGCTCCCTCCTTTACGCTTGATGTCGACATAAACGCCTGCGTGATAGTGATGTCGATGCTCCTTACATACGTCACGATCGTAACGAAGGAACAATTGTAAAGACGAAGACTTAAGATGTACTACTAGTATACAAATTTTTCCATATGATCATGTTGATATGTTGATGTTTAACATTGCTTGTACATAATTTCTACAAAATTATTTCTACAAATTTTAAAATGAAAACAAAGCCTGAAAACCAGTTGTACAAATTTTAAAATGAGAACAAAGCCTAAAAATTCCCATACAAAAACCCCAAAAGCAGTGTGAAATTTATAACATTACAATGATAGCTATATTAACTAAAAGGAGCAACATTACAACGATAGCTATATTAACTAATTTCTTTAGCATGTCCTCTACTCTTTCCATGCTTTTCTAGCTTTTAATACTCTTGTTGTCATCGAAGCGGCGGATGTGCATCTCTCTGGCTTGCAACAGGATTAAATGTTACAGCCCGTCGGCCATCATCACTTGGCAGCAAATCTTCTTGTAATGCAGCAATTTGCATTGCAAGATTTTCAAGACCATGGCTGGCTTTATCAGCCCACTGCCAATACGGACATGCTGTGCCCTTCAAACAGAAAGAATGGAACGAAAGGTGAAAGTCAAGGAATATGAACAAATGAATAACTTCAAAAACTTACCGACATATTCGAACACTTCATGAACACTCGGGATGGATTCTTGGATGTACGGGAGGTGAACACATTTACAGGATCTCCGCATCGAGGACACGATAGCTTCATCCGCAATGCATCTAGTTGTCTCTTCGTCTCGCCATTTGATGAAGCCGTCGACATAAATTAATAGCTTCAAAGAGTGAAACAACTTAGCATCAACAATATTTTTTCATTACTCCAACATCAACATATGAACAAAACTCCTTGTGGGCATTTCACCGAACACCTTGTGGGCATGAAAACAGAGAGCGGGAGGGAGCGCCTTGATGAGAGGAGGCGCCAGGACTTAGAAAATTTGAAGGTGTGGGATAGTGCATGTGGGGACTTAGAGAATTTAAAGCTCTATCCACTTCTACAAGCGGTTCGTATTAACCGCTTGTAGAGACCCTTCTACAAGCGGTTTGTAAAACCAACCGCTTGTAGATGGTACGTCTACAAGCGGTTCTTAGTAACAACCGCTTGTAGAAGATGCACAGTAAAAAAAAGAATGGCAAGGGGGCGCGAGCGGGTTCAACCGGGTGGGCGAGCTCAAGACACTCAAACGCCACGCGCTAGCTAGGGGGGAGGGAAGAGATCTTATCGAACGATATGCACACCATATACTTTTGAATATTACCCGGTTAGCACTTCTACAAGCGGTTGGTATTACCAACCGCTTAAAGCTCCTTCCACAAGCGTTTTAATACCAACCGCTTGTAGAGGTGACTTCCCAGTATAAACGTCCACCGACCAAATTTTCTAAGTCCCCGCGCTGACCACAAATTTTCTTAGTCCTCAAGGCTCGAGACCTCCGTGTCTCACCGCCGCCTCCGTCCAGATCCTGCTGCTTGTCCTCGCTCGGCGCTGTCGGCCTCGTCTCACACACCACCATCCCAACGCCACTCCACCCGGCGCCACTCCACCATCCCGGCGCCACTCGACCCCGCGCGGGCGTGACCTCGTCGCCGCCTCCTCACCCACCTCGCCGACGCCTCTGCCACGAAGCCTCCGCCGCGTCCTCAGCCACCAAGCCGCCGCCACGCCACCATTCCACCCAGAGGACAGTGGTATAGCCCCGCGCGCTCTCCTCCTCCCTCTTTATTCTCACGCCCACGAGGTGTTCGACTAAATGCCCACAAGGTTTTTGTGTGTCTTTGAAGGTCAGGATTTGTATTGAAACTTAAAACATTTCTTTACATATATTCTTTAGAAAATGTTTAGCAAGAAATTTTCAGAGTAGCTTCAATCTCTCATGATAAGAAATGTACTAAACGAGTAGTACATAAATGACCAGAGGAGAGGCCGAGAGGAGGGTAGCTTAACGAAAGATTGGATAACATGAGGGCTCTGTGGACCAATAAGTTCGTGATAACATGATATTGGATAGCATTTGCAAATTGTAATTAAATTGTAACCTTTTTCCCATTTTCTTTGCAAGCAAGCTAGTAGAAGCTAGATTTCTCATTAGCTACACATAAGTTTGCTTTTCTGTACATGAACCGTAGAATTTAATTTAACAATTTATTATCCTTTTTCTTTTTGATTCCAGGATGCTCTTTTAATTGGTCATATATTTAGTAGTAGAATGTTGTTTCATAGATATCAATAGATGCTTTTTTTTTGTTTTTACCATTCACCTTACATGAACAAAACTTGAGTTAGAATCCTCCTCTTTAAACAACTTGAAGTGAATCATACCTAACCCCTTTATCTCGCTTCAAGCAAAGATAGTTTTCTTCTTCTATGTGAGCAAGATAGAACCACTTTTATTGTAATGTTTTTGACAAGATGTTTTTCCCCTCAAGGAAGATGCTTGGCTCGCTTTTTGTGCCGGATTACACATCGGACAGATTCCTTTCAATTACACTACAGATGAAACATATATGTTCCACTAGCAAGAACTGATGCAAAAGGGCCTAAGCAAGTGCCTAATGTTTAGCAATGTTTGTATTGAAACTTAAAACTTAAAACTATGCAAGGGAGGATGGTAGGGTAAAAGCGAGCTTGAGTTTGCTTATTTGCCCAAGATCTGGGCCCAACTCATATATTCTTTAGAATATTATTGTTTTTGCTCAATAAAACAAAATAATGAATCACACAGTTTCCACATTGCATGTCATCATTTCCAAAAATGAAATAAAGTTACAAATCCACAACTATAATGGATTTATAACGTTATTTCATTTTTGTAAATGATGGCATGCAAGCATTCATTATTTTTTATTGAGCATTCATTATTTTTTTATTGAGCAAATAAGCAATAATATATGAATTGTCAATTGTATATGTATCATGTGAAATGTGTAAGTATATGTGAATTGTGAATTGTATCTATATCATGTGAAATGTGTAAGTATATGTGAAATGTCAATTTGTATATATATCTATGTGAAATTCAAAAGTATATGTGAAATGTATAAGTATGTATCATTCTTATTCCACACTAATATGCCATTTGGAGACATGCTAAGCAGAAATAGACTTGAGTTCTTTGTCTTCTTGATACCCTTGTCCATAGGCTTCCTCCGCTCCTCTTCTTCATTGATCTGGAATACTTACCTCTCACCGATAGCTTTGAGATAAGTACTCGGGATCAATGAATAAGAGGAGCGGAGGAAGCCTATGGACAAGGGTACGCGGAGAAGACAAAGAACCAAGTCTATTTCAAGCGAAGCATGTTCCTCATGGCTTCGCTCTTAATTCGGACGCCTCGTGACATCCATACTTTTGAACTTGCAGGGCTTATTTTTTAAAATCATTTTAGTTTGAGAAGCTTCGGCTGCAGGAGAGCATCCGATGTGTGAATTGTCTATTGTATATGTATGTGTGAATTGTCAATTGTATTTTTTATTAAGCAAATAAGTATGTGTGAATTGTCAATTGTATATGTATCATGTGAAATGTGTAAGTTTATGTGAAATGTATAAGTATATGTGAATTGTCAATTGTATATGTATCATGTGAAATGTGTAAGTTCAGCTCCCTCACACCTCAAAGAGTTAAAATTCTCAACAATCTTGTCTTCATATATAATCTAAGCCTCGAGATTTGCTCTACTCTAGATGGCGACACCAAGGCGTGGTGACCCGGCTTTCGATGAGGAGGAAAATCGATGTTCGAGACCATTCTACTTGGGTAGCATCTTAGCCAATGAGGCCGTTAACATCGACGCGAAAATCGCGATGGTGCTTCTTGCCGCCGATGAGGCCGTTAACACCGATCACGAAAATCGCGATGGTCTTCTTTGACGCTTGTCGATGAGGCCGTTAACACTGGTACCGAGGTATACTCTTACCCATTATAAAATCACCGTAAACATGTTAATTATTATAAAATCATTCATATTATATGTGTTTGTGTATCCCGGTACCTCATCGCCACCCAATCCGGAATGCACCGAGGACCTAACAAGAAGCCTTCGACAAAGTGCGTGATAACCGGTGGGCAATGACGGTGTGCTAGCCGGAATCACAATTGGCCCTTTCAACAACGCTTGCGGCTACCACGTGAGGATCACGTCCCAATCAAGATCGAAATGGGTCAAGTCCTTCAACTACCAAGGAACTGCTCGAATGATGAAGGAAAATTTCACTTTTCCGAAGGATCTGAATGAAGGCTAAGGGATGGGCTTTGAAGAAGATGGCAACTTCCTTTCAAGAAGGAAGTCGCCCTCACCCGCAAGTACATCGACAAAGGAGAAAGGCCAGACTTCAATCAATTTCCTAAGCTGGCCGATCATTGGGATGCTTTCAAGGAATACAAGCGGTCGGATGCAGGACAGGCTGCGAGAGACAAAAACAGGGTGAATGCCCAGAAGAAGAAATACCACCACCATCTCGGGACCGTGGTTACATCAAGGCAAAAGAAATAGGACAAGCGGAAGAGGAACTTCGGCAAGACGATGTTCTACCCAAATCGAGGATTGGGAGCCCCGCCATGCAATTGGTTCTTGGCTCACGGGGCAAACTTGTTGATGACGGTAGCTTGGTGATGGCAAAGCAGGTCCAAGAAGTTGGTGAAAGGATTGTAGAAGCCATCGAGCGCACTTCGGTCAGATCCTTGGTGACGGACAGGAGAATGACGAGCTAACATATGCCCTTCAAAACCCTGAGCACCCGGGACGGACACGAGGTTTCGGGAAGGTGCCATGGAGGCACGGCTTTGCCAAAGACTCAAGCACTTACAATAGCCGGGACAGAAGCAAGAGGAGAGATCAGGGTAGAGTGGGCCGATTGGAGGAAGAGCTTAGAGCTACGAAGGCTTCGATCGATGTCCCGTCACGCAAAAAGTGTCCGGCAATCGGCCGGCCAGGGAGCACTACGTTCGACCAATGTTCAGCGGCGCCGAATCCGTGATCGATCCGAACGCGCAAAAGAGCAGCTTCTTGGCGTCCGCCGTGGCTCTCAGTGTGAGCGACCCGCAGTTCGTCATCCGTGGACAAGATCAAGGTTCGCCGCCAAAGGCGAGCTACATTGATTTGCGTAACCTCACCTTCAAGGTGGCTTACGGCATGGCTTATCCGGTGGAGGCGGGCGGACATTCCATCGCAACCGGATACCCTCCGGATACTCGAAGGTCACGGTGGAAGAGGTGGTGGGGGCTTCAAGATCTCGTGCTCGAGATTGTTTGAGGCGACGACGTGACAAAGCTTGGACAGCCCTCCATGGCACATTCATCCTCTGGCACAAAAAGCACATCATATTTCCAGATTGTGTGGAGGTTATATCTCCAAAGAAGAGAGGCCCCGCAATTTGAGCCGGCTCGAGAGCAAGCACGCCTCCTCATCGACAACCCACGACTCCTCCAAAGTCGCTCAGACGCAATGCTTCCCGGTGGTCGAGCCACGCCTCCACCTCCCGCTCCACAAAGAAGCCCGACTCTGCCGCCACCGCTTTGAGTAAGAAGCACCCAACATCTGCAGTCCACGCCCAAAGCATCTCCCAGGAAGAAGCTCGATGTCGAAGGAGAGATCCAAGACTAGCACCTCCTCCCACGAAGTCGGCATCCGTGAGCCAAAGAATGTCAAAGCAACCGCCAAAGAGGCCATATGATCTCGATCATGAGGAGCTAGCCAGATCCGTAAAACGGATGTGGCGGCGACTTCGCCAAAGAAGCGAGCCCAAGCTTAAAATAGATAAAAAAACTGTGAAGCACTTTCAGTCATGCGGAACAGCGCCGCCGCCTGTGATGAGCGACTACAAAAGGACAATAAGAAAGGCTACAGTGCAAAATACACGGGCTCCTTTCATGGAAAGAAGAAGAAAGTGGAAGATCGTGAGAGGCCGAGGAGTTGAGGAAAATGGCATTCCTGAAGGAGGCGGGACTCAAGTCAATAGACGAGGATCTTCCAGTGGCACCAACCAGATAGAAGTATGAGTTGGGCAAACCGCTAATTGATCCAAAGGATATAAAAGATCTCCCAACCAAGATGCGTCAAATGCATGAATGGTACATGGAAAGGGCATCTAAAGGACAACAAATGTTCCTCCTCCGTTTCCAAGATGAGTATTTCTTCCGCGGGAACAACACGTAACTATAGCCGAATTCGATGACTTGTACCATGTGTACCAAGGAGACGAGGTCAACGTGTCTTTCATGTCCCGCCGGTGTCTGTAAGTGTCGATCTACTAAGTTTACCGCTTGCTTCCTCTCGCACCACAAAATTGAAAATCTAATTAACTTAGTTATCCTTCTTATGTAGAATGGAGATACAACGATGTACAAGACGGGCAAACAGAGCGTTGGCTTCATCGACCCGAGATTGTCAACGAGAAAGTCGGTCATACGACAAGCAAAAATCGTCTGCTTGAGGCATACCTTTTGCATGCATCGTTGAAACAAAGACTACAAACCGTACATATACGCCCTTCAACTTCAAGTCGTGTTCTCACAAACCTCTTGTTCTTGTATTTCTTAAGCCATTGATAGTACGAGTAGCTACTTACGCATATGTTGCAATATACGAATAGGTTTTACTAGATCCTTCTAGTCATCGATCTTGACAACAGCAGGATTACAGTTTATGACTCAAGAAGGAATCCAGTCCAAAAATACCAATGGTTCATTGACATTCTTAACAAGATATTTGCAAAGTTCAAGAAAAAGCAACAAGGAGAATTCAACAAAGAATTCGAAGTCATAGTTAGCACTCAGGTACATACTACAAAAACTATTATTAATATACATGCGCCATATCAGTTCTTCATCTGATATTCTGAAATTTCTCCCTTGAAGGTTAAATGCGGACAATTTGAAACAACTTATGTGGCTACTACGTGTTCCACTATATTCAAAATTTTATCCATGGCGATGAGCTGCAACATTATACCGAGGTTCGTATATGCATGTCAATTTGTTAGCTACAACTTACATTTTAATTAATTGCATGTGATCGGATATTTATATACTTCCCGCTTAATTAATTGTCATTAACATCGATGAGCACGTTAACGTGCTCTCGCCTCACCGGGTGCGCGCACTCCAAGAACAACTCATCGGCTTCATTGTCGACGAGGTTGTATCTCGAAATGGCGAGTTCCACGTAAGGTTTCCAGAGTTGAACACCGCTGAACTGCTGACGACATCCACGTCAACCAAGGACAAAAAGAGTGACGCATGCAAGAAATGAGTTCGATAATCATTTTTTTTCATCATTCAAAATTGTAAACGTTGGTTGCGTCTATGTACTTGTCCATTTTTTACACTATTAAGTTCGTTTTTTCGTGTAGTGAGCTAGCTAGCTTGTGAACATGTGTATGAGTATGCATATGCAATATATATTTAATTGCGCAAAAAACTACTCCCCTCATATTTAATTTTATGGTCAAAAACGATATACAAAAACACTGTAAGAACATATTCTAAAATACATATAATCGAAAACTCTCTCACAAGAGGTTGGTGACTCCAACCGCTTCGAGTGCTTGCTCTCCAAGCGGTTGGTAAGACTAACCGCTCGATATCCTTCTCCTGGCGGTTTGTAAAGCGAACCGCTTGGAGTTCCCCACGTGGCGGCTTCATGGCCCTCCGAACACCTTCCCAACCGCTTGGTGCCACACACAGCGCGGTTGAAAACAACGCCAGATACCCAATGGGTATCACACGCGATTCTTAGAAGCGTTATAAAACCGCTTCTAAAGGGGGTTACGAACCGCTAGTAGTAGCCGATTCTGTAGTAGTGCGATATGCATGGTCGGGGAAGCAGGGAGTCCAATGCAGTCGGGAGAGCTGATGGGGCCAACGCGGTCGAAGAAACCGAGAGTCCAACACAGTTGGGGAGGCTGACAGCAAGGGTCCGAGAGGTGGTGCCAGATGCTAGAGGAATAGGCTGGGGGCCAGGCGACGGCGTGGAGGCTGGGCAGCTCCAGCGTGAAGGCCAGGATATCTGGAGGAGGCGGTCTAAAGGAGGAGGAAAAGGGAGAGAGATGGAATGAGAATGCGGAGAAGAAATTAAGGTCCTATTTGAGAGAGCTCCAGTTTCTAGCTCCAGCTCAGATCTGAAACTTATAGCTAAAATAAAATGAATTAAGTTTATATTTTTAGTCTAAAATATAAACAAGATGATCTATCTAAACACTCTTAATGTATCCACAGCTCCAGCTCTATAAATTTCTGGAGTTAGAAATACCCTGCTCCACCAACTCCACAGATTTTGGTGCAGCTGGAGCTGTCCCAAACACCCCCTAAGTATAAGAACGGCCGAGTGAAAAGAATAGAAAAATAAATAAATAGTATATATATACACCAGGATAAGGACTAGTATAAGCACGTAATTAAATAAGAAAATTAAATATTGTTAGTAATCACACAATGGTTAAAATAAAGAAAACCACCCCTAGGTAGATGTGTAGCCCAACTTAAAATATACCAAGTTAAAATACGATAAGTTAAAATATTCCAAACTAAAATACATCCAGTTTAAAATATGCTGTACACATGTATCAATTTAAGAAATTAGGAAAAGATTGGACACCATAAAACACATAATAATTTCATAGTCATCTAAAATATAGTATTCCACAATTTCAAGATTAAATTAAATCCAATGGGAGGCCACCTTCAGCAACAATGTGAGGATGCCTATTTTTACTCTATTTTAGATGAGCATCTCTTGACCATATTTGGAGTAATTTCTAATTAAATATATTTGGTTATACATATTATCACTAGTGCATTGGAAAACTCTTTTTAAGAAAAACCCTAAATCAGAAATTGTTGGAAAGATGGATATTTGTGAACTGTTGAGGTAGTGACTTATGATGTACTAGGAATCGCTTATCCAATGAACGGAGCTAGCGACATATATATATGAGGTTGGTAGAGGGTGCCTTTGAGAAGGGTATCCATATCGTTGGTGAGGCTCTCTACATAGGCTAGAATATAAGGATAAATTACTACAATCGGGCAATGAGCCGTATTTTCGCATTAACCATAGTGTGCGAAAATGACCAGAAAAGGTTGTTCTATGACGATGTTATGCTCTCCACGTTGGGTATGAGTAGATAACTAAGAGCGTGAAACTGAGTAGGCCAGAAGGCTCGGTGAGGTACGTGATTTTGGAACTCAACTGCGCGTTGATGATTCCGGGATGCTATATTTAAATATCATGAGATGAGTACACCACCGATGTACATTGATGTCGGGGTACAACTAGTATGCTGCGAGTGGGTGGTGAATGTTGGTAAAGGACATCATAACTCGTTAGCTACCAGGATTAGAGATCTAACATTTAAGTAGTGATGAACATTCTAGATTCTCAACCGATGTTGGGTTCATTATAGGTCCTAGATTAGAGGCTATAGGAAATAAGTCTGTCTCATATATAAGTGCTAGTAGTAATTTCAATAATTAAAATCTGAAACACACTCTTTCAAAATTAAACCTTATTTTCCTAAAATGGATTTGAGAGAGAAATGTTCATGAGATGGATAAGGAAAAAGTTCATATGTTGTATTTTGCTATTAATGCTTACTGAATACTTTGTACTCACTCTTACTTAATTCCCCCCTTACTTAGATAACAACTCTTATGGACTCACCCACGAGGCATGGGGTGAGAATCACCCGTAGGTTTAGGGTTACGAGGAGGTGGAGAACTACCAGAAGAATTGAGTGTTGTAGTGGACCATAAGGCAGTGACCATCGATCCACTAAGTACTTTAATGTTTATGTATATTAATTCATGTTATACTAAATATTACATATGACTTTGTATTAATGGATTTGTAGCCTTGCGTGGCAATGGATTGTAATAAATTTTTATTTCAGTCTCTAATTATTGTTTTATTGCAACACTATGAACATGGTATATTATCTGATAAAGTGTTGGGCGCTTTCGATTTTTTGTTAGCTAATATACCGAGATCAGTATAGTTACTTTAGAGTAATAACAGTGTTACTGTCATTATTTTGGATTAATTATGTGAGTTCCCACAGAGAGCTTCCGTAATGCGAGGATAGCAAATTCCAATCCAATCCAAATCTACAATCTTATAGATGCTACATGGCACAAGTCGAGGAGACGAGCATGCACGTACCTAGTTCTCATGGTTGCGGTTGCGGAGAAGAGGGACTTAATGGTGAACTGTGACTGGCTGACAAAATGACAAGCAGAGCTAAGACCGGGAGAACCCCATCGTCCTCCTCCAGTCTTCATCAGTCGTCCTTAATTAACCTTTATAAACCACCCCCCAAACTGCCCGTGGATAGGCTGGTGCTCCATGCACACTACCCAGCAACTCCTTTCCACCGTCTCCCTCTTCGTCGCCAGCGTGGGGCTCCTCACCTACGGCGCTCGCCTCTCCAGCGTCCACATCGAGCCCCAGCAATGTGCATGCTCACCCGTGACCAGTTTGTCTCAGTGACTACCTCCGCAAGAAGTAGGACAAGTAGCCCACCACTCCCGAGATCCCCACCCCGATCGATTAATCTCTCGGTGGAAATGGCTTTGGCCCCCTACGAGCTCGAGCAGCGGGACGGTGATCGTGGAGGTGGAGATGAACACCGGCGCCAACCAGGGTGCCACCACCATGCGGGCCACTATTGTGCACGCCTGGACTGTCTTCTACGACACCCCACCACTCTTGGTTCATGGTCTGATATTCTTCTTCCCCACTGTTGTTGATAGTAGCTATTAGCTAACATGGTGTTCGATTCATTGTGCCTTGCTTGTTTGGTGGTCTTGGTTGGTGCTGTGCGGCGAGTGGCTCCAAGAGTTTGGGAGTGGTACTTGATTAAATCTACTATTAGGAGTTTGTTGGAGGAGGAATCTTTCTCTAATTTTTTTTCGACAGGCGAGGAAACTATGCGTGAGAAGCTCCAATCCTGTCTATACAGATCCGTCATGTGAGGGAAGAGAAAGAGGAGAAGAGAAAGAGGAAATGAAGACTATCAACCATCGCTACCTTCTTTTTAAATAGTACTTCCTTTATTTTTTTTATAAGATGTATTTTAATTTTGCACAAGGATTAAGGCTGCGTTGAAATTGAGAAAAATACGAGAAAAAATAACTTAGATGCTCTCACTTAAGGGCATCCGTAATGGTGTCTAGTCAGCTATCTATAAGAAGTCCATATCAGCATCTATCCTATGTGGCAAGCAATTAAATGAAGAGAGAGAGCGCTGCTATTTATAGACCTGTAGATTGTCTATTAATTAAATGAAGAAAGAGAGAGAGCACTCTATTAATTAAAAATAGCTATAGACATCTATATAGATTCACCATTGCAAGGGTTTACTATAGCATGGTGTATAGATGACATGGATCTTACTATAGAGAGTAATTATCTTTAACCATTGCGGATGCCCTAATTGTCTTGAAAGATGAAAGATATACTTTGTGTGGGTGGTAATTAATAAATGCATATAGATGAGAGAAAATAAATAAGAGTATAAAAAGAAAGATCTCATTAAATCTACATACAAATCTTTTATTAGTAAATAAAATCATTCAAAAAAATAGGTTTTATAAAAATAAACGGCGGGAGTAAAGATAATGATTACAATCATGCCCAGTCCTAATGGGTGGATGGAAAAGCCTCCATCCCAAACCCTTTGGCCCGGCCCAAATATTAACGCACGCCCCAACCGACCCAACCAATTCGACGTGTCGCATCTCGCGATTTCCCTTTTCCGGCGTCAGTGCCTCCTCCCACCCCTCCTCTCCGACCCAAACGCCCAGAACTCCCCGTCTCCGATTCCCCGCCGCCGCAACGTCATCAGCAGCCATGTCCAACCCCGAGTCGACCCTCCCAGCCACCGCCTCCTCCTCGCCTCCCACCGCCCACGCCCACGCCCACGCCGACCACACCCCGCTCTGCCGCTCCTGCGGCGCGCCCACCACGGTGCCCTCGCCCGCGCCCTGGACCGGGTCCTCCGACTCCCCGCCGCCGGCCTACCGCCCCATCCGCATGCCGGCCGTCAACGCGCCCACCAACACTGCCGCCATCGTCCTCTCCCCGGTCCCACAGCCCCTCCCGGTGCCGCCCGCGACCCCGCCCTTCGCCTTCCAGGCCCCCGCCAAGCGCATCGCTTCCCCCGACGACATCGCCCGCTTCCACGCCTCCCTCCACGGCCGCCACTTTCTCGGCTTCGTCGCCGCGCTCTCCGCCTCGGCCCACGGCCGCAAGCTCTCCGATCCGCTCCCCTCCCCGCCGTCACCCACCGTCTCCGCGCTCCTCGACCTCATCTCCGCGCTCTCCGCCCTCGTCGAGTCCACCCCGCCGCTCCCGCACAACTCCCGCTACGGCAACCCCGCCTTCCGCCTCTGGCACGAGAAGCTCGCCGACTCCGCCAACGAGCTGATCGCACGGATCACGGCTGCCGGGTCCCCCGCGGACCTCGCCGGCGCCGAGCTCGAACTCGCGCCCTACCTCCTCGACTCCTTCGGCAACGCCACCCGCATCGACTATGGCACGGGACACGAGACCAACTTCGCCGCCTTCCTCTACTGCCTGGCGCGACTCGGTCTCATCACCGAGCTCGATTACCCCGCCGTCGTGCTGCGAGTTTTCGCCGCGTACCTAAACCTCATGCGCACGCTGCAGGACACGTACCTGCTGGAGCCTGCGGGCTCGCACGGCGTGTGGGGGCTCGACGATTTCCACTTCCTGCCCTTCATATTTGGGGCTGCGCAGCTGATTGATCACAAGTACATGAAACCCAAGTCGATCCACAACCCAGATATCTTGGAGAACTTCTCAAAGGAGTACATGTACCTGGCGTGCGTCATGTATGTGAAGAAGGTGAAGAAGGCGCCCTTCGCAGAGCACTCGCCAATGATGGATGATATCAGTGGTGTGCCGAATTGGAAGAAGGTGAACAGCGGGCTGCTTAAGATGTACAAGGCTGAGGTGCTTGAGAAGGTGCCGATCATGCAGCATTTCCTCTTTGGTTCACTCATAAAATGGTATGGATCGTGAACACTCTTTAATTTATCTTGTGGTGTATTTGGTGCCCATGATTGGATACTGTTATTTACAACACGGACTTGCTAGCCTACTATAATATGTACCTTCTATTTAAGCATTACGAGAATTCAAAATAATTAAAGATATTTGTCTAGAGTATGCATATTTTGATTGAAATGATAAAAACTGGAAAGAAGTACAATTGAGAAATGAAGAAGAAGGGAATCCAACGATCTTCAAGACATGGTTTCAGTATGCATTAATATGGAGTAAAAAAAAACTTTGTACAGAAGTGCTTAAGGTGTAGGGGTCATGTTAAAAGAAAGAATCTGTTTACTGTTTTTGTTTATCCATTTCCAAGTAAAATATACGTCTTTAAACTGGAGGAATTTCGAATTAATTAGATGCCTTTTGATGCATTTTATGGCTTAGGGCATCTGATTATAGTGTTATACTTAGTCAAGGTCCAAGCGAACCTATAATTTTCCATATCAAAATGGAACTCTTGTGTCGTTCCTGTGCTTTTCTTCTAGTTTTTGGATACAAGGAGCCCTGTAAAAGTGGTTTATTGATCCAGCAGACTGCACAATTTGTTGCATGAATCTAGCATTGGCGCATTGCAATGTTGGGACTTTGGAGTAGGGACAACTCACTGATGATCCTATTAACTGATTTAGGGCCAGTTTGGTATTGTAGTGCTAGCCTGAATCTAGTTAGTTAAGAGAATATTTAGCTTTTACCAGCAAACTTTTTCTGTTATCGCTCTAAAAAGATGCTATCAGTTAGAACGTAGAATACACTCAAAATTTGTAAAATAAAACTATAGATTAAAACCCACCAGAAGGCCAAACAAAGCCTTAAGCTATGCCTAAGTAGCTAATTCTGTATTGGTTTTGGCACAGCCATGGTCAAATAGCTACTTTTTTTTAGTGCGTGACCCATGTCTACATCTTTTTTACCTTAGTTTTTTGAACTCTCTTCTCTCATTTTCATGGAATTTCCAATCCATTGTTGTAGCCTTGGTAACCGGTAGACTATCCATAAGGACCAGTGAATTAGGTAAACTAGGCATCTTCTTCACTTAGTAAGGGAATGGAATTGGACAAAATGAGATAGGCTTGTATAAAACTGAAAAATAGTTTTCTTTCCTAGCATGAAAGGTTAGAAGAGAAGTAGGATTTAAGAACCAATGCTAAATGTTTTTCTGGCCAAAACAATGCTAGATGCTTCTCTTCCAAGTTTCAACACATGAAGAGAGCTTATATGTAGATAGTGCACCAAGAGAGCAAATGATTGATTAGCCCTGGCATTTTCTTTTTCTTCCTTGTTGAACCTCAGCAGTGAAACCCTTAATAGAGGTTCATTGAGATCAATCTGAGGTTTTCATGGTTAGGTTTTGCATGTTGTATATACTATATACTCAACGTCAAATATTTTTGTGACAGCTGTTACTTGTTTACTCCAGTTCATTTTACCAAAATGATAATATTTCTTGCAGACGTTTTCTGCAAAAACTGCACACATGTAGTGCGTTAGCTGAAGCTAAATTTGGATAGATTGTCATAACATGTCAGTAAATATTTTGTTCCTCCATTTGAGTGCAGTACATGGTTCTTTAGTTCTTTTTATTTGCTGAAAACATTAATTGTTATGTCATTACAATACTGCCGTTATGCCGTTGAAACATTGTCATTTCAGAGCTATTGTATTTGAATTATTCTGGGCATCCCTACCTTTTTCTGAGTCCTATTTTTTTCCTCGTTTGAGTTGGTGTCCTTCACACTGTTGGGTAGTCTTTGGATCATAAAACGTAATAAATGATATTCTGGGCATGCGCTGTAAGCTATATGCACTGCACCATCACATTCTGCATGGGTTAGCATTATTTACTTGACAGTAATGTAACATGTTGCGAAGCTAAGCAAATCCTTTTCCAATGTTACTTTCCATTATGTTGCTATAAACCATATAAGTTATGCTTAGTGTTCTAAATAGCTAGCTATATCTTTTTTAGACCCCAAACTTCACGGCCAATGTTCCGCTGTACTAGCTACAAGCGTTATAGCTAGCAATAGCTCCACTATATGCCGTAGCTTGTAGATACCTATGGGCCAAAACATTAGACTTATTTTGAAATCCAACATTACTAGAAGGTTCAAATGCATCTCTTATAAGCCTAAACTATGATAAAACCTAGTAAAAGACCTTATCTCACCCTTTTTTTAATAATCCAGCTTCCATATTTCTTAGTGATTAAATACTTTTTGTTAAGAACATTTTGTTATCGTTATCAGTTACGATCTTTGACATGTATTAGCATATTCTTATTATAAAAATATTAGTACCTTTTAAAGTATCATGGTTTTATGATTTGTTTAGAGATGACTTATATTATATACATATTAATTTTTTTAATATTGAAAACACGATGACGGATAGCTTTTGCGATAGCTATCATAGCTTTTTTGGGACCTTGCCATAAAAGCCACGAAAATCATGATTTAAAACCTTGGTTATGCTACATTGCCTAGTCAACAGCTATAACAGCACAAGCTTAGTGCAGTTGTACCATTGAGTCTTCACATATTAATCAAACCAGTATCTCTGCCGTACTAGAGCAAACCAGAGATGGACCTTATGTTTTGTATCATAAGAAAGAAACAGCTACAGAAATGGCCAAGAAAATTAGTGTTGAAACAATTTCCTCCTGGTTAAATCGATGTGCCTAAATTTAGCTTACTCTTTAAGTGCAGTAAATCCTCTGTTTGCAATGGATCCCCTTTGCTTTGGTTATACTCGTGGACGGGTTTTCATAATCCGTAGATATCTTGTGTCTAAGCTGAAAGTACACCTGATACGGAACACATGGTAAGGACCATCCGTGTACGTGGACAGTACGTTTTGTTGCTCTCTACTTGATCGGCGGAGCTGTACCATCCTTGCTGCATCTTAAATTAATGCGTCGTTAACATTTTGTGTCATGTGATGTGACGTGACATTTTTTTTTCAGGGAGGACTGAAGCCGTCTCCGTAATCTCTCTGCCGTGAGGTAAATCCCCAGAACATACACCATGATCTGAAGGCTGCAGCTACTCTGTGATGCAAAGACTGTTGCACGGCGATGCTACTCAATGTCAGCAGAAGGCAGACCTATAGAAATTCACTCCCCATCTAGGGTAATGGGCTTCTCGTTAGGAGATGTATGCTTTCTGCATGCTAGTGCAGTTCAATGTTTCATCACACTGCTGTGGTGCTTAAATTCTGGAGCTTGTCTGTTCCTGCTCAGCTCACATTGCTTGAGGATTCCCTAGTATTTTTTAATGACACCCTGTATCGAGGCTTTTGATGTAGATGACTGGAGTGGGACAGTTTCTGTTGTTGGTGTAAGGTACTACTGCTCTCTTGGTGCTGTTTCTCTGGCAGGTGCTTATGCCAAGGTAACAGAGCTGTGCCTGTAAAAGCCGTTTACCTACTAATGCTTGTGGTCAGTGTGAATCGCACATTAATAAATCCTAACAAGCACCGACCTGTTTGTCTCATTTGGAAGCTTGGTGGCAGCTGCAGGCCGATGGATTGATTCCTTTTGCATGAGAGCCTGTGAGAGATAGTAGTGGCTTACTGGAATTAGATAATTGCATGGGCCCAAAAGCAACCAGCTAGCCTAGAGTGTGTATGGTTAACTGGATGAGGTTAGATGGGGTATAGCCATCTAGTCTAGGGTGGGATGGGGCTATCTAGGTGGATGTTTGGTTGAATGGATATAGATAAGTTAATTTTTTATTTATTTGGATGGATAGGAATAGATAGAATGAGTCAATTTTTTGTTTGGTTGGATGGACAAGTTAGATATAAACTAGGTTTCGACTTCCAGTTTGAAATTTTTGGACAAAATTTGATTGAAATTTGAATGTTTGCATAAAATTTGACCAAAATTTGACCGAATTTTGAACTTTCAGACAATCTGACCTGAATTTTGGATTTTTAACCAAAGTTTTAATTTTTGAACAAAAATTTGACCACAATTTGACTGAAACTTGAATTTGACTGAGTATACTTCGGTGAAATTTGAATTTGATCAAGTACACCTCTTTATGCAACAAACTAGATGAATTCGTCCTTTTTTTTATAGCTCTATCCAACATCTTAAGAGAATATTTTTGAAAAAATTGCATCATCAAAATCTATCCTAAATTAGGCCCTAAACCTTTTTTTTTCCTAGAGACTAGTCGGATGGTCAGTAGTTCGGGGTTCCAAAATGATGGCAAACCGCGGTTATCACATTTCGACCATCTCGCTTGGCTCGATAGAACAAACCCAAGCAGAATCGCCCGAGTTCAAATTTGAATTCAAAAATTTTGAAAAAATTAGGAAAATTTATCCAAAAAATTTCTAAAAATAGTACTAATTCCTCTGTGATCTATGGTATAGAAATTTTTTAAAAATATGAAATTTGAAGACGTTTGTAATCCATTCAATATGTACAAAATAGAAAAAATCAAAAAAAAAAAATCAGGCTGTGGGCTTTCAAATTTACAAGCTAGAGGCCTAGGACCAAGAAGAAGCCTACCGGCCCACGCCAACCCACCCCTGACCAATGGCCCACTTTCCTTGACATATGCTCCCGAGATTTGCGATGCGGTCGTCTTGAGCTCCATTATTGGTTCTTAGCTTTCCCCACTCCAGCTCATGCCGAAGGAGCAGCCGTCGGCGAGATTCGGCCGTTCTGCGTACAAAAACCGCCGGTGAACATTGATTTTTTGCTCGGTTTGGGCCAAAAACCGAGCGGTTTCTACGGTTTACCGTGGTAAATTCGATTTCTTCAATTTTCGTTCGGTTTCAGGTGAATTTCGTTCGGTTTCTTCGATTTTCGTCCAGTTTTCTGGAAGCAAACCGCTTAGCATTTGAAATGACATTAGAGTATGTGTTTCTTTTGTGCAAACGACTTAGCATGTGTTCATGTTGAATGAAAGTAGAAAATATGTTCATGTAGTTGTATATTTGAATAAAAGTAGAAAATGATAGTAAGTAAGAGCATATCCGTTGATGTAGTTGTATATTTGTATGTGTTCATGTTGAATGATAGTTGATGTAATTGAAGCTAGGTATAAAAGTAGAAAATGACAGTAAGAGCATATCATTGATGTAGTTGTATATTTGTATGTGTTCATTGTATATTTGTGTGTTCATATTGAATGAGTAGTTGATGTGGTGATGCGCTACTCGTTGGCATGCTATCCGTGGATTCACTGGATTGTATTGTTTTGCTATGCAGTTAAATGAACATATATGTGTTGATTAAAGTTGTTACTTATTGTTGGATGATAGATGACGGTCAAGGTGACAAATAAATTGATATACGTGGTGATTGTGATGCTTTAATTATTATCGTTGTGGCTGTGAATTGTGTGATCATTCTTTGAGTCACATGTGATGAATTTTACTGATTGGTTGCACATATAATGAAATTGGCTCACTGATGCATGCTTGTATGTAGTACCAATAATTGTGCAAGTATGTAAAGTATGAACATTTGTTATTGTATTATTTGTTCGAATACGAAATGGTACTATTTGTGCAAGTAGCGATATTTCTACGTATGCTTAGTTTTGTTGTGTTGTTTTAACAGATGGCAGATGTCGATGTGGTTTGGGAGCACGGCGAGAAGGTGGGTGCTGGATTTCGATGCAAGTACTATTTCAAAGAGAAGAAAGGAGGCGGTGTGACCCGATTCAAGCAGCACTTGGCAGGACGTGGTACGAGTGTTGTCCATTGTAGTAAAGTTCCAGCGGACATTCGCGAGTACTTTCAGCGTGAGCTGGACAGGACGAAGGATAAGAGGAAGGAAAGGAGAGATGAGATGATGAGAAAAGAAGCAGTAACAACTGGAGATTTCCCACTGAGGCGAAGTGTATACTCAGAGTACACGGTGATGCTGATGAGGAGGCCCAACTGCAGCATGCCATGGCTGCCTCTAGGGCAGAGGCAGAATTTAGAAGCTGGGCAGATGGGAGGTACGAGCACGATGGTGGCGGTGGTAGTGGCTCCTCTAGGGGAGCTGGAGATGATCGCGGTCTGTTGTCCAGGTTGTTTCGCAGTTCGTCGCGTCGAGAAAGACAGCCGGCGGTGAGAGATTACAACATTAGTTCAGCCCGTGCCCCGGTACAAAGGATTGACACCATCCGTGGACACAGAAGAGGAAGAGTGGGACGGATGTAGTCCATGGCGGGTGGGCCAGATGGTTTCTGTCTGCTGGTATCGCGGGGCGGAAAACAGATAGTCCGTATTTTATTAGCGCCATACGGGAAAAACAAAAATACGGTAAGTGAGATTTCAAATAGTCGCCAGTTGTACGCCAATTCATAGCTAACATTTATATTTCATTTGCAGGTGAGGGTATCCCGTCCCTGAGTAGACGAGATATAGATGGAAAATATTTAAATGCCAATGAAGCAGAAATTAAGAAAAGCTTCTCAAAGTTCATGAAGAAATGGCCTACGTATGGAGTAACAATCATGTGTTATTCTTAGACCGGGCCGACACACATAAGTATAATAAACTTCATGATTTACTATAATGGCACAATATTCTTCCACAAACCCGTCGATACCACCGGTGTCTCCCAGGATGCCTCGTACTTGAGAAAAGTAATTGGTTTTGTTTGTACTCTTTTGAAGTTGAATTAACGTACACACAATATAACTGTCGTACTTTGTTTTGTTTGGTCATGCAGGAAATAGATTTCGTAGTCAACGAGGTGGGTCCGAGAAATGTGGTGCAGATTGTGACGGATAATGGTGCAAACTATAACAAGGCGTGCAAGCTCATCGCACGGCAACATGGCAACATAGTGTGGCAGTCTTGTGTGGCCAACACTATTAATTTGATGCTGAAGGAGATTGGAGAGTTTCCAGATCACACCGCGGGCATCAAGAGTGCAAGAAAAATCTCTCAATGGATATACAACCATTCCAAGATACATGCTATGATGAAAAAGTATATTGGAGGCGAGTTGGTCAAGTGGAATGCAACTCGGTTCGGCACTAACTATATGTTCTTGGGCAGTTTCCTTCGTCGCAAGGACAAATTCATGCAATGGATGGTTGCCAAAGAATTTCTACACTCTCGCTTTCTTGATACCACCAAGGGGAGGTACGTGTATGACTGCAATTCGGTTCGGCACTAACTATATGGTGTGTGTATTAACGTATATTGTGGGATGGCGGAAGTAGTATGTCTGTTTGCCTAATCCTAGCGGTTATACAACCACAAATCTTTGTTGGGTTTGTAACCTCTGCCATTTCATTCTACAACAATAGGTCTAGTAGTTCTTAAAAACACATTTGATCTTGTAGTAGTTAATTCAATGGGAACAATTAGGGTGCGTTTGGTTGGATGTACGAGGGTGAATCGAACCGTCCCGTACAGGATTTGGTTCTATCTTTGCATTTGGTTGGTTGAACGGAACCATTTAGTACATGATAAGATGGTACAGATTCTTGGAATATTCCAAAAATATGTTGAACCATCCCGTATGGGAAATTTGGCTGAACCAATCGGTCCAAGATAGGATCGTCCACTCGTATCATCCCTCAAACCAATCTCATCTCTCAATCTAATCTCATCCCTTCAACCAAACATCATCTCGTACCATCCTGTATCATTTCATACAAGCAACTAAATAAAATCTTGTATCATTCCATTCAAGCAACCAAACATCTTCCCTATACCATCTTATTCAGGATCATCCCATCCATCATGTACCATCATATCCCATTTATCCTCGTACACCCAACCAAACGCACCCTTAGAGAACGATATAGCCAAAAGTTTCATACAGTTTTAGCAACCACAAGTTTCATACAGTTTTAGCAAATTTTAGGAGAATGTTTGAAAATTTCCATATTTCAATGGGTTTCGCACGTTTTATAAGTTTCTAGAAGATTCCAAGTCAAAAGTTCGACAAGTTTCAAATTTTGGAACTCAAGTTTCACGAAATTTCAATCAATAAATTTCAACAAGTTTCAACCAAAAGTCTAAAAATTTCTAAAAAAAAAGCTTCAAATAGGTTTCAACAAGTTTCAGTGAAAGTTTCAAAAAAGTTTTAATGAGCTTCTACTAGTTTTAGAGCTCACCTTGCTACGATAGCACTAATGCATTGCCGCGGAGCCGCCGACACCGTTTGCCATCAACACGCCTCTTCTTTGGCTTCGGCCCGATTACCATCGAATCCATCTCTCTCTCTCTCTTCTCTAGCTCTAGCCCGAGCTCCGTGCCAAACCAGATCTGGCCATCGCGAGCCAAGGCATGGAGAAGAGCCTAGACGAGTATGTAGGCTAGGGAGTGTGCTAGCAATGTCTCGATCCCTCCCCCACCACCAGAGCAAGGGGTTATGTCTACTATTGCGGTCGAGCTCACTCGTCACTCACCGGTGAGTGCTTGATTGCAGTTGTTTTCCACCACTCCTAACATTGCCCCTGTGGGAGTTCATGACACACCTCTACCTCCTTCCAAAATTGTAGCCATTTGCCTCCCGCGCTTTGACTCACTGCCCACCACTTGCTGATTGCATGCCACCCGTCGATGTTATACGGCCCACAACTACTCACCGCGGTGCTCAAGCAAGCCCGAAGACAGCATGTCGGTGAGCCAAGGCTCAACATGCTTAGTGTTGCTGCAGCTATCCATTGCAATGGATCATACGCTTCTAAGCTATCCCGTTGATTCAAAGGAACGGTATATCGTTCCCTATGATTTCTTCAATACGTTAGTCTTCCCATCGAATGACTATAAACTAAATAAATTGCTTTATTCTATTACACATGTAATTGTTAGAAATTGGTCCATTGGGTGGCCCATTTCCTTTACTTCCAAAGCATGCATGATTTAGTACCATATTGCCTAGCTAAGTGGAGGAAAGACAACTTAAAAGGTGGAGTTCTTGCCACCTCTTGATAATGACACTTGGCATGAGAATGGCATAGGGTGGACAGTGGCTAAACACACACACGCGTGCCCGCATTCGCGTACTTTCGCTGCGTCGTAGTGTGTCTTCTGGCACTTTGAATTCACCTTTTATTTTGTTGAACCTTACAATTATCTCTTCATTCAATTTGTTTAAATGAGATTTAAACATCTGTTTTAATTCAGTGTCATTATGCAGTTAGTTACTAGTGAGTTAATTGACATTATGCAGTCAGTTACTAATAATTACCGCATTCAAATTATCAGTTATTAGTAACTGCCATATTTAACTCATATAATGTAGTCAGTTACTAGTGCGCATCTATATAAACTCCTGGAGACATCCAAGACGGGGACACTGAATTCTCCACCATTCTTCCTCCTCTCTGAATTGTTGTACTGTTGAGTTGAGCTGTTGAACCTCATCGGCCTTCCTCCTCGGCGTACACCGTGAAGGAGGGTGAGCGGTATCTCCAAGCCATTGCCGTAGAGTTTACCTGCACGGGGTGGCAATAAAGTTTCTGGGCAGCGTATTGGCGCGACCGCTTTGCTTCTTCCGCAACATCGACTACTTCCACGACCGCGTCTACGCTGTGCTACCTCCTGTTCTTCAGCAAACCCGATTATAAGTCATTCGTGTGTTTAATCGACTCCATTAAAATACAATTCATGAGCATATTCTGAAGTACAATGTGTTGCTTGCTATTTTATGCATCTCTAGTCTTTTGTTATCTTTGCCTCAATATAAAATCTGGAATAAAAATATTGTGCCTATTTCAAACAGTAATTGGGGAGAATCTGAACTCAATTTTTGGATTCAGCTCATGAGACTATCTGAGGTGATAATAGCCTATGGGCAAGGGTTATGTTCATTTTTTTAAGGAGTTAATAAATCAAAACATTGGCCCATTATGTTCAAGGCGACGACTTATATATGGCCTTAACTCTGAAACCTGTGGTGTGAAGATTCCTTTTTTTCCTCGGGAAGAATCGTGGTGTGAATATATTAGTCAAGTGTGAAGTTACTATATGGGCAGCCAATGTTAGGGACAGGGTGAGAGAAAGTGAAAGAAACAGTACACGAAAGGGAAGCTTCTGCAAAGCATACTGGTGCTGAGTGTTTAGGGACACATGTATTATCACTCATTCACTGAGATCATTCACAATGGGAGTTTCATTCTCATTAAATGACATGACACATCAACATGTTTGGTGACATGGCAAGGTAATTATGAAGAGAGAGTTTCATAGGAGGTGAGAGAGTTTCATCTAGATGAAACCCAAGATATACGGTTACCTAGATAAAAGCTGATGTGGCACTCTTGGAAACTGAAAAATGAAACTCTACACTGAGAATAGCCTGATAGAATTTTGACGAGACGTGGGAAGTAGCATGTTAACTCGGCATGAAACTAACCAAGGAGCCAAGGACAGGCAAACCAACACAGATAATACTGTACGAGATTTGCCCAATTGTCTTGACGATACGCGTTCGAGTTTCAGGGGCTGAAACTGGCTGGCTAGTGACACATGCATTATGCATGCATACATACTTAATTACTTGGTACTACTCTATCTGATCATAAATAGTTATTGTTTTAGATATTGATATGGTTTTTTAAAAGATAACTTTGACCATTAATTTATATTATAATTTATTTATAAAATACAATAAAATTATAATATTATAAAAGCACTTTTCGAGATAAATCTATATATATTATTTTTATGTATCCAATCTAAATATTTAAAAAGATATTGACAGTTAAAGATTTGAAAGTTTGACTATATCTATATATAACGACAGCTATTTGTGATTGGATGGTAGTATATAAACAAGTAGCAGTTCTGATTGTCAAAAGAGTGACGCTATGTGCACAACCACTTTTTCCTTTCACAGATGCGAGCTTGTCAAAAGACTGTGAAGGGCTTGTTGACCTAGTTGAGGTTTATTCAATGACATGGAGGTGTATTGAAGTCCCCTTTCACTTATTCAGGCTTAGATACAGGTTTCTGAGAGACTATATGGTGGTTTAATCATATTGTGATGAGTATTTGATTGAATTTTAAGCTAGTGGTGGTTAAGTTTGAGTTTGTGTTTGATTTGAAGCTATTTGAGCTGTTATCAGTTGAGAGCGGTACTACCGACCCATAGGAGGCTGTAGTACCAGAGTGCAGTAATACCGGGCCTAGGTTGATAGTAGTTATTTTTCAGAAAGGATAATTTTCTAAGATTTGGTGGGCCAGTACTACAGGTGTTGAAAACGTGGTAGTACTGGCCAGCAACACTACTAACCGATGAATGGAGCGGTAGTACCGGTCAGGTGGTACTACTAGTCTCTAGTTGGCGGTAGATTTTTTTCCAGAGCGAATTTTGTGCATTGTCAACTGTGTTTAAGTGATGTTTATTGTATATCTTTATTGAGCAATGCTACATGACTTGTTTGCTTGTTTGTATTGATTGCAAGACTTTAGAGGAGATCGGGCTAGGCTAGAAGACCAGGACTTCGCACTCTCTCTTTTGCTCATTTTTGCTCAGCACATTTTGCACATCTATCTCTATTTGCTTTCTTTTTTTGCTCTTCCGCCACGAAATAAAATGTTTCGCAAGAGTAAAAGCAGGCAAGCACGCTCTCGCTCTCTAAGTCCCCCACATCGGGATAAAGAGATCGATTCGCGCCAACTTTCCCTAGCATGAGAGATTATGACATGGATTACCGTCATCTGGATAGTATGCACGACATCGAGAATGCCTCGTATATTCTGGATGCACCGAGCTCGGATGCCGCTACATCGGTGTATCTAGGATAGGCGTCGGTATCCACACCGAACATGCATGCCAACATATCGATGCAGCCAACACGGGCGTTCATATCTAGCAGTCGACGGGCGTGATGCTGGTAATATATGGACAGAACAATCGAAATTATAGGCGGACATGAGGTAGTGTATGCTATTTGCAAATGTTGACAAGCTAAACTATCTGCACGTGCATATGGTGGAACAGGTCATCTTAAGACACGCGGAGACATGCTTGAGGAGGATATCGACCGGACAAAGGCCGGGTGATGACGTGCAGACACAGCTCAACTTCAATACTGACGGTTCGGTAAGTACATAGGTATACAACGCCAATATAGCTAGAGACGAAATTGCACATTACATAGTTACAAAGGATCTTCCATTTAAAATGGATAAGAGCTCTAATTTTGAGAGAATAGTACAACATAATTTTTGCTCACAATACCAATATGTTAGTAGAAGAACAATTAGATGTGATATTTATAAAATATGTATAAATAAACTAGAAATGTTGAAACAGATCTTCATGACAGTTAGTTTTTTCTTTACCTTAATATTAGATATATGGATCTCCTCCTATTAAAGAGTAGTCTATATTAGTGTTGTTGTGCATTACTTAGACAACGATTACGTACTAAACAAAAGGGTCATAGAGTTTAGGCCAATCTTCGAGTCACACACCGGAGAGGCTATCGCTAACCGTGTATTTGACATTATTATTGACTTTAAAATAGAAAGTAGAATTATTTTTATCACTCTTAACAATGCATCAGCTAACACGACAACTATGAAATATCTCTCACCACACTTGGAGACTTATGTTGAAGGTTTTGTACTCAACTAGAGATGTGTATGCTATATTATTAATCTCACTGTACAAGCAGGTTTGGTTGTAATGAAACCTAGTTTGGAGAGCATACGCAACGCTATCGATTTTGTTACAGGTTCGCTTGTAAGGTTTGTCTGGTTCTCGGAGTATTGCAGGGCTAAAAATAAGGAACCAAGAAGATTCAACCTTAATATAAAAGTTATAGAGAACTCAACATACACTATGCTAGAGTGGTGTAAAGGCTACAAGCATATTATCATTGTCTTCGTCAACTGCAATAATAGTAATCCGTTGGTTATTGAAACGGATTGAAAAATTGCTAGTCATTTTCATCATTTTTAAATTTTTTTTACAATACAACTACAAATTTATCCGGTATGTACTACCCAACTTCTTCCTTAGTCATCGAGTGGATTTGGATTATTGCTAATAATTTTAAAGAAAATAGAGATAATTATATTTTACATCGCATCATAGAACCAATGGAGCAAAAAAATTTAAAATATTTTTAAGCTATTCCACATATGTACTGTTTTGCTACTATTTTGAATCCTCGGAGAAAATTACCTAACTTGTAGGGCGCCTTCGAGGGAATAAGTGAGGCATTTGATTTTGATTTCTCTGAGGCCTATTCTCATGTTTATAACGAGTTTTTTTTAGAGTTTTTAACAAATATTATGAAAAGTTTGATGCCAGAAGTGAAGCAAGAACATCTGCCTCAACAAACAACAAACACAAGACAGTTCGACCGCTTCAAGCATATGGGAAAAACTGAAAGGCAACTCGTCTAGCTCGTCTTTCTAATCACCAAGTAGGTCACCATGGATCTATGAGTAGAGGTCAACCACTACCTCGATATGCCTTTCGTGGAGACCGAGCTTGACATGGATGAGGAAAATCAACTCAACTTGCTCTTGTAGTGGAAGAATAACCAACGTATTTACCCCGTGCTATTCCATTTTGCACGGGATGTACTTACACTTCCGGTGTCCACTGTTTCATCAGAATCCACTTTCAGTTTGGTGGGGAGGATATATGAGCCGAGGAGGTTGTTTCTCGGACTCGAGATGGGAGCATATAGATGACAAGACACAACATCAGTCCGAGGATCCAGAAATCATAGACGTGGTAGCCGACTTTGACAATTTCAGCCTCGAGTAGTCTATGTATTAATGCATATATACGTAATTACTGTACTCTTTTCCTTATCGGGGGTACCCCACACTGGGGTGTAAGATTTTTAACGAAGCAGTAACTCTGTACATATTCAAGATTGAATATAATTTACTTCATTTTCCCTCAATATTTGTATCCATTGCCTCAATTTCGTGCGTCTCTGGGTCCTTTCATCGCAATAGTGTAAATGGGCCAGACTTGAGCCGGCACGATACGAAGCAAGCATGAAGCGTAAAACGAACGTGCCTGGGCTTACTGAAGGCGAGCTGGGTCGGCAGGCATGACGTGTTGTCGTACCCTGGCACTGTTCAGGCCCGAAGCACAATGGGCCATGTCGGGTTAGCCTAGCTCGGCACGACGCCCACCTCTAAGTTTATATGTGTTACTAGAAATCACTTAGCCCTTGCATGTTACAGTGTTGTGCTTTTTTTAATGATTGGTTTACATGGTTGCTGTTAGGGCCGCACATACTGATATATTGGGGTGTTTGGGATATCCTCGCTCCACCAAAATCTGTGAGTTGGTGGAGCGCAGTATTTCTAGCTCCTAAATTTGTGGAGTTTGGAGCATATACATAAGAGTGTTTAGCAGATATTAGTAAATTTTAAACTTAATTCACTTTATTTTAGGTAATTAAAATTAGTAAATACGGTAATTAAAATACGACACCAAATAGAACATCGGTTCAGTATCGATAAATAACATAATATTTCTATTTTATATCGGTAAATACTATATTTACCAAACTAATGTGAAATTTTTACATATCTTTTTGGACATCATATAGTTTCTAATACACATATTTGACCGTTACTTTATCCGGTTATACGTTAGTAAAAATTGTTACGCACCTTTGACCATTACTTTGACAAATCTAGTGATATTATTCTATGTGAAATCATATTTTAGTTCGGTTTACTTACGGTTTTTACTGAAAAATCGAATCCTGAAAATCAGATTTTGCCACACCATGCCAAATACCATATTAACATAGTTTTTTTATTCCATAAAGCCATGCGCATCCCTAATTGCGGTGTCTTTTACCTGATAGTTAATATCCATTTGTTCGCGTATTCCACGGACAGCCAAAACTAGCATGTATCCATGATTTTTTTTAGAATTTTTTGAAACCTTTCTTAGTTGGTTTACACAGTGTTTGCACGGGAAGCATGAGTACACAGCAGTCGTTCCCATATATAACATATGGTTACTTATGATGACAAAAGTCATACCTTGTTGTTTCCTTTGTCATTCGGTACATGCTTACGTACTAACAACGCTAATGGCAGTAGATTGCTATCCTCGCACTTCAACTACATAAAAGAACCTAGTATAGAAAAGATACGCATACAATTAGATTAAAGGCTCTACAGGGAAATAATCCTACTACAGGCAAAGGCCGTTAAAGAAATACGCTAATTGCCTTGCACTGATGGCATCACAAGTTCAGAAAAATACAACCCAATATAACGTGTAACCGATAATTCTTGTTCCCCATAAATGCAAGTCAATAATAGTACATAACGCTGCTGCCTGAGGTGGATTAAACATCGTCAACACAGATATGACAGTAGATAACACGAACACAGCACACAGTGTCTAACTAAGAAATAACGAAACACGGCAATAAGGTGGATTCCCTGGGCTAAGCTAAAGGCCAACGACTAGTGTCATGTGCGGGCAAACTCCATGAAATCCAGTGCTTCAAAAGTACGGCCTGCGAGGGCGGCGGAACCTGGGAAATCTCCTGCATGAAGAGAAACAAACAGGACATTAGAAAAAGAGAGAGTAATTAGGCCATCCTTATTTCGGGTACCCAAGAGGCGAGGGTACTAAGTAGACAAGTACCAACTCACCCATAACCATAAGGATTATAAAACGGTGCTCCATATGGCCTATAGGGGTGGCCATATGGGCTGAATCCTCCACCTCCACGGCCTCCTCGGGGTTGCTTCATCCCAGGGACGTTAGTCCTCTTCGGCGCCACCTGATGAGCATACACGAAGATCGAAGGTCAATATGACATGTAGGTTCTTGGTGAAAGAAAGGGAGCCTATTTCAGTTTGATGAGAGTGAATTCAGACCTTGATTTGGCGACCATGCAACTCTGATTCATTCAGCTTGAGAGCTTCCTGAACAGCTTCTACCTCAAGAAATTCCACATAAGCAAAACCTTTTGGTTGCCCAAACTTATCAGTCAGGATTGTCACTCTGTTGACAGTTCCACAAGAATTAAAATGTTGCTGCACTTCTTCTGGAGTACATGCATAGTCAACCTGCAGTTGTGATCATACAAGCAGAAAAGGTAGTGAGGGGACATACAATGTCAGATATTTTTCTTTCAATAATCAGCTAATGAAAGATAAAAATGCAAAAATTAAATCAACAATAGTGAGCTTATCTCCTTTTTTGAAGCTATCAACGAGTGGAATATTTTTCACTAAAACTCTACAATAGTTATTAATGAGTGACATATCTGTTTACACGGAATATTTTTGTATTGCAATCTGCTTCTCCAACTGTCTAAAATTAAGAAAAAAAAATCATCAAACATCCTCAAATTTGTCTGATCATGTCACTTGGATTCAGAAACTCGCATTTCTAACTTGATTTGCTTAAGAGCTTAACTACACCATTTAGGTCCATTTGTAAGTTAGCTGACAAAAAAGTGCTGTCCCTAGATTAGATTAATTCTACCACTAAATCTCATCAAGTCCCTACAGTCGCTTCAAATGTGCCTCTTAGGTGCCTAGCACATTGCATAACCAACGAACGGACCTACATTGGTGCAATTTAGCAAGTTTATTGACATACGAATTGCCAATTAAGTTTAAGGACATTAGGACCTCCTGATTCCAAATGGTAGAAGAGAAAGACACTGGCACCTGATTGACTCCAATAAAAAAAGGCCACAGATTATAAACTTGAGGGAATAAAATCTTCCAACTAGCAAAACATCATAGAAAAAAAAAGCATTCTCTCAGTGCATACTCAACATAAATGTGAGGTCACACTTACATGTCATGCCTATGCCCTGCCACTAATTCTCATCTACCAATGGCTAATGATACCATGTGTAACATCCCAGCTTTTGGCTCAAATTAATTTAATAATGTTATTTGTGAATTTCTAGAATTTATTTGGAATTTATTTCATTTGTTTTGAATTAGGCTTATTGTGGAAATTATTTAAATATTTGGAAAGTTTAAATAAACTTTTGTCAAAAATATTTTATTTGAGTTATAAACGTTTCAAAATATTTCTCAAAAGTTTTGTTTTGCTATTTTATTTGGCTTGTTTTAATTTTTAGAATTATTTTAAATGAGAAAAGTTTGAATAATGGTTTGAATAGTGTTCGGGCCAAAACCCTAGCAGGCCTAGCCCAAATCTCTGCGCCGGCCCAATTCGATCCAGTCGAAGCCCAAATGCTATGGAACCCTAGAATATCAGCCGACAGTGGGGATTTAATTAGGTAACCCTAGCTTGGGATCGTGCTGCGTCTCGTGTGTCAGGGTCCATCGGATGCATGACACGTGTGCGATCCGGATTGCGTCTTCCCCACGCTACTACCGCCGCCTCGGAAATGAATTCCTCTGCCGTGTCGACGTGATTCTCTAGGTCAAGCACGCTCATCAAGGTTGTGAAAGAGGAGCTGGATCATCACCTGAGGTTCATCGTGATCTTGCGCTCCTTTCCACCGTTCAGTTTTCGCCAAGAAGCTCTCGTTGAGGAGATATTGCTCGTCAGAGAATGTTAGCCTTCCACCGCCATTCAAGTGAATTATTCTTCGTCAACGAGCCGTCTCCGCCGCAACCAAGGCCAGACCGAGACCCTCGCAATAAGTGCTTCCAGATCTGTGGTGTTCCGAGGTGGTTTGATCGCCGATGCGCCGTGTGGTAGGTCGTCTTCCCAAATTCTAGTAGACTACCGCCGTCAAGACATCGTCAGGAGTTCATCAGCCTAACCCTACCTTCGGGTCCAATGTGGCAAGCCAAATGTAGCCAAGTCATTGCCATGTGGCGCCCCGTCAGCCGAGCATTGCTTGTGTCGGTTAAGGTGTCGATGCCACGTTAGCAATCTATAGGCCCACGTGTCAGTAACTGCGGTGTTGTGCTCCGAGTCCACTGTGGACCCAAGGAAGTTCATGGACTTGGTTCATGGACCGAGGGCCTACATGTCAGCCGGATGTAATTTTCCAGGATTATCTTTATTCGAGAACTTCAGTTGCTGACGTTACAATGACATTATAAATCGAGTTTTTCAGCATAAAAATAATTCAGGAAAAATATGGATTTATTCTTTTTTCTGGTTTTTCTTTTACATGAATCTTTCAAGAGCCCGTTCTTTTTCATACAAGCTCTGATTGAGACGATTCCAGTTTCTAAAAATTTGTAAAATTGAGATCTATTTTATGGTGAATTTTATTTTATTTTTGGATTTTTCCCCCCTCTAGTTTGGTATTTATTTGGTGTTTTCTCTCGATTCGCGTAGAAGTCAAAGTGTCTGGATCGCTCGAAGGTGAAGCGTTGATTCAAGACCAAGCTCCAGACCAAGGCCAGGACGGCAAGACCTTTTCCAAAGCAAGTTGTGCCTTGATTATGTTGAATCCAGTTTTGCAAATGCTATATTGATTTAAATTATTGCATGTTATTTTATGCTTAGAACTGTTTTCAAATAGTTGATGATCTAGTTATTTTACCCAATTGGATTATACCTACCTTGTCACTTGTAAGTCATGATTATTGTCACCCTAGGATGGATCATTATTAGTTGGTTGCTAATAGATACCAACGTTAATTGGGTTAGGTCGTGAATAGTGTGCTTAGCCATGCAACGGGTTATTGATATCATTTTAAAAGTTCAAATCAATCTTGACTAATAGAATATGAAACTTGTTTATAAAAAGGTGTCATGTGTTGTCACATAATGATGTTGAGTTGTTGATGACATCTGTTGCATAATAATCAACTAGGGTGGTAAATGATTTAGACTAGGGCATGTGGCATTGGGTTGATATGTTGACATGTTTTATATTGTTAGAAGTCCTTCCTTGGTCAATTAAGGACTTGCCTTGCAAGCCATTGAACTGGACTAATCATGCAACCACATGTCTGCAATGGGACGGACATAAGTAAGTTACCAAGTCTTCTCAATTGATACCACGGGAGGATAACCAAACTGAGTGTGCGGTTATGGGGAATTTGTGTGTGCAGCGGCATCACATTTGTCCAACGGTATGCCCCTCCTATTATTCCCTCTGAGTGAGGGAAGGAATAGCGAGTTCAGATTTATCGGAAGGTTCAGTGTTATGACGGAGTCTCCGAAAGGTTTTATTATGATCTTCTTAGTCGCATGTCGATGGGTACGGATTATGGCCGACAATATAAGATTGGTCATAATATATGGGTAAAGTGTATAACCTCTATAAAGTATAAATCTATTTGGATAGCCATGTCAACAGTTATGGACAATACTCGGAAATTTCAATCAAGGGTTAGATTTTGTAAACAAAAATTGGGAAGGGAGGCTTTGTGCCACTGGTAGTGCTGGAAGTTATTTAGGGTTGTGTGCCTTGTTTGTTCTTGAGAAATACCTAAAAGTTATTTATTATTGTTATTTATTTTACCATCATTTCAATCTATCTATTGTAGTTATTTGTAAATATTGTTTTAGTGCAAAACAACTATATCAACCATTCATTTGGAATAAGCCTTGCGTAGAGTTATGTTAGACTTGCATTCTGTATACAACTTGTTGAGTGCTTTACGTAATCACCCTTGCCGCAACAAAATTATCGGTTGAGGAGGAGTCTACACACTGGTGTAGGAGAAGTATCAGGAAGAGGCAAACGCCTATGGTGTGAGCATGACCAGTTGCCTATGGCCAAGCATTATTAGTTGCCTATGGCAAATTGATGGGTTTCTTTTTGTGTTTTCTTTTTGCTGCAAGTCAATATTTATAGTTTAGCCCTGCATGGCATAACCATGTAAAGTTGACCATAAGGTCATATATTTAATAAATGAAGTTTTTTATTATGTTTCCGCTGTGTATGATTGTGATATTCATCTATGTTAACACTATGTGCACTAACATGATCATGGACTAGTGCGATATACACAGATGATCCGGATTTACATATTCGGGTCTCGACACCATGCCACACTGGCCCAGGTATGAGTCTCAAACGCCATTTAGAGTATACACAGCAGTTCTTTGCTGACTTTGGGGAGACTTCCTATTTCATAATTTCTTTTCTATTTTTGCAAGTATTTTTCTCTTTTTTCAATATTTTTCTTTTTCATCCCCCACTAAGCTAACACTAGAACTTGCACTGAGATTCAACAAGATTAAAAAATTTTGATTTCAAAGACTTGATGATAGCAGACTACCCTGCGACCATTGCCATTGCCATTGCCATTGCTCAATCAATGCACCAGAAAGTAAAACAAAAAAAATACATAGATAAAGAGAGAAGAGAGAACTTGTGTTTTTAAGTCATCATTAACTAAAAATAAAGAGAGAGAGAGAACTTGTGTTTTTAAGTCATCATTAACTAAAAATATAGACCGACTGCAGTTCTCATATAGAAACAGGATTGTTAATGATGCCTGTTCAAAGTTATGGCATAGTTGAACCAATTTCAAAAGCCAAGACACACTATCTGCTGAAAGTGAAAAAAACAAAACCAGAACCAAGATAGTATGTTCTGTGAAAACATTAAAAATCTAATTTAAGTGCACCTGAAAGACAACTTGAGCTAGTCAAGTAAAGTAGCTAGCTAGAACATAAACTTGCATCTATTGCTTAAAAGCACAACAATATTATTATGTAAGAAGAAACATATGAATCACTACTAGAAACTGTAGGCCAGTAACATAAATTTTGATGACAAAAGATATGAAAATCTTACATTTCCAACGAACACGGACCGAGCATCCATTTCGTCTTTTGTTTCAGATGTGGTTGCATTAGGATCTACACCTACAGGGGTAAAATGATTCAATGAAAGAAATAGTCATAATCACAACATACGGTGTAACTAAGCCTAAACATATAAGCACCAAGGTTCGTCCAGCAAAGCATTTGATGCTATTGCATCTTAAGATGTTTTGCCCAAGCAAAGAGCAAGATATTAAACATTATTTTATACAAGTTTTTATAAAACTGAAACGAGAGAGGGGAGGGGGGGGGGATTTGGTGTATCTTACTACTTCAATATCTGAACATAAGGAAAACTAAGAACCTGGCAGTTGTCACAAAAGATATTGGGCATGTACTCTAGTTCCCAACCCCAACCCCCCACACACACACACTACACATAAACAACAGAACCACCCCTATCAGTTGAATTATGAGAACAATTGTGAATCGTGAAGCAATATTATGTGCAATATTCATCTAAGGACGTCGTATGTATGCAGCGCTCAACTAACTAATCTAAAACAGCAACTAGACCACAGCATATAGCCTTCTAACACAATCAGCTCCACTGAAACTACTGATGAGCAGATGCACGTTACATCGAATACGCCCAGTTATTCTACCCAAAACCAATTGGCAAGCAAACCAGCAAACCAAGCGTCCAGGATTGGTCCCTTTTAAAAAATGGCCTCCGGGATCTCAAATTTTCCAACCACCCTACCCTAGATGCGGATCTTATCATCGTCGCGAACGGTAGCGTACACGGGTGCGGCGCTAACCTTGCATCTCCTTGGCGACCTTGGCTTGCATCTCGCGGAGGGCGGCGGCCTCCTCCTCCATCTCCTTAAGCCGGCGCTTCATCTCGTCGAGCTCCTGAAGCTACACACGCCAATATGGTCAGAACTCAGTACCGGAGTTGGGGTTAGGGTTTGGGACTTGTGAAGAGGGAAGAAAGCGGCGGCGGGGTGGAAGGGCGGAGCGGACCTTGGTGGCGTCGTCACCAGTGGCGGCCATGTCGACGTCCTCGCCGTCGACGGGGATCTCCTGGCCGTACACCTCGTGCTCCTCGTCCTCCATTGCCGCCGCGCGCTAGTCCAATCTCGCTTCGGGCTTAACCTAACGCGATTTGCGACGGGGGGGGCTCGAGGGAAGTTGGGATTGAGGACCGGGGAAACGTGTCCAGCCGTGATGAGTTGGATGTTGCTTGGGCTCTGTCATACAAGTTCGTGGGCCTTTTGCGGTTTGGATAGGAGTCCACTTAGAAAGCCTTATTTCTCATGGCCCGTTTGGATAATAGGTTATTTTTTTTTTTAGAAAAAGGAAAACAATCCGGCCTCTTCCCACAAGGAGAATACAGCCACGGATAATAGGTTATAGAAGGCGAGGAATAAAATTATAATATAACAGCACATACAATGAATGATACACAATCAACTGTCTATAAAAGTTGCCATATAGGAATATGGGTGACATGTATAAGAGAGAAGAAATTTGTGACTGTCGACTCAGCCACTGAAATGTTGAACGGCACTCTGGTTTGATACTACTGATTGTTTGTTTACTTTGTATTGCTCCTATCGACTGTAATGAGTTAAATTCAGGGTTTCAAAAACTGACAAAAATCATTTGAAAATTGTGGTTTTCAACTTTATCATTGCGGTTCAAGATTCAAAACCGCTCGGTAATCGGTCTAATTAAAAAATAAAAATTTGAAAAAAAATTATGTATTGAAAACCACTCGAAAACCGTTTAAGAAACATTCAATTGGTCAGTTGGTTTTCAGTGAAAACCGAGAGAATCAAGCGGTTTTCGATTTTTTTTGAATATTTTTCAAAAAAAATTGATTTCTTAACCTTTTGGTTTATGATGTTTTTTAAGCGACTTTTGCTGTTTTCGTTCCGTGAATTTCGAACCGGTTTTTGAAACCTGATTGAACTACCAAAAGCATGACATTATAATATCTGTGAAACTTGATCTAACCAATTTTGATCCAAAATTTCCCGAACTTGCTGCATTCTCATAAACTAGATCAATTGATACAATTTAACCATCCTGGCCTTGTTCTACTACCAATATGTGTTGCGCAGAGTTTTTGCCTTATCCCTGCAAGCTTGCATAGCTATGGCGGAAGCAACAACAGCAGCAAGCTTGATTTGCCCTTTAGGATTGTACTGTGAATAGTTATCTTAACAATGCTGCATCTCTCTTTGCCTAATGTGTGTGAAATAATCACTTTCTTAATGTTAATATTTTGCTACTGTAGTGCATCCATATTATTAATACACAGGGTTGTTTATGTTTTGGCAAAAAAGCATCACAACATGCTACAAAATTATAATATTCTATTGATCACCATGTTTCTAAGTGTAATGCAAATATGTGGATTTATATAGACAACATACAGATAACCCATTGTAGCAGGTGTCTTTATTGTTGTCTATAGATGATATGGTATAGTACTATAGACAACAACTATCTGTACCACTGTACATGCTCTAAAATAAGATAAATCTATTTATCAATTGCTTATTCAACAGCTAAATTTATTTCTCCTCATGTCCTAATCCTACTCTCACTCCCTACAACCCACTATCCAAACAAGATACAGGTGATGGAAAGCAAAGGAAACCAGCGATTGATCGAACTAGTTCCAGTGTACCAAATTGACGCAAACGGAGCACCGAGCTTAGCTTGGTTGGTCTGGCCGCCACGTGCGCGTGCCAGTCGCCCATGTTTGAGCTCGCTCTAGCGCTGCTGATTGCTCATTTTTCGTTCGAGTGACTCTCTCGGGTGGAAAAATTAAAGTGGCACACACATGTGTACATTCAATGCCTTGGCGTGTATTGTAGACGTACGTACATGTAAAATACGTGTGTGGTGTACGTGTTGTGTGTATATCGTTGTAGCATTTAATGATAAAAAAAATCGACGCATACAAGGACCCTTTGGCGGTTTGGCCCACATCTCAGCAAATCCAAAAAAATCGCACACCTACGTCGTCCTGATCGTACATCGAACAACACGAATCGTAAAGCAAAAGTTCCCTGACCTTCCAATCTGGAAGCCTCGAGGCCCCAACCGGATCTTCCGGAAGCTTCTAAAACCCATTCTCCAAGAAAGCCCGGCTTACAAAACCCCCCTCCTTCCACTTCCATTCCACACCGCAAGCAAGAATCCAATAACTCACGCGCACAGAGAGAGGGAACCAAGAAGGGAGAAGAGAGAGATCCATGGCTTCCACCGTCGCTTCCAGGGGGGCTGCGCTGGCCAGCCTCCTCAAGAAGCTCCTCGCCGAGCCGTCCTTCTCCGGGGTTCCCGTGGCCTCCTACGCGCTCCGCCCGGCCGCCGTCGTCACCACTCGCCGCCTGTTCAACACCGGTGGCGCACCGATACGCCGCTTCGATGACGACGAGGAGTCCGGCGGCGACAGCGGCCGCGAGTACGACGACACGGCCGATGGCAACCGCCGCCGCGCCCGCGACTTCGCCGTCCCCAGCTTCCTCTCAGCAGGTAAGCGCCTTGCCTCGTCCCGCGCCTCGCTTGGGCCGTCTATTTCCGTTCGTTTGAGCCTCTGAAGCAAATCAGAGTACTAATCAGCTTTCGCCGTTCTTCTCCAGACGTGCTCGACCCGTTCGGCGCGCCGACGAGCCTGGGCCGGCTGCTGGCCCTGATGGAGGACGCGGCGGCGTCGACGACAGGGCTCTCCGCTGCGGCTCCGCGGCGCGGGTGGTGGGTGGCGAAGGAGGACGACGACGCGGTGCACCTGAAGGTGCCGATGCCGGGGCTGGGGAAGGAGCACGTGAAGGTGTGGGCGGAGCAGAACAGCCTGGTGATCAAGGGCGAGGGCGAGAAGGAGCCGGGGGAGGACGATGACGCCGCGCCGCCGCGGTACTTACGCCGCATCGAGGTGGCCGCCGACGCCTTCAAGATGGACCAGATCAGGGCGGAGATGAAGAACGGCGTGCTCAGGGTGACCGTGCCCAAGGTCAAGGAGGAGGAGCGGAAGGACGTGTTCCAGGTCAATGTCGAGTAGGGTGTGAGAGAGAGAGAGAGACCTTTTTGATGACGATGTCTCGTGCCTTAGCCCTGTTTTTTACGTCGTGTGCTCGTCTTGTTGAGTTCTCCTGATCTTGTGATGGCGAAGTGGTGATGAACTTTGCTTAATTTCCCAGGTTTTATGTGATGTGAAGAACTCAAGAACTGCTTAGTGGTAAAAATGAAGTGGTTACTGATCGACATCGCTTCTGCTCCCTTTTATTGTGGTTGTTTACTTTGCTCTTTGTGAAACCGTGCGTTTATCCTCGTTTTTGTCTTCTTTTTTGGTCGAGAACACCACTGTTTTTGCTGCTTCTTTTTAGAATACCTCTGTTTTTGCTTCTTCTTACAGCAACAGTACTGTTCTTGGTTTCTAGTTTCGATTTGATTGAGCACAACGATGGATGGAGGACGCAATGTTAGAACAGTACTGTTCTTGGTTTCTAGTTTCGACATGATTCAGCACAACGATGGATAGAGGACGCAATGCTAGAACTTCATCTGCAAATGTTACATAACTTAGGTAGCAACTATAATATGATGTTGAATTGCCATTCGCGTTCTCAAACGGGATTTGCCTCCGAGTACGTTAGCGCGAATCTATCTCCTGCTTCACTTTGCCATGTTCCCGGTGTCAATCGGATCAGAATATCATTGTACGTCACAAATTCGAGCAATGTGCTGCCGAGCTGTTGCCGGGTTGGTTGGCGTGGGCGGCCTGTGCCCAACCCTCCTGCGTTCGAGTGCAACTTGACATGGGCGTGTACCCAACCCTCCTACGTTTATAGCTCGAAATATAAATGCTAGAACCCTTAGCAAATTTTTTTTAAAAAAAAGTGTGCAATGTACCAACCAACAGCTTGCGAATAGTAAACCACAAAAAAGGCTCAGTAAATTCTCTATTATCAGCTGGTACTCCGTACTGTACAGTGTTCATCTAAGGTTCTAAGCTCACCCTCTCTGAAAAGTGGGTTAGAGAGGTTGCCAAGAAAAGACTCGCCAAGAAACTATCACCCCAGTGATTTGTGTGTTAAGCTGCTTCAATTATTCCTCTAAATTTCTTTATTGTTCCTACTTACAAGAGGTAATTAATTACCCAAGCTTAAAAACTGCAGATACACCCCCGTTCAGCTGGTGCATGTTATTTGTGGCCGTCCTTTCCCTGTTCTTAACATGCTCATGCTGCCATCTTTGATACTTGGCAACTTATCCCGCCGGAGAGTGTCACTGAAGCAGAAACTCTGGTGCTGTTGAATTTTATCACTGTGCACCTTCCTTTGTGTTAATGAGTTGCCCAATTTACTTGGGAATGGTGAGCAGGGACGGCGAGGATGATTGGCTCCGTGACTAGATGCTAACGAGAGAATCATCGCTCGATTGACACAGGCAATCGGGAAGAGGGTTCTCATAAAATACCTCTTCTGACCGAAACCTATAGCTGCCTTTTGTTCCCGATACAGGACCTCTCCGTTTCCATGGAGAGCCTTGTCTGAAGAACAGAGCAAGAACAACATAAGAAACATAGATGCAACACAAAGATTTTTTAGTTCTCATGCCTAGTTTAATACCTTTTCCGGTGAATGTCTATTATCCGTTGCGATAGTTTTTCCCCTTCCTTGAGTAATCCACTGCCAACTTTATCAAACAAGCGAACTAATGCTTTCCTGAATTGAAGAAAGAACACAATGAGACCCAGAAGTGAAGAGTAAGACAATTTAGTCTGTGTTTGGTATAGCTTTAGCTCCATCAGATCCATGAATTTGGTGGAGCTGGGTATTTCTAGCTTCACAGATCCGTGGAGCTAAAGCTGTGGATATATTAAGAATGTTTACGTGAGTCATCTTGTTTAAATTTAGACTAAAAATATAAACTTAATTCACTTTATTTTAATCTACAAATTTCAAATCTGAGGTGGAGCTGAGATTTGGAGCTCTACCAAACAGGGCCTTAGTATGACAATGCTGAGAGGAGTGCTCGTTTGTGGTTCACCTGTCAGGACTAATTGTTTTCCTGTGGCCAAGAAAACGCCGATGACCTGCAACAGCCCGTCCCATATTCCCAGAATACGACGGAATAAAGACATCACTCTCCACCGAAACAATATAGTCTAAAGCTGCCATTTGAGAAGCATATTGTCTGAATGGTTGCAGTTCTTCAGCTGAGGCAAGATTCTCCTGTGGAGAAAACATATGTTGACTGAAGAAAGTCATATTACAGCTGATATACAAAACAAAATGGCAGTGCCCATAGTCCCATACCTTGTTCATCAGAATTGGGAATCGAGATTGCAAATCAACCATATGGGATTCACCTCCATATATATCCCCTGCAGCTATGTAAACCGGGGTGTTTGATGGATATCCTAGGGCAGAAAGAAACATACCAACTTCCTTTGGTGTCAAGGGGCAATAACCATGGGATCTTTGTTCTAATGGATCAATGTCTTTAACCTTCCAGTAGGTTGTGTTTTCTCTGTAGGAATAGAGAAGAATTCAATCACATAGTGCTATCTAGTTGATAATAAGAAGGTATAACAGTGCAAGGAGCAATAAATAAATTTTAAGGCCATGCCTGATCATTGCAAGTTCCTTTGATTCAGTCTGTGACAGACCGTATGTGCACCCACTAAAAGCAAGCATATCCTTCTCATAGCGTAAATGCAAAGCAATGTATGGTCCAAATGATCTCATCCTTTCCACCAATAGCTGCAAAATTGGTTGATATTTACTTCTCTTTTGTCAATAGATCTCTTCGATTATAATATTATATTTTGTGGAATCATCATGATAAAGCGTATTAGAGAAGGATTTACATTGCCTAAAGCTTCAATTGGTGGAGCAAATCTAAGTGCCTGGAAAAAGGTCCGGCAGCGCAGCTTTTGAATGTCAGGAGGAAGGTAGTTGTTTGCAAGGCGTGAATCTGACTTAGCAGCTCGAATGACCTAACACAAGTCTTTGATTAGGGCAACAGTTCCGAATAATTTCATCTAGCAACTAATGCTTAGAAATGGTTAGTAGGAAAGTACATAAGGGCAGTTGAATCCAAACCTGACGGTACTCCCACAGTGGAGAAATCTCATCCTGGTAATAATCTACTCCAGACCAACTCTTGAAGTGCCTAACAGACTTTGGAGCTTTCACCAATTCCTTCGGCAAGTTTTTCTCAACGTGCACGTCATTTGTCAAAGAATGTATGAAGTGTTCTTCATCAAAGACATCTGAAAAGTTGCTGATGTTGAAAAATGGTGCTGTTAGTTCAGATCAGTTAAGGGAAGAGCTTGAGCAAAACTAATACAGTGTTCACCTTCTATCGTGCCAAAATGATTTCTTATCAAGCTCTGGAATTATGAGTGCAGCATTGAGTATACGTGCAACTGCTACCATATCACTGATCTGCCGTGAGAATAAGAATAGGTCAGTAAAAAGAAGAAATAATGCAGATTCTTGCATCTAAAGTGATTTTGTGGATTAATTGATGATTGGTTTGAAAAATTGGAATCTGCATATACTACGTAGAAGATAAAGCATCCAGATCAAACAATGAAGATATGTTTCCTCTTTTTTTATCTTACTCCAGTCACATCAAACTCTTATTAAGACTATTCCTAATGATAGTAAAACCTTCATCTGGCAAAAAGACAGTCCCAATTCAAGCTCACCTAAACAAAAACAGCAAATCCTGTAAACTCACCGAACTCAAGAGAACTCACAGACATTGGTGTCAGTTATGTAACGACCTGCATACCCAAAGAGAAGGTAATCGCTTTTGGTCTCTCCTAAGGGCTAAGACCGAACAAATCAAGCACCTTTATTTATCAGGTATGCTGCTTTCTTGCATGCCGTAAATGAAATAAAAGATATTGATTGAATTGATGGCACAATTATGACAATAGCCCATTCAAACAATTGCCATTTATCACAACAAGCGAAATGACTACGGCATTCAATATGAGACACCAGGTCAGGAAGTTTTGATTGTTGAGATAGCATCCACCCACCAACAGCATTCAGGCCCTTATCCTGAATGCAGTCCAAGCCATTCAAATCTATTTCACCAATAACTCGGTTAAGGAATAAGTGAATAGCCATTCAAATCTATTTCACCAATACTTCCGGCTTATGGGGGTGAAACATTAGCACCAGAGTCCCCCACTACAGGTGATTGAAGTACCAAAGTACTACTGCCCACAGAAGCTGAGTGCAACACATTAGCACCAGAACCCCCACCACGCATTGATTAAAGCACCAAAACACTGCCCACAAAAACTGATGGTAAGTGCTATTTCCAGTGCATGGTAACATACCTATTTAATGTGATCCATGTGAATAGCCTAAGTGCTTAAAAATTTGAGTTTGTTTAAATGAGCTTGAGCTTATTTGGGCTCGAATTTGGAAAAAATTGCTAGAAATTTGGAAGAAAATTCATTGGAGCTGGATGAGAATGGCAATTTTTCAGTAAATAATAGTTAAGTTGCAAGGATACGAGGAAGTGGGATTTTTAGAAGCTCCACCACCCGAAAGCATCGTTTTCCTTACTTCTCTCGCAGAAGTGCAAATTGGGCTAGAAGCTTTCTCTCTCAGTACATTGAAAAAAATCTCATTTGTTTTGGCACATGGAGCATAGAGGTAGTAGAAGTCAAATAAGCTCAAGCTCAAGTCTAAACAAACACAGCCTAAAAACCGTCACCTTGGCCAAAACACCCCACATGCACGCACGCTAGGTTCCACCACGCAAGTCTACACATCTAATGCGAACCAAACAATAATTCGTGTCCCCCCGTATATCAAAACACCACCGCATCACCACAACTAGAGATTTTTTTTTATCAGGACGAACCAGTCACCAATCTGGCTTACCCCGGCGCGCATCTGGTTCAGCCCGCCGTTGGTGTGTACGAGCAGGTACCCCCTCGACGGCCCGGGACCTGCAAAACAAGATGATCAGAATCAAAATGGCGCACGGGAATTCGAGCCAATCGGCGAGATAGAATAATTAGAGGAAGTGCCGGTGCGCGTACGTTTGTACTGCGGCGACGGCGCGACGCAGGGCACGAACCCGCGCGATGGCGCCGGCAGCCAGAGTCTCTTCTCCGCCGCGTCATCGGCCGCGCCGTCCAGCTGTCAAATCTAGAGATTAATCCCCATGTCATGGACACTCATGAATTCATAAGGCAACGATGGCATGAGATGCGGGCATCGGTAGAGAGAACGATCGATCACCTTTCGCGACTGCGGCGACGCAAGCTGCGGCGGCGCGAACTCCTGCTCCCATCGCAGCTCCTCGGCCTCCCGCGGCTGCTGCGGCATCGAGACGGCGGAGGCGGCCCGTTAGCACACCCCGAGAGTTCAATCTGAGGGTCGAGCAGAACCGAACACACACATGCTCCATACAGCACACACCTTGGAGAGGTGGTAGGGCGCACCAGAGGAGGAGGCGAGGGTGGAGGCAAAGGAGGAGACGTGGAGGGCGACGGCGGCTGTGAAGGTGGCGCCGGCGCCGGCGAGGGAGAGTAGCCACCACCGAAGCACCGGCCGCCGCCCCGCGGGTCTCACCTTGCGTCGCAGCGGCATAAAAAACTCGTCCCGTCTCCGCAGATGTCGATGCCGACGCTTGCTTGGCGCCGCAGCGAAGGGGCGGCGGCGCGCGTGGTTCTGTGTCCGCCTCGGCGAGGGAGGCGGCCGCTTTACTTTGTACTGTGTGTTTGCGTGTAGAGCCGTCAATGTTGCTGTAAGGACGGACGGAAAGACGAGAGGAGCAGCAGGGCTTTTATTCCACGGACCCCCTGCCGGCTCCAAAGCTGCAGCGTCGTTTGTGCTGGGAGTGGGAGAGGTGTGCGCAGGGCGTGCATGTCACTTGAGGAGGAGGATTCATGGTGGTCTAGGCAGTTAGGGTCACTTATTACTGTTTTTTGGTGCGATTTAATGGGAACTTGTTTTTGTTGATGAGATTAGGAGACTTGATAATTGTCACTGAAAATGAATGCCAGGTCTACCGGATCTATCTTATCAACTGCTTGACTCTGCCCAAGATGGCACACATAGACAGTAAAATCCTAGAATCCTAGATACAAATTACTTCCATCAAAATTGCTTATCTTGCCAAAATTACCCACCTTTGCCGCGCATTTCATAAATACTTCTATTATTTAGTGTCTAATAAACTTTTATCACAAATTTAGTTTGAACCATTTCCTTCTATATTTAGGTCTAATTTGTTTGAGCCTTTTTTTTCTCCTACTTTGCATACAATAAATTACTACTCATCCAGTCTTTTGCAGAGATAAACCAAAGAGAGAGATTGTGCATGAAATGTTTCTCGTAGAAAAAAATGCATGAAAGGGAGTATTTTGGGAAGCTCCTATTAGAGAGATAAACAAAGAGATAAGATCAAGTACTTTTAGAAGGATTTATCCCTTCCATTGCCGCCCACAGTCGCCCTCCCAGCCCGATTTCGGGTCGCTCGCCGCCTCTTGCGAAGGAGAGTCTATAGAATAGAAGACAGTACTCAGTACCAACCACTCGAAGTTGTCACTCATCTCGTTTAAATGCATCGGAATCAGAAGCCGAGTAGTTGGTGATTTGGGTTTTACGTTTTGATTAGGTCGAACGGCGCGCAACCGCACTTGGTGAACATCCAGTTCCAAAAGAAGGTGCAGCTTCAGGTAAGCAGGAGATGCTTCTTGCGTTGGCTTGTTTGACTGGATGGCGCCTGATTCTTTTCCCCTGCTATTAAATTTGTTGCGCGGCAGCTTGTTGTGCTCTACGTGGATTTCAAGCTCGACGAGAGCTATACGCCGAGCAAGATCTCTATTCGGGCCGGCGATGGTTTCCACAATCTCAAGGTATTCTCTTCGCTAGGAGAAATTGTTGCAATGTTGGTTGGCTTTTCAAGCACAGCGAGATGTTGCGAGATGTTGAGTGAGAGCACACATATTTATACATCTCAAATCTAAGTTTTGATCCGCTCTCCATGGTGAGAGCACTTCTCAAAGGTTGTTCACTTCTCAAAGGTTGGTGAGAGCACACATTTATTTGCTTCTGCATTATAAGAAGTTGTCCACTGAAGACTGAACAAACCCTTGGAAACCTTTTGAGTTCATAGAGTGATAATATTGCCTTGATCTAAATAATGCACCATAATTTTGCTCTTATTTCTAGGAAATTAAAACTGTGGAGCTTTCCAAGCCAGTTGGATGGGTTCATATGACATTATGTGGAGCTGATCCCCGGTATGCATTTTTAAATTAAACATAAATATGTTTCAGAACTGTATTTGCATATAAGTATGCCAGTTATAGGATGCCTTTATTTGGTCTCTCCTAGCATTGAAATTCGAAAGTATAGTTGACAATTTGACATTACCATCTGATACATACTTATGTATGTAGGTTATATAATCTTTATATGAATATTCCATTTAGATACGTTTGATGAACCAAATTTTGAGGATAGTGCCTGTGCAAGCTGCTGCTTGCATTTCATGGTGCATCAATGTGTAAGCTGCTAGTTTTTCCTATCATCTGAATACTTGCTTTGACCTTGAGAAACTTAGATATTCTGTCAAGTGTATCTGACACTACAGGTTACTCATTTCAGTCAAGTGTATCTGTCAACCTGTACTCAGATTCAGAGTGTGGAGGTAATGCCTCACTTCAAAACTTTATTTGCATAAATTAACTTGTTGCAGTTTCTCTGAACAACTGAAATGATCGAAAATATCATTTATTTTGTTTTTGTGATTGTGAGATACTTGTGCAATATTCATACTCTTAAGATAGCAAAGACACTATTTGTTTGATGCTTAGTTGAATAATGACTTGTGCTTTTTTCTTTGCAGTGCTGCTGAAGTCATTTTTCCTTGCTATTGTGGTTGAGAGCGTCATCTGGATCAAAGCAACAAACCATTTGATAAAATGTTTAACCAATGGACCATTTGATAGAATGTTTAACTTATAAATTTCAGAATTATGTTTAGAATATTATTTTAGTAAACTTGTGTTTAGTTGTGATGGGATCTGTGTTTAAGCTGCGACAACAAATGTTCAGATGATATCCATGTGTTTTGTGTAATTGTGGTGCTGTTTCTGAATTTTTTGTTTTTTCCTGAATTTTTTTAATGGCCGGATTTTTATCCCATGTCCTTCAAATGGCGAAATAATTTCCATGTGAAATATTTCCCCTAGGGATGGAGATTCCATGTGCCTTGGAAAATCCTTTAGATTTATTTCCTGGTTTTTGTCCTTTGCATCCAAACAAAGCCTTAGAAGGATTTATCCTGAATTAAACGTCTATAGAATAGAGAGACCAATGTGCATACGTAAGAAAGGAGACCGATCCCACCTATTAGCCCCGAAGAGCCGGCCTACTCCACTCGAGCACCGTCTTTTCCTTGCCTTCCAAGTCATAGGACACATTCCCTTGTTGCCCATAAAAGGGTACTAAGACACCCCCTCCTCCAACACCGCCAGAACATATCGTGAGAAGAGATCAAAATTTAGAGTTTCGCCAAAAGAGAGGAGGGGCACTAAGAGCCGCCTGGCTCTCTGCTAACACCAACCAGAGCTAGACCCTTGCCAACCACATTTGGCATCCTCAACGATGTCCTCTATTCCTTCTTGTTCATCTCTTGCAACTTCCACGATGTATTCCCGAACCAGAATGAGTAGATCCCTATTCTTCCTTCAAGTTCGAGGGATCTTACAATGTAATCGACTTTTGGTCTATTTATGATATGATAAATACTTTGATCATTCTATTTGATATTGCTTCTATTAGTTGATTTATTAATATACATTATCAACTTGCTAGTTGCTAGGTTGAGGCATGTTGCTAGGATTTAATCAACCAATATATATCAAATAGTGCAATGCATGCTATGTTAAGATTAGCCTTATCACGTGACAGGTGAATCAACGAAAAATGTGGTATTTTGTTGCTGGGTCTGAGCAATCTTAGTCTAAGTATTCTATCACTCTTGCTAGTGAACACAACCCAAGGGAATACTTGTTCAATCAAGACAACTCTTAATAGTTCATAGCTTCAATTGTGATTCTATTTGTTCCCTGAGATGGATAAAACTTGGAAATATTGAAGGGAAAAGCTACAACCGACTAGACCTAGGCAATGAGCCATGCCTTTTTAGTCAGTACGATTGGTCTAGCATGGCATGACACCTTGTCTTCAGGCCGGACCGGCATGGCATGAATGATGGGCTATGCTGGGCCTAAAAACTCGGCATAATGGATGACACAGCATAGCACAACCAATTAGGCCATGCTTAGGCCAACTTCGGCATGAAAGCGGCCCTTTAGTTTAAAAAATCATATCTATAACCTAGCCTATCATCAACTACCTTAGCGCCCAAATCATCAAACAAGAACTACCTCTTCCCTCACCTCTGTCGCCACCTCTATCTCTCCTCTCGCCCTCTTCCACCCTTGCTTCCTCCCCACTGACACTACTACAGATAAGTCATCACATACTGTTATAAAAGGTCATCATAGAAGGTTTTGTGAACCGTCTAGAAACATGAGTCAGCGATGACAACGATGTATCACATACGGTTCTTGAATCGTTAGTGAAACTCACATCACAGACGATTTTTTAATATAACAGCGTACATCACATATAGTTCTTTACTAAAACCATTTGTGATATGTGATATATCATAGAAGGTTCCTTATATGGAACCGTCTATAGTATTAGTTTTTACTGCTAAATATTTTTCTATTTATTGGCTAGTATCAGGAAATGCTAGCCATACCTTCTAAAACAAGCAGATTACACAGATTATCACAAGCAGATTATATCGCAAGAAGATTACACATATCACATATTACATAATCACTTCAAAAATCAACTCAAATGTTATATTAATCAATATATCATAGATTATACAACCATTTCAGAAATCAACTTAAATATTATATTAACCAATGAAATGTGCAAATACAATTCACAAATTCAAACAAGTTTCACAATTTAACCAATAGAATACTCAAATTTCACAAATTAGGTAGCGTGGAATGTGCCTTTTGGAGCTATGACCTCACGCATCAAGAAGTCAGAGAAGCTTTCTCAAATTGCCTCTAGATGAGCCTTTTTCAACATAGTTGCAGCTCTAATATTCTTTGTACCGATGAGGGTTCGCATGTTATGGCAAACGTAGAAGGTACATAGGTTATTTTTGTGTCCCTGCTGGGCGTACTGCAAAAATAAAATTGGTTAGTTCCAAGGGTATTATTACGAAGTGATATAGGATTATTGTGTACAAGCGGCTACCGAAAAGTCAAAATCATATTTTAGCTTCGATGCATCTTTGTGTGGCCCTCCATGAGCTCTATACACTTTGAATGCTCTATGTGATTCCAAAAAGTTAACCTCGGCCATTCCATGAGCTATAAAAGAGTTATCTATGGAGAAAACGTGATTACCTATAGAGTAGTTTTTCAATAGGTCTCAAGTCGTGCCTGCCCTTATGTAAGGAATGAACGTAGCCAACTCGATTTTTTTTCTTGATTCAAATAAATGTTGTGACTTGAGGATCATATTCCCCGGAGCATTCTTTCTTTTAAGAATATGTTCTCCACTGACGCGATTCCCTTATGGAACTATGTTCAGCTATTAATTTAACATGGCAAAAATCCAGTAAGCAAATGTTTACGGATTTCAGACTCAAGTCAACTTCTATTAGTGAAACTTTTCAATTACTAAAGTGAAAGAATCAGAGAGCTAACTGTATCATGTTCGTACCTTCCAATAGAAGTGGAAATCTTTAGTATAGGTGATTATGGTAAAAGCTAACAAGCTCCACTTAAACATGGTTCATCCATATGTCATATATTAGCTTACCCCTTGTGTTTTCATGCTCCATGTCAGAGAAATGGCTACTACAAATTTCTAAGTAAAGCAATGCCATATTTTCCTTCTTTCGTAATAATGGTCTGAATTTTATCAACTTGTAGCTCCAAAAGCTTTCCTAGAACTACAATTACAAGTTCACTTATATGAGAACCACATAATTTTCCCTAACAACTACAGATCGAGGTTGCCATGATTTACCTCGGCAACAAGAAGGAGGAGGAGGTTGGTGCAAAGACGGTGAAGGAGGTCAAGTGCCAGAGAGGACGAGGCCAACATGGTGGAGGAGGCCGGCACGGGTGCAGGAGGACGGCACTAGGGTTTGGGTGACTTGCACGAATGACCGGCTAGAGAATGGAGACTTGGCGCCTGTGTTTATACAGTTTTCATCTCAGATGGTTCTATAACAGAACTGTCTGTGATGTGTAGACATCTCAGACGGTTCTATAATAGAACCGTCTGTGATGTTTATATCACAAACGGTTCTATAATAGAACCTTCTGTGATGTTTATATCACAAACGGTTCTATAATAGAACCTTCTGTGATTGTTATAGTACAGCTGACAAAAATAAAACTCCAGATGCACTAACTTCTAGTTCACTTAATTTGATCACAAGCTACAAAACTCCAAATACACTAACAATTTGCTCATAAACCTAGATATAGAATTTTAAGTATTTTATTTTAATTATGGGCCAAAATCATAAAGCTATTTGGTATGTTAGCAATTGATCACAATCAATATATACATATGCATTGTAGATTTTGCAAAGTTCATCACAATCATCCACTTGCATACAAGTTCATCATTTTACACATGACAAATAAACATGACGACACATTCCCATAACTCCACTTACTTATTCTTTTGTATGAAAATTAGCCCTTCACAATGATCGATGCGTGTGTGCTAGCTTCCTCAGAGTTGTTCTTCTTGGACCATGATGGCGTTTTCGACATGAGGTAACTCATCAAATTGATTATACTATTTCTCATCTACTACATTCTCAATTTTGACAATACTCTTTTTTCCTGAAGAACTACGTGGCGCTTCTTGTTAGACGGGTTGGTTACATAGAATACTTAAATAACTTGGGTAGCGAATATGAAAGGTTCATCTTGATATCCGACATGTTCGAGGTCCACAGTCATGACACCGTGCTTGTCAACCCTCACCTGCTGGAGGTGGTATAGGATGAAGGATGACCGACTAGAGGGGGTAAATAGGAGGTTTATAAATTTTTAACTCTAATACAATCAATTTAAATCACTAAGCTAGAGTTGCAATAATAACAATCTACAATTATGATTTCTAGTGATCACAAGGACTCTAGCAAGTTTAGTATGAGCAATGAAGGATTCTAATTTTGAATAATATACTCAAATTATTAGAAATAAGAATTGAGTATAATAAAACTAAATGCAAGTCACAAGAAGAGATAAGAATTTTATCCCATGGTCTCGGAGACTTGTCGGTCTCCCCTAATCCACGTTGAGGTGACTTGAACAACTTCAAGCTGGCTCTACCCGCTTGAGCCTTCCTCGATCACTATGGTAGTTCTTCCCCGCTCTGGGTAGGCGAACTCTGGCCTTCATAACTTGTCGGGGCTTCTCACAACCTCCGTTGAGAAGCTCACCGCGCACGATCACCTTCAAGCCATCTAGGAGGCGGCAACCTTCAAGAGTAATAAGCCTTGATGCTTGCTCGAGGTCGAATTTATATGTCTAGAGGCTTAATACTTAATGCACCACTCAATTTTTGCTCCTAACTCTCTCAAAGTGTAAATTGAATGCATAAAGAGTTTTGGAGACTAGCTAGAGCTCAAATATCATTAATGAGGTCCAAGAGTAGCTCTAAAATACAGGTGGGGGTATTTATAACCCCCACCAACCAATTCTAGCCGTTGGCCAAAATCATCCTAAGAGGTCAGTCATACCACCCTTGGGTCAGTATGACTGGCTCTTAGTACCCAATGGTCACTGTTGTGTATTTAATGCATGATCAGTGACCATTGGTCACATGGCTGGTATGACCAGAGGGGGTCCAGTCATACCGCTCACTGGTATGACTGGAGGCTCTCCGATCGTACCGCCCTCCTCCAGTGCCAAAAACATCTACTCTAGAAAAAACGCACCAGGAGGGTGTCGGTCATACCGGAACCGGAGGGTCCCTAGTCATACTGCCCTCCTTCGGTGCAAAAACACCTGATCTGTGAAAAACTGACCAGCCTTGGGCCTGGTCATACCGACAGCCGGTATGACCAAAGGGGGCCTGGTCATACTGGCCCCACAAACCCAAATGCGCAATCATTTGACTTTTAATTCCTCTTTTGAATTCATTTTCATGGAAGTGTCTAATTACATATGATTTGAGTCTCAACACTTTTATCGACATTAAACATGCGATAAGGATCCCTCTTAATAGTACGGCACCTATTCTAGCAATCTGATCTTTTTCTCTAAATATTGAGATCGGCAAAGCTACAAAAAGTTCCTTAAATTTTATACCTTAGCCATCTTGTCTCGACACGTTGATTTTCTTTTCATGCTTCCATGTTCGTCGTATCTTGGACCAACCTATTCTCAAAATACTCAAATTGAAAATATTAGTCCTTTTAAACCATGATTGTTATTAATTACCAAAACTAAATCAAATTAGGGGCCTAGATACTTTTAGGTGGACCCAACGACACCGAAATAAGGGGATATTAAATTGTATGTAGTTGAGCTCCCAAATCTCCTCTATGAACCCATAGTAGGAGCTCTTCGTTGACCCAGCGGTATTGAATGCATCAATGTGGACATCGCTATTCTGTTTTGTGCTCTTCATATCTTGATCTCTAGTATAAAATGTGTACCCATATATCTCCAGTGTAAAATATGTACTCATATAAGTCGTATCCTTTCCATATGACAACTGTAAATGTTGACCCTTTTGCCAACCATTTCATCGTATCATGATCAGTACCTACGAGCTGCCAGTGATGGGTCGCTCTTTGAATTATTTGTTGAACTGAACATTGTGCTGTCTTGTGATCAAAGACTCCTGTTGCGCCAGATTCTCTTGTCATAGCCAGTGCTTGTACTCTGCGATATACGAGAATACTACAGCCATGTATCATAAAACTGTGAAATAGGCTTGAGAGTAGGCAACCGGATCAGACGTGATTGCTTTCCTTCTGATGGTCCTGATACTCTCGACTCTCGAGCCTTCCCTCGTGGCAGATCGAGGCACACCTATAGGTTTGACCTGAGCCATGTAATCGACACAAAACTTGATGACATCTTTGGTTGCATAACCTTCGACAATGCTACCCTCCGGCCGAGATTGATTCAGTGCGTACAATTTGAAAATTCCCATATACCTATCGAATAGGTACATGCTACATAGAAACATGGCCCCGCACACCTTTATCTTCCCCATAAAGTGAACAATGAGATGAACCATGATATCGAAAAATGATAGAGGAAAATACATCTTAAGATTACACAGAGTCGTGACCATCTCACCCTGCAAAGCATCTAGTCTTTTGAAATCGATGACCTTATGAGCAATTGTGTTAAAGAAATAACATAGCCTCATGATTGTCTACCGACCTTGATTGGCAAAATACTTTTGATTGCGATAGGAAGTATTTGTGCAATCAACACATGGTAATCAAAACACTTCATGTCAGTTAATTTCAAATCTTACATCAAAATAAGTCTCTTTATGTTGCAGGAGTAATCGGACAGAACTTTTACACCATGCAAGCATTGACACAATTCAGTTCTCTCAACCTTGGATAGCGTGTAACAAGTAGCTTCGTAGTACGTTCGGCCTTTATTGGTCTCTTTCTGATGTCTATATCAACCAAGTCAAGCCTTGCATTGATTTCGTCCTTTGTTTTGCCCTTAATGTTCAATAAGAGACCAATCAAACTATCACATACATTCTTCTCTACGAGCGTAATATTGATTCAATGATGAATTTCTACGTGCTCCTAATAAGGTAGGTCCCAAAATATTGATCTCTACTTTCATATGCTCCTCTCATGGATTCTCGATTTACGTCACTTTCCAAGCACAATATCCAAATCCTTAACTATATCACAAACAGATCCCCCGCTTAAAGGCATTGTAGCTGAATCATTCTCGTTCCTTTCGTCAAATTGTTTCTTCATCTTGCAACATAGGTGATTCCTCTGAAAGAATATACAATAACACATGTACATGGTTTTTACATGAGTAATTCAGCCACACACTCTCAGTATGATGTAAGCAGTAAGTATAGGCTTTTGCTCCTTTTATTCTCTGGCCTGATAGGTTAGCTAGGGCAGGATAATCATTTATGGTGTAGAACAGTAGGAGGTGCAAAGTAAGTTCTCTCGTTTGCACGCATCCCATACCTATACCGTAGGAACTCATAGTGTTTTTAGATTTTCCACCGACGGTGCTAGGTACACATCAATATCGTTCCCAGGTTGCCTCGGCTCTTGGATAAGTATGGACATCAAAATGTACTTCCACTTCATACACAATCAAGGAGTAAGGTTGTAGATATAGAAATTCACATGTCAAGTGCTATGTCAGCTACTCATGTTACCGAAAGGATTCATTCCATCTATACTTAAACTAAACCTTATATTCATCTATTTCACACCGAATTCTGCAAACCTCCTTTTGATGTTTCTCAACTGGAAAGAATGAGCAGGGTGTCTTAGCATTCCATCATTCTTACGATCCTTTGAATGCCAACACAGCAGTTTTGTATCTCCATGGGTTAGCAAATAAACGCTTCAAGTGAGAAATTACAGATAGATACCAAGCCACCTTAGCAAGAGGTCCTTTCTTCACCTTGATGCTCTCGTTATTGTCATCTGGTTGATTCTTATACTTCTACTAGGATGTGTTACACACCGGACATATATACAACTCTATGTACTCTTTACAGTAGAGGATACAGTTATTCGGACATGCATGTATTCTTTCTACTTCTATTTTCAAGGGACAAAGAACCTTTTTGGTTTTGTAAGTGATTATCGGCAACTCGTTTCCCTCCAGAAACATGTCCGCTAATAGACCTAATAGCACCGTGAAACTCTTGTTAGACCAACCATTGCTTGCCTTCAATTTCAACAGTTCAAGCACGAATGACAACCTTGTATATTTCAACTTGTAGCCCGGGAACAAAGGTATCTCTGAGTCATCCATCAAACCCTAAAACTTACCATGCTCTCTGTCATCACGGTTCCCTTCTACATCACACAGCATCTGATTTAAATTGTCATCCTGCAACCTATCCTCATAAGGAGCACAATCGATATTATCTGGCATATCGTCGACTTCCTCGGTGATGTTAGTACTGCTGCTTCCTATATAGTTTGCTCTTTACCGTGACTGGTCCAACATGTATACTCCTTTTGAAACCCTGTAAAATTAAGTGTGCTTCGATCTGGGCTAAGTTGGCAAATATCCTCAGATTGTTGCAGTCAATATATGGAGAAGACATAAATTGGACCCCTTATTAAGCATATCCTCCTCTGCAGCTCTTCTAAAAGCAGAGACGCCATTAATGTACTCAACACTCGCATGGTTCGCTGCGTATATCCAGCTTCACTCCATCTATGTACGCTACGTATATAATAATAAGTGTTAAATAATGAAGTACACTAGAAGTGCATACACATGCACATATTCTTAAATTGAAGCACAAATTAACTAGCTAAACCCTAACATAAATCATAAACCATGCTAGATCTAAATAATCTTCATTTTGTACCAAGCTGGCTATAATATAAACCAAGTATATATCTTCAATTTTCTCTTTACCAAACTAGCTACCTCTTAGATCACAAACAACCAATGGATTTACCTACAAGCTACATCTAAAACATATATATATATATATATTCAAATTCTCTCTCTTTATCAAGCTAGCTAGCTAGCTTCTTACATAAAAAAGAATAAAATGGATCTTCCATTCTCTCTTTACCTAGCTAGCTAGCTACATCTTTAGAATAATACTATTAGAACCAATTACTACTTTAGAACACAAAGAACAAATGGATCTACACTAAGCTAGATCTAAATCAATATCTTCAAATATTCTCTCTTTATAAAAAGCTAGATCCTCGATCAATATAATGCAATTAGAACAAATTACTAATCTTAGATCACCAAGAACAAAAAGATCTACAATCACTCTTCCAAATCCACAGCTCCTTGCACCAGATCACCTCACAATCACACCCACATCAAAAATAGCTTGGGGAAACCTAAGTGGGTTAGGGGTGCCATGTTTCTATGTACTTATTTCCAAGAAATGCTCATCACAGACGGTTGTAGGATCAAGGATACCGATTAGAGGGGGGTGAATAGGAGGTTTTTAAATTTTCTACACTAAAATTGAGTTTAGAGATTACTAAGCACGAATGGCAATTTTAGCACTTTTAATATCTAGCAATTCTAGAGATAACCAAATAATTTTCTTTACTCAAATATTTTAATAGCTAAACAAATATTGCACCAAGATTATCAATTAGCTAGAGTTAACACAAGAGTATGGACAAAGCAAACCACAATTGAACAACACACAAATTTTTATCCGGTGGTTTCGGAGACTTGCCGATCTCCCCTACTCCACGTTGAGGTGGCTTGAACTTCTTCAAGCCGGCTCCACTTGCTTGAGCCTTCCTCGATCACTGTGGTAGCTCTTCCCGCCTCCTGTAGGCGAGCTCCTTGCCTTCACAACTGCTCGGCCTTCACAAGCTTCTTGTGAAGATCACCGAAACCTCACGCCTCCAAGCTGTCTAGGAGGCGGCAACCTCCAAGAGTAATGAACTTAATGTTGGCTTGAGACTCTAGAGTGCTCCCATGATGGCTCAACAAATGCAATGCACTCAAATTTCCTCTCCAAAAAACTCAAGAACCAAGAATTGAATGCACTTATGAATGGAGAGAGTTGCTAGGGCTCTAAATGTATTCAATGGAGTCACCAATCAGCCCATTAATACAGGTGTGAGGGGTATTTATAACCCTCCACACTCAAACTAGCCGCTATGAATTTTAATCAGAAAACTGTCAGCTCAAAGCACTATCGCTTCTAGGGGCGGTAGAGTACCCATGGTGCCAATTCGCTAGTTAGGGCATTTAATGCCCTGACACGTAGCCATTTTCTCGATTTCCCTCAATGTCCGGCACTACCGCCAGTATAGGTGTGGTAGTACCGCACCACTGCCAGCCAGAGAACAAGGGTTCTGTTAAAATACTACCGCGGGTGTAGTTGCGGTAGTACCGACCTTGCGGTACTACCGCTCTTGTACTCCGGTAGTACCGGCCTCGCTTCACGGGAAAAGAATCCATTCTGTTCAATAGCTACCGACGTTAGAAAGCCGGTAGTACCGCAGGTCTACTACCTGCGGTAGTGCCGACCAAGACTGTGAGCTCAAGATAAAATTCAATTTAATGCATGAATGAACTCCTTTGACTTTGAGCCATATTGGATGCACTCTTAAAATTCAAAACTCCTAATCAAGTCCCTCTTTATAGTACGGCATCTAACTTATCAATCCGATCTTTTCTTCAACACCAAGATCGGCAAAATGACTAAAAAATTATCCTTAAAATTTTATACCATGACTTCTTGCTCCTTTGATGCACACTTTTCCTTTTTTGTACTTGTGACATTTCAACGACCCTCAAAGAATTTTGATTCTCCTGTTTTCAATTTTCTCATGCAAACAACGTCAATCCTTTAGTCTTGATTGTCATTAATTACCAAAACTTTAATCACATGGGGGCCTAGATGCTTTCAACGGTTCGAGCCAAAAACCGTTTGAAATAATACCTCCTCATAGACGGTTCCAGCCAAAAACCATCAGTGAGACTTCACTAATGATTTTTGGCTAGAAGGGTAAATGATAAGTGTCCTCATCACAGACGATTCTAGTAAAAAATTGTCAGTGATGACAATGATACTCATCACTAACGGTTTTTAGCTACAAGGGCCAGTGATGAGGACCACTTCATAGACGATTGTAACTAAAAATCATTAGTGATGAGTAACATAGTTGTCGGGGATTGGATATTCGCTATATCCGACCATGGAATCTCGGCAACTCCCGAGCATGCCCGCGCTCGGTCCCCGTACCCAAGATAGATCCTCTGCCGCCTGACCTTCGGCCGTCTCCCGTCCTCCGCAAAACTCATCCTCGAGCATGCTTGCTCTGGAAGCCCATGATCAGACGACCCGACCCCATGGAGGGGCCTCGGACTTCGCCTAAAGCCGCAAGCGCGGTCCGCGAAGACGACGCGGCATTAATTGCAAGACGGCTAAAGGATCAGACGCCAATGACCCGCTTACCCATGATTCAAGGCTTCTCTCATATTGCAGTACCCATATCGCGCACAGCGCCCTACGACGGGAACAAGGAATCGGCCGCCCACGCCCGAATAGTAACACGCCCATAATAAATGCTATGTCGCTCAGATATCCTATAAATACCCTCTCACACGAAGGGTCGGGGTTCGATTCCTCCCATATTTTACACTTAGCTGGCTACTACACGACCTTGAGGGCTCCTTAGAACCACCCGGGTCTCCCCGAGCAAGCGTGTTGTAATCCGCCTTCACTCGATATTGCAACCACTGAACGTAGGGTTGTTATCTCCCCTGTGAGAGGCCCGAACTAGATAAAAGAGACCTCCTGCTCGCTGTGATTGTCTTCGCCACCTCGTTCCACAACTCGGCAGGGCCTTGGACGCTATACCCACCACGAGAAAGGGGCCTTAGGTTTACCCCTTATTCAACAAGTAAGCTCGGCGGGGGACCGGTTCCCGAATCGTCAACAGTTGGCGCCGTCCGTGGGGATCGACTGAGTCCTTTCGCATGGAATCCCTGAGGATGCCGAACTCACAAGACAATCAAGACCTCTGCGTCTTCGACGACGAGGAGGACGACGATACTATGCCGTTGATGGCGTAAGCGGCGGGCCGATCCGTATGACACACCAACTGGGAGTCTTTCCGGTGTCGCAGCCGAGAGAGTTTCCTCCGCCACGCGCGATACCCTCGTTAGCAAGGAAGAATCTAGCGGCCTCGCGGCGTTCGGGCAGCCCCGACCCTCCCGAAAGTGCGATAAGGATCATGATGCGTTTGACACCACTGTCATCCTCATACCTCCGCACTCCCGCAAAGATTAATATGGCAGAAGGAGGAGGATCGAGAAGAGCAAATGCCGACCTTCACCACCACCACCTAATGTCGGCGCAGAACCACCCGAAGTCGCCCCCGGTAGGATCTCGCAACCGACCACCGCCAACTCAAGGGGGCCGACACCGGCGGAGGCCAGTTCTCAAGATCCCAAAGAATACCACTCCCCGGAGCACGTGCGCAACCACCTCCCACTGTCACCCCCCGTCGCTCCCCGTGAGCGCCGAGCGATCAGGGCCATAGCGACGATCGTCGCGCATTTTCGAACTTCTCCGACCAGCGGAAATGGCGGCTATGGGAGCGGCCGAGTTTAAAACTTGAAAAACTTCGCCACGACATGGGGATCCCAGGCCCCGGCGAAGAAAGGCCCCGAGTTTTTCCCGGACCACAAGCACCACTCTCCACCCGCCTCGTCATAGCGCCCCAAGTCCCGCCGGGAGGGCTGCGATGGCAAGGTCGGCGCTGTGAGGGCGCCGGGCGGTTCCCGGATGGCTCATGGGCTTGAGGGCATGCCCGTCCGCCACGAAGCGCACCGAAGTGTTCCACTGGGTCGCCGCGTCGCCAAAGATGGGGGCGTGTTCTTCGCCGCGACCGCGCAGGACCGCTGGGCACTAATCGCCACGGCCGCCATGCCCGGGGTCGCCATGACTATCCGACATTCGGTGCCGCCTTTTCAAGATCCTCCGCGACGCCTCGTGGCCGAGCAAGTTCAAGCCCGCCACATCGAAGCGGTTCAATGGAACCTGTAACCGGACGAAGTTCCTCTCGATTTACTCCACGGCCATCTTGGCCGAGGGGACGAGGGAGTTATGGCCAATTACCTCCCCACGGTCCTCGACGGTTCGCGAGTAACATGGCTCTTCACCAAGAAGGGGTCAATCCGCCATGGCGGCAGCTTTGAAAGCCCTCCGCGCACTTCAAAGTCACACTCGCCCGGCAATAACGTGACCTCGAGCTACCGATCCAGACGGACAAAGAAACTTTGCGAGACTTCGTCCAGAGATTCATTAAGGTAAGGAACTCCATTCCGAGCATCTCGATGAGGTCATCATCCGGGCCTTCAAGTTCGGCATTCGTGACGTTCGCTTCATGCAAGACCTGGAGATCCACCCCAACCTCGCCGGCCAACGAGCCGTCTCCAGATGGCCGACCGCTACACGAATACCGATGAAGCTGTGAAATGGAATAAGATGCTCGATGAAGGTAAGCTGCCGCCCCAGCCGGGCCTGGAAGGCTCCTTGAGCAAAAAGCACTCGGGATCCATGGAAAAGAAAATCAAGAAGAAGAAGAGGTCGCGACGCACGCATGGTGGCCGCCTGATTGATCGCCGCCTTGCAGTGTGCTCCACCGCTTTCAGCGGTAGAGGGCGCAAGTGGTCGGCCACGCCATGCGGTAACGACCGGAGGACAACGACCATGGCATGGTGACCAAGATCGCGACGACTAGGTCCATGGCGCTTGGAGCGCCGGAGAGGGTTGCCCCTTCGGCGCACCGCCGCTTGCCCATCAAAGTGCCGGCCACGACCTCCACAATTGTCGGACCGGGCATACCGCCGAGAAATTTACACGGCTGGCCCATGCCCACTCTCCCGAAAAGGCGAGAGTAGCAAAGGCAAGGGTCCCGCGACAACGACATTTACGACATGGGTTACCAGGAGCCCCGCAACCACATAGCCATCATATTCGGGGGTTCCTCAGCCTACAAATCCCGCAAGGATCTGAAAGAGGTGGCACGGGAGGTTGGCCATATCGATCAGGGCAAATCACCCGTGCAACAGCTTAAGTGGTCCGAGCTGTCCCTCACTTTCTCCAAGGATGATTGTCCCCTTGGAATGACCAAGCCTCGAGCTCCTCTACCGGTCGTGGAGTCCGACCATCAACAACGCCAAAGTCGACCGGGTTCTCATCGACGACGGGAGCTCGTTGGACCTCATATCCCCTGCGGTCTTGGATGAGATGCAAGTCCCTCGATCCAGGATCAAGAGTATAGCCGTCCCGTTCTTCGGGATCGTTCCTGGCACCTCGATCAAGCCTCTTGGCCAGATCATTCTGGCCATGACTTTCGGAGGCCTCGCCAACTTCGACCGAAATGGTCAACTTCGAGGTCATTGACTTCAAGCTCGGCCTATTAACGCCATCCCTCGGCAGTCGGCCCTATCCAAATTCATGGCCACCACGCATCACGCCTATCAAGGCTAAAGGTCCCGGACCAAAGGGCGCTCATCACCGCCAAAGGCGACCATAGGGCGGTTCTGAATCGCGATTTAGAAGTCGCTTCAAGATGGTTGGTCACCACGCAGCCGCTGCCTCCGACTGTTACCGACAAGACTCCCGCCCAAAGTTACCCTCCAAACGGAGGAGAAACCAAGGCGGTCACTCTAAGTGAGGTCGACCCGACTGTTGTCTTTCATTTGGGATCTTCCTTAGATCCCAATAGAACTCGAGCTCATCACTTTCCTCCGGAGGAGCGCGGACGTGTTCGCTTGGGAACCGTCCGACATGCCCAGAGTCCCAAGGGAAGTGATCGAGCACAAAGCTAGCTGCTCGCCTAATAAAGACTCAGGCGCCAAGCTCAGCGATTTTCCCCGAAGAAGCAAGCGATCATCCGGGATGAACTCGACAAACTCCTTAAGACCGGCTTCGTTAGGGAAGTCGAGTATTCGGAGTGGCTGGCAAACCCACTCATTGTCAAGAAGGGTGGCAAGTGGCGCATGTGTGTCGCACCACACCGCCTCGAACGCCACCGCCTAAAGACAACTTTCTTCACGCCAAGATTGACCACCGGTCGACGCGACAGCAGAGTCTCAGGTGATGAGTTTCCTGGACGCCTACTCGGGCTATCACCAGATTAGCTTGTCCCCTGGAGACGAGGAGAAGACCTCCTTCATCACGCCGTTCGGCACGTTCTGCTATACGACCATGTCCTTCGGTCTGCGGAACGCCGGCGCGACCTTCCAGCGCTTGATGCAGAAGACCTTCCAGGACCAGATAGGTCGGAACCTAGAAGTATATGTAGATGATATCGTAGTTAAAAGTAAGCTCGCCTCGGGTCATGTATCCGACCTCGAGGAGACCTTTTGTAATCTCAATAGACATCGAATAAAGCTTAATCCTAAGAAATGTGTTTTCGGGTGAAAGCGGGCAAAGTACTCGGTACTTATCGTCAGCAGGCATCGGTGCCAACCCGAGAAGATCGGCCATCGAAAGGATGCGACCGAGCTCGGTCAAGGAGATCTGCACCTGGACGGACGTAATGGCGGCCCTAAGTCGCTTTATTTTGGCCGGCGAGCACGGATTGCCCTTTTTAAGGCGCCTGCAGCACGAGGGCTTCGTGTCGACGGAAGAGGCTAATCGCTTCCTTCGAGGAGCCGGCAAAGATTTTGTTCAGCCCCGATCTTGGCCACGCCAAGGTCTGGGAGCCGCTTCCTACTATACCTCGCGGTGACACCCGTGCCGTAAGCGCATGCATCAAGCGTGGAGCGAGAAGGACGCAGGCGCCCAATATACTACGTTAGCGAAGTCCTGCACGGACCGAAGGAGCGTTACCCCGAGGTCCAGAAGCTCTTATACTCGCTGCTTGTAGCTTCGAGGAAGCTGCGCCACTATTTTCAAGCTCATAAGGTCGTCGTTCCAACCAACTTTCCACTTAGGGAGATCCTAAGAAACCAAGACGCCAACGGCCGGATAGCAAAGTGGGCCATAGAACTCGCAGAGTTTGACATTCACTTCTCCGCCCGCACAGCGATCAAGTCCCAGATCTTGGCAGACTTCGTAGCGGAATGGACTTAATCCCGCCAAACGAAACCATCAACCCCACGAACTGGGCGACCACGGACCATGTATTTCGACGGCTCCCGAGCTTTGACGCCGGGTCAAGGTCAGATCGGTGTCCCTCAAGGATCAACTCCACTACGTCAGACAGCTTGCACTTTGTCACACCAACAATGCGGCGGAGTACGAAGGCCTCTTGGTCAAGCACGGCGTGCAAGGCACTCGGGGTCCAGCGACTGACCGTGAAAGGCGATTCGCAGTTGGTCGTCAACCAAGTCAACAAGGAGTATCAGTGTTCCGATACCTCAATGGCTCTTTACTTGGTTAAAGTGAGGAAGATGGAGAGGTACTTTAGAAATTTCGGCACTCTACATCCCCAGAAGGACAATTCCACGCCGACCATTAGGTGGAATTGAGCCGAGCCGGCCGGCTCGGCCAAATTTCGCTTGAGCTCGCTGAATCGAGCCGAGCTGCCTCGGCTCGAGTGTTGATCGAGCTATAACTGGGCTCGGCTTGGGCTTGGCCGAGCCTCGAGTCGCTCGCACGGCCGTGAGTCAAGCCACCAAACGGATTCGAGCGAGTCCTCACTCCTCATCTCACGCCACTCGGTGGCCTCCCCAAATCCATCGAACAGAGGAGAGCATTCGAGCAGAGGGCTAGGGTTCGGGGCTTGGGCGCGCCTTGGCGGCGTCTGGCGGCGAGGCGCCCGCCTCGACCTACGACTCATCGCTCACGCTGCCACCACCGCAGCACTTCGTCGCCGCCTCCCCACGGACGGATCCACCCCATCGCAATCCCATGGTGTACATGTTAATTCCAGTTTTGAGGAAGCAAAGGTTTACCGTTTCGATTTCTACAACCATTTCGTTCTTCGTTTCCGCATCACGGTGATTAAGTGATTCGCTTTTGTTTTCGTGGATTGTATGATATGGCTGCTCGACAACAGACGCATCAAATCCGAGGCATTCACTAAGTATTCCTCACCTATATTTGGTTGTTCGCTATGTGCTTCACAATTGGCGATAAGGTTTACAGAGCCATCGCTTCGCTCTTGTAAACTTCGTGAGACTCGCTCGGTAGTACGGCAAGACCGGAGGTCTCGGCGACACCCCTCTATCGGGCTTGGCCAATCGCCGCCTTCGAAGGTTGTTAATGAGAACCCTCCTTTTTAAGTGATTAATGCACGTCTCGCAAGTTGCAATGTTGCAAAGCTTAGATTGTTGTGTGACTTGTTCTTTGCCCCGCTTGTGTTCAGAGGTTCCGAGTGTGGAAAATTGTCGTTCTACTATCGCTAGTGCTATGTGAATTGGTAATCATTTATATGCTCCATTGTTATGTAGTATGTACTTTGAAATTTGTGACTACTACTTCTACATCTTTGCTTAAGTGCTTTCGTTGAACTAGGTTCGTTGGTTTTCGCCTTCTTCATTTGGAAATTTGTGATAACTTAACCACGTGTAGCAGCAAGCACCGGCAAGAACGAGCCTAACGAGCCAACGAGCCAGCCATGAGTTGGCTCGGGCTCGGCTAGATTGGTCGACCGAGTCGAAATAGCGAGCTCGCCCTCGGCTCACAGATCGAGTCGAGCCGAGCCAAGACTGAGCCGAGCCGAGCCCGAGCCGAAATATGCGAGCCTCGAGCTTAATTTCCAGCCCCACCGACCATCTTTCTAAGGTCGGTTCCACGCAGATGCCCGCCCCACCGACGCCTTCGCCGAGCATCTGCACAAGCCCTCCATTCCCTCTCAGAGGAGGCAAACCACCGATGCCCGCCCTCCTCGGGCGCCAGTAGAGCATCTACCAAAGCCCTCCATTCCTCTCAGAGAAGAGGCACGAGAGACGTGCGGTAACGTCTCCTTTCTCGAGCACGGTACAAACTGGATGACGCCATTCGTCTAGTATCTTGCCCACGAGACAATGCCCGAGGAAGAAGCCGAGCGTTCCCGGCTCAAAAGGCGGTCCTCTGCTTACAAGCTAGTTGAGGGCGCCTTATACCGCAAAGGGGCACTTGGAGTCCTCTCCAAGTGCATATCTCGGGAAGAGGGTCATTTCCTTCTCCGAGATATCCATGAAGGAATGTGCGGCGCTCACTCGTCCTTCCGGACGCTTGTAAGCAAAGCATTCCTGGGATACTATTGGCCAACACTTTTAGACGACGCCAGCACTCGTGGCGACTGGCCGGGCGCAAGGCCCATCACCGCGAAGGCCCACCACCAACAGACGCTGATGGCTACGCACCATCCCACTCTCATGGCCGTTCTCGACACGGGGCCGACATCCTCGGATTTTCCCGCGTGGTCAAAAGGGTTGCAAGTACTTGCTCGGGGCCATCGATACTATCTCTAAGTGGATCGAGGCCGAGCTCAGATTAATCATTTCGCTTAGCACCAAGAGATTTTTCCACAAAGAACGCAGGACGCGCTTTAGTCCCTAATCGCCTCATCACGCATAACGACACTCGGTTCACCGGCTGAGCTGTTCCTGTGCCCATCGCGAAGATATCGAACAAAGGTCCGCTTCGCCTCAGAGCTCATCCGCAGAGTAACGGAGCAACCGAGCGCGAATGGCCAAATCATTCAAGGGTCAAGAAGAGGGTCTTCAAAGACCTCACCCGCACGGCCGGATCGTGGGTGGACGAGCTTCTTCCGTCCTTCCGGGTCAGACGCACTACGCCGAAGCCGAAGCTACGGGCGAGACGCCTTTCCACTCATCTATGGTGCCGGCCGCCCCACACGCCGAGATCGTGCTCAGTCCCCAAGGGTACACTCCGCCGATGACATCTATCAAAGGCGCGAAGCCGCCGACCTCGGCCTTACCGAAGAGGCGCGAGAAAGGGCGCTACTCGACCGCCGCCTACCAACAGCTCTTCGCACACGCTGCCAAGTCAATCTGCCCCACGCCTCGCGGTCGGGGACCTGCCCCGCGCCGAATTCGAGATATGTCGAGGCCAACAAGCTTTCCCCAAGTGGGAAGAACCTTTCACGGCCGTCTCGATAGCACGCCTGGGCCGTCCGCCGCGATGGAGGACGGTCGCGTGCTCACGAGCTCGTGGAATATCGACCAGCTGCGCAAGTTCTTTGTCTAAACTTATGCTCCATTTTGCGTCTTATGTTTTCTGTTTTTCAAAGAATGGCATGCTCGTTTCCCTCACCCACGCAACGTCTATTACCTCCAAGATTTGCGAATTCATTCAAGATCACCGCCTGCTGGTAAGCCGACCACCGCATAAGCGCATACTTTTCTCACGATCTTGGTGATAAGACGCGCCAGCAAGATCAACCGCCAAGGTTTTTCGTCTTTGCTCTAAATCGGTAGCCACAAGAATCGCACAAGGTGCCACACCAACACCCCGCCACTAAACTCGCCACCGTGAGGCTCCGGCCTCGCCGTTTAATTTTGGTCCGCAGAGCTTTTTCACGCGCGATACAAGACGCATACAGACACCCTCTCGGTCGGTCCAAAGATTTAGTCTAGCTCGCGCGTGTTTGGTCATCGCACACCCTGGCAGGCGCGTGTTTCTTTCCCTCGCATACGACCATACTCGCAACTCAGGTGTATGCGTCCTAAGTGGTAAGGAATTCTAGGCCTTGCACGTACTTCGCATCTCTCCTGCGAATGAGCTCGTGCTCGCAATTTAGGTGCACGACCTTCATTCACAGCGGGGGCTTGGTGGGAACATGTCATCACGCTAAGCGTGTTTCCCAAAAATCGTCGCTAAGTGCCTCATTCCAAGTTTAACATTACAACGTTGTTCCTTTCTTAAGAATTTGTTCCTCACGTGGAGTCTTTTCTTCGCTTATTTCGGCTTTGCGTTGCCCGTGCTTCATCCTGGCCTACGCTTATACTCGTCTACATCTTATCGCTTCTACCTCGTGCTTGCAGCTTTGGTGAAATAGCTTAGAGCGCACAAAAGGCATTATGGCAGCAAAGTCATTAGGCGAAAAGAAAATGTACGCTCCACCCAAGATTATCCAAAAGCCATCCAAAAAATCGTTAAAAAGAAAAGGAAAAAGAAGAAACCCTCTACGCCGACGTGCTTCCGGAGGGCCGAGAATATTTCGCCTCGGTCATCAATCTTGCCTTCAAGATCAATCACCTTCACGGCTTCACGACCTTCGCGGGCTTCTCGCAAAGCTCCTCGACCTCCTCATTGCCTTTGTTCCCAAGGTCGGCCGCCACGCCTTGCCCATTCCAGATCCGCCACTTTCGCTTCGAGGTCGCGAGCACCTTGTCTTTCTTTTTCAAGCTCCCCGCCGAGCCCAAGAACCTTCGCCCGCCTCTTTCACGAGGTCTTTCGCCTCTCGGCGGATTTTAGCTCAAGATCTTGCTCGAGCGAGGATTTTTTCCTTGTCACGGAGATATCATCCTTATTCCAGCAAGCACAGTAGCTTTTCTCGCCGAGCTCAAGGTTCTTCGCCTTTGGCCTCATGCGGCATCTTTCTCGCCTGCACCGATGCACAAGCACATTGTCCTGCCTTGAGGTCGCCATCACTGCTCAAGCTTGGCTATCCAAGCCTCATGCTCTTGTGCAACTAGGCCACTCCTCGAGAACGACCATCGCCAAGGTCGAGTCCTCCAAGGTCTTCTGAAGGAGCTGCAGTCGGGAAAACTTCAAACGCCATGCCCAAGACCCGAAAAAATTGAGAAACTACAACGATAACGAAAGAAGCATTTTTCACCTGAGCGATGCCCTTCCGACCGAATTATCCTCGGTTGCGGTAACTCGCCTACCAAGATCTTCAAGGCTCGGCAGGGGGCTGCGGACTTCCCCAGAATCCTTCCAAGAAGGCAAGCTAATTGAAGACGACGAATCCTCCCCCCGGGCATGAGGTTCGCCCTGGGGCGCCACACATCCCTCCTGAGCGACTAACTCGCTCAACGTCTTCTCGCTATCCACCCGAGCATGTTGTTCGCCCGGGGACAGTAGCGTGTCCTCCCGGGCACGCGATTCGCTCAAGGCGGGGGCCGTCTCACCCCGAGCATGCTGTTCGCTCAGGGGCTCCGCGTCTTTGTCTCGGGCGGGTGATGCGCCCGAGCACCCCGAGCCTTCTTGGGCAACTTTTTCCCCCAAGACTACGGGGCTGATCCTCTCCCCCTCTCCTAGGCTCTCTGTGCTGGGGGGGTAGGAAGCCCGCCCGGGGGAAGCATTCCCTCCGGGGCGGGGGGACCCACCTCGGCTTGGTCGTCGGCGACGAATTTCTCCACCGCCTCCATGCCCTCTGCCATCACAATGTTGGCGGCATCGGCGAGCACCCCCGCTAAGACGTCATCAATAAGCTCAGAATCATTTTATGATAGTCCGAAAAGCCCCACGAGCTATTTTCGCCCACGTCAGAGAGTGGGGTTAGCTCGAATACATGAAGCAAAGGGCGAGAAAAGAAGAACAAGCAAAAATTCAGTGGTCACCCCGCGAGTCCTCGCGATCACCACTGTGACTTGGCCACGCAACCACAAGCTCGGCCTTCTTCCTCGGCAGATCGCTGACCAAGGCCAGAGGGGGCCGATTTTCTCCATGTCAATCGCCTCCATTGCCTTTCCTCGAACGCCGCCACTTCGTCCCCGAGGGGCGTAGCGGCCTCCTCATCCTCCTCCCTCGGCGGCCGCGACTTCGAGCTCGAAGCTTCCCGAGCCTCGGTGACTCGCTTGAGCTTGGCAACCTCGGCCACCTCTTCTTGCAACCTCCTCTACTCGGCCTTCGCACCAGCCTCTGTGAGTCCTTCTCCTTCTCGAGCCGCTCCAGGATCCTTGCCGTAATTCTCCAACCAAACGCTCAGTCGCTTACCTCCTTCCGATCAACAACTCCATATGCCGCACCACTGGTTACCAGACGAGCTCGCTGCTTTCTTGTCACCAGAGGGCCGACGGCGAGCGCCTCCTCTTGCCCCTTATGCTCTTGGTCCCGCGGCCGACGAAGCGCCCTTTTCACTGCCAGGCTTGAGCGCTGCCACCGCCAAATTTCAGGCGGTCTTCCTCGACAAGGGCGAAAAAAGTACATCAAGTACTGGATGCTTTCCCGAGCATGAATCATGAAGCAACTTACTATATCGCCCATTAACACGTTCTTCGACTTGGCGCTATGCCAAGCTCCTTCCTTAGGGGTGCCAAACATCTCCGACTTTTTCTCCAACCAACCAAGCCCGGCTCTGGCATTGGTCGGTGAGCAAAATCAAGACGAAACCAACGGGTCTTGGACACGACGTGGTGAAGCGGTTTTCAAAATTGTACCGCAATGACGCGGCTCCAAAACTGTCGAGCCAGACCTGCAAAGCTTCGCGGAGAAGGAACCGCCGACCCTTTGCCTTCGCCAAGGATTTTGACCGACCTTGACCATAATACGCCGGATTCGTGAGGTCTTCGCTCCTGCAAAGCGCTGTTCTGATGTTGCGTAGTTCTTCGCCAGAGAGATCTTCGTCCCGAGCAAGCGCTGTTCGGATGTTGCGGTAACTCCTGCATGGAGATCCTCATCCCCGAAAGCGTGCATTGCTCGGATGTTGCAGAGTCCTTGTCATGGGCTCCAATCCTCACCAAGAGTTTGGAGGCTTAAACGGCGGCTTCAAGAAGGCGATTTCTGAGCCTCGGGGCTAGCCGTGGGATTGATATTCCCTATATCCGACCATGGAATCCCGATAACTCCCGAAAGCATGCCCGCCGGTCCCCTCAGACCAAGACAGATCCTCGCCGCCTGACCTTCGAGTTGTCCCCTGCCCTCCGTCAAACTTGTCCCCGAAAGCATGCTTGCTCGGAAGCCGCATCAGCGATCCGACCTCATCGGAGGGGCCTCTGACTTCACCCAAAAGCCGGGCGTGGTCCGCGAAGACGACGTGGCATTAATTGCAAGATACCAAGGATCAGACGCCCGGCGACCCGCCGGCCATGGGTCATGGCTAGGCCCGCCATCTACGCCAGCACTCATCGCTGCGCCATCGCGAAAAAGGAATCGGCCGCCACGCCCGCAATAGTAACACGCTCGTAATAAATGCTATGTCGTCAGATATCTTTATAAATACACTCTCGCATCGGTGTCAGGGTTTGATTCTCCCATATTTTACACTTGTACTCGGCCATACTACTGGTGACTTAGTGCTCCTTAGAACCACCCGCCTCCCGAGCAAACGTGTTGTAATCCTCCTTCACTCGATATTGCAACCACTGGACGTAGGGTTGTTATCTCCGTTGTGAGAGGCCCGAACTAGATAAAAGAGACCACCCGCCATTGTGATTGTCTTCGCCACTGCTCGTGAGTTCTACAGGCCTTGGACTCTATACCCACCACGAGAAAGGGGCCTTAGGTTGATCCCTTATTCAACAAGTAAGCTCGGTGGGGGACCGGTTCCCAAATCGTCGACAATAGTCATCACTGATAGTTTTTTACTAGAATCGTCTGTGATGTAGTCATCATCACTAACCTGTAACATCCCAAATTTTTAACTTTTATTTAGCTAATAGTGTTTATTTGCAATTTATGCTTTTTATGAATTTTTTTGGATTTATTTGGATTTTTTGAGATTTATTTGAATTATTTTGAACTAAAGTATAATGCTTTTTGTCAAAGATTAATTATAAATGAATAAGTTTAAAATAAAGTTTTGCCAAAAATATTTTATTTAAGTCCGTAATGTCTCAAAGTATTTTTGAGATTTTTCTAGGAGTTTTCTTGGTATTTTTACTTCCTTAAATAAATCAAATTATTTTTCCTAAATATTTTAAAGCAAAAACCCTAAAATTCCAGATGAATAAAGATTAGGTCAAGCTCAAAGATCGCGGTAAGTCGCCACCAAATTTCAAATTGCTCCGCTTCCTCCCGGAGAATCAACGCATACTGTCAGATCGTGATTCAAAGGCCATTTTCAACTCAAGATCACTTACCAAAAACCCTAGCGTCCGTCCGCCGGATTTTGATCAAACGGTCCTCATCAACCGTGTGCTATGTAGCCCTAATGCATCTCGCCGTTGATTCATCGACCGTTAGGAAAGTGCCGCTACCGAGTCTTTCTTGGTCGTCGATCAAGATCGTGGGCCGAGGGTCTGCCTCCGAGCCGACCATGCGCCACCATTGTTCGCTTCAAATGCCGCCGCAGCCATAATTTCAAGTTTAGCGCCGAGGGTATTTATGACCGGCACCTCTCCTAGAATCCTCACAAGTCACCGCTTGCTTCTTCTTGCGCCGCCGCCAAGGAGCATCGAGGAGTCGCGGAGCTCGCCGAGTGTCAAGAGCTTTATACCGGTTTCGCCGCCGAGAACCTATTCCGCCGTTCCGAAGCTAGTTCCGAAATCGTCTTGTCGAGATAGGATTATTCCGCCACTTCTTCCTCGCCGGCGATCGCTAAAACGCCGTGGAGGTGGTCGTCTTCTTCGACTCCGGTGGAACCATGCCGACGATCTTCATCGCAGCTCGAAAGCATCGCCACCGCCGATCTTCATCGGATCGCCAGAGGTGAGCCACGTCGCTTCGAAATCGGTAAGTGTCTCGGGTAAAACATCGACCGTAGGGTCTTCCTTGAACGCTTCAGATCGCGCCACGCCAGCTAGGTCAACAGTAATCCGCTCGGGTAAATAATGTCCGTCGATTTGAATCGGGTGGTCAGAGTTTCGCCACGTCATAGATCAAGTGATGACCGTTAGATTGGTTCTCAGGCGGCCTAGAATGTGCCACGGTCACCGTGACGCTCAAAGATGTATCGACGTCACCGACGCAATAAATTGGAATTTTTTCAAAATAATTCAGATATTTCGATTTTCCAAATTGCCGACGATCGATCGCCAACCGCAGTAAAATGAGGTAGGGTCAAGGAGAAATGGGACCACAATCTGCGCTTTTGCTCGAAAGGAGGAATGAGGTCGAGGGGTTTATGGCCTGAGCTAGAGACAACGGACGAGATCGAGGATTATCCTGGTTCGAGCCCCGAGAAGGTAATAGTTTCTACTCCGGCCACCTTGCGGTGATTCCTCGCTATTTGTGAGTACAAGAGAGGATTACACTCAATCTTGACAATGCTAAGTCTAGACTTGAACTCGAGTGTGTGTGCGTCGGGTTGTTCTCCCTCCTAAGTGTTTACAAAGCTTCAGCCTATACCCATTCTTCTTGTAACGCTCGGGAGTAATCCTGATCGTGGCCTTCATGCACATTGATAGCCGGTAACTGCTCCGATCGCGTCAGCGTATCAGATTACTCCATGATCCCACGACCAGAATCGCTTAAGTGATGACGGTCCGGATCCAAGGGAACGCTTATCGACCTTGAATCATCCCGAACAAAGAAGTCGGAGGACCCCGAGCTCGAGATACCGCGCCCTAGTTCGAGCGGCCTCGAGCTTGATCCGAAGTCTTTGATCGAGGCTTTCCGAGCTAGGGCCGGGTTGATCGCTCTCACGATCAACCAAGGGTTGCCCGCCCCGGCTAGCCTAGCCCCGAGGCTCAAGGTCGAGAAGGAGTTCCAAGGACGGCCTCGAGCCTCACCCAACAAAGTCACCGGCAAGAACCCTTGCAAGGTCTTGGAACCTTGTTCGAGGTCGAGCTGAGATCGCAGAGGAAATCCTGGCGAGACACTGCGACCTTTTGATCTCCGAGTGATACGGATGCCACAAATGGCGGACACTGCAAGCGCCGAGTCCGCCGCCTGTGCCTTAATTGCGCCTGCCTAATCATACCAGCGCGCTTTTGAGGCGCCAGAGGAGGTTATATCCTGAGCGCCAGGAAGACCCCAGCTTTAGATCATCAAGAGTTGTGGGAGACAAGACGAGATCGCTTCCCTGCCCGACGAGGGCAAGAGCAAAAGGAAGAAGAGACTTCAACCGAGCCGACCGCCAGGATGAAGAGGCCTCACATCGAATGGGGTGACCGTGCCACGCAGAAAGACGATCATAGCTGTTCCAAGCTCGCGCTTGGCTTTCTGGCCTAACAAAGTTTTTACTTGGCAAAGAACAAAGCCAGCCGCCGCCGCCAGACCACCGAGCACCCCGCCAGCAGACGGCTCATCGCGAGCCATTCCCCTGCACTGCAGAGGAAGGAAGCGGATTCTCGAGCTCGGGCAACAGACCATCGCGCCGCTATCAACGAGGCAGAGGCCACCGACCTGTAAGACCTCGCTTGGCAACCCGCTTCCATCCCCTCGGGTTTTTCTCGTCTTTTAGTGCATATCCTTGATCGCAGACTGAGCGCCGAGACCCGAGCTTGCCCACTCGACAATGCCTCGCTGCTCAGTGGCAGTCCGAGTCCGAGTCCAAGAGGGGGCAGACGCCTACATGCCGCCTCCCGCTACCGGCCGGACAAAGGCGCTCGCCGGACCTCGAGTTGGGCCCTGGCCTGGGTTCACCAAGGCCCCGAGTAGCCTGGACGAGGTGGACCCCAACCCGCGATCACGAGAATACAAAGACCGGCGAGATCGGCACTTTCGCTGTTGTCGATGCTCCCGAGATCGAGGGTGACATGGGTGTCCTGCCCTCAAGTCGCGCGCCGATCGTTGGAGGCCGTGGTCACCGGTCCCCGAGGCCCCGCCACCAAGATCGCGCTGATGGCGAGACCGCGGTTCCTCGTGCCACGAGAGCGCACCATGACAACAGGAGGCGCCTGATGACCCGGCCATGAACTTCCTACCTGGGAATACAATATTCCACCTCGTGGTTATCCGGCGTCGCTGCCAAGGTAACTCCCGCCACCGAGCTGGTTGAACCCCGACCATGTGGGTCGGGCCCGGCCTCCGCCATCAGACCTCCGTCGGGTCCGACCCGCACCGATGTGGAAAGATCCTGCTGCCGCCGACGTCAGTCCGTGAGGGCCCGGATAAGGTGTGCCGGGCGGTGATTGAAGAAGGCTCAGTCACGGATCCGGGCGAAGGTTTGAGATCAACATACCTCGCTTTGACGAAATGAACGAGAAGTTCTCCAATGGCCAACAAATGGACTCGTGAGGTAGGAGCTCTTATATGTCCTGTAGTATGTTGTTGTGTGTTCTGACAACTTCTTACCAGACGCTTCCTTGTAGGCGATTGGCAACAGGACCTAAGGGCTTCAAGGTCTCAACGAAAGCACTCCGACGTGTCCGCCAGATCTTGAACGCCGTGGAAGAGAGGGAGACCGAAGGCCCAGCTCAAGGCGACTATCGAGGTCGACGCTACAGAAATCGAGCGGATCAACCGGAGCTCAACGACCAAGGCCGCGACGATGGTGGTGTTGAGGTGTCCCATGCCACCGAGCTCGAGAGGACCAGATCCTCCGAGCGCGAGCATGGGTTGAAGGCGCAGAGCACGAAGCGCCGAAGCGACTAAAGCGCCGAGGCCCTTGATGCGGAGCGCCAAGGTCGAGCTGCTGAGAAGGCCGCCATGAGTGAACTTTTCAGATTCCGCCGAGACCCTCCACGCCAAGGTCGAGGCCCTCGAGAAGGTCGCGAGAACAAGCCGCCGCCTGCCAGCGCTTGCCGACGAAGCGCCAAGGTCGTGGTACTCGAGGAAGCCGCCATGAGCAAGCCGCCGTCATGCATTACTTTGCCGCCGACGAGCGTGCAAGGTTCTGGGCGTTGAGAGGAATGTTGCCGAAGCTATCATCCTCAACCAAGGCGCTCCCGAGCTAGAGGCCAAAGTCGCGGTTGGAGGAGAAGCTTAGCGCAAACAGGGCGGCGAAGACCGCCTCGCCCAACTCAACGATTTAACGCCGCCGAGCCACTGACGCAACTAACGAGGCCTCTCAATGCAAATTGAAGCCTCGATGTCAGCGGGCCGAAGTCACCGAAGCTCGAGAAGAGAAGTTTCGCACGAGATGGAGGATCAGAGCTCAAACATCCTTGATCCTCAGAAAACATTTGATGTTATCAACAGTTTGGGTTACCTTTTTGAAGTGTGCGCTTTGTTCGCGATCAAGATCCATAGGTCGCTTGTAGATATTACGCCCTAGCTCAGCCTTCGTTAGTCCAAGGTCGAGCAACGCCGACCTTGGACACAAGTATAAGACGAGCAAATGACCATGACCGCAGAATCGAGATAGAGTGCTCAAAAAAGAAACGCAACAAGTTTAACCTCAAGTGAATAAATCACCAATTCCACGACCACACTATGCGCCAAGACTCAATAACCAAAGTCGGGGCTTGTAGTTCAAACCCGGACGCAGGGGTGAGCCGATTGCGAAGAGTTTTCGCTTACGTTGAGCTCAACCAATCGGGGTGAACGTAAAGCCTATGATACCCGCACTAAGGGCTAATGCTAAGGTCGTGCTCAAGAAAATTAATGTAAATGCTCATAAAGAAAAAGACATGAATGGTAAAAATCGAGAATATCCTTTTATTGAAATTTTAAAGGTATAGAGATTACACATAAAACTTGGCGGTTGATCTATGTTCCACGAGCCAGAGAGCTCACATCATCGCATCGCTAGCCAAGAAGCCCCCGCGGCGATCTGCTGAAACGACTCTATAGGGCCCTCCCATCATGGGATAACTTGTTGGTGTTGGACGACACCGAATCCGCCTCGTGGCTAAGTCCCCAACAAGGAGCTTCCTAGGTCGTGATCTGACCGAGACGCATGTCCGCGAAGAGCTTGCGTGTAATGCGCCGATCGTAGAAAGGCACCAGATCTTACTTCTTCCGCGAGGGCAAGGTCAAGAGACCGCTTTGCTCAAGTCGACGGGTCGAATTAAACCGACTTCGGCGGAGCTCCAAGCATTCTCCGGAGGCGTGATTTCGCTTCAAAGACCAAACACGAAATGAAGGGTGGACCCTGCTGTTTCTACCGATCAGGGTACGAATAGACCATAAGACGTGGAAGTTCGCCCACCCAGTCATGCCAGAAGCGCTTGAGCTCATCTCAGAACTCGCTTTTTGACGCTTTGACGATTCCGTCTGCATGGCGCGCCGCCCATTGCTCGAGGATGAGCCACCGCTTAAGCACACCTTGGTGCCTATGTTCGCAGAATTCTCGAATAATTCATCGTAAACCGAAAGTACCATTGTCAAGATAATTCGCATGGGACCCCATACCGTGACAACGACAAACGAAAAAGCTTAACGGCAATGAAAGCAAAGGATGGTCGAGACCGCCACCTCAATCCATTTGGTGAAGGTGTCGATAGCTACGAACAGGAATTTTTTCCCCCCGGTTGCCTGGGGAAATGGGCCGAGGATATCTAGCCCCCAGGTCGAGAAAGGCCAGGCAAGCGGAATGGTCTGAAGGGCGTAGGCCGGCTGGTGAATTTTTCTGGCATGAAACTGACATGCCCGCAGGTTCGACAATATCCCGAGCATCCTCGTAATGCCGCTGCCGAATATCCCATACGGAAGGCCTTGCCGACCATCGCCCCTGCATTTAAGAGTGCCCTACGAGACCCGAGTGGATGTCGTTGAGTAGGTACTTACCTCCGCCGGGAGATGCACCGAGTCGATGCCGAGACATTCCGGCTCAGAGCTTGCCATCCACGAAGCTTGTACAAGCTTGCTCGACGCTTAATCTTCGCTTCATAAGGGTTTGCGCGTGTCGCCTGCGCCAGAAGTCGTATGGGCTCGCCCATGCGGGAATACCTTCCACCACAAAGAAGCACGACTCTCCTCGATCCGAGATAGACGGAGCCGCCAAGATCTCGAGGATGACGCCGGGGTATCTCTCGCTTAAGAGCCGAGCTTGGAGAGAAAGTCATACTGAATTGTCCTTCCTAGGGACATGCCCGAGCTCCAAGTTCGGAACCACTTCTCCATTCTTGCGGACTCTACGAGATACTTTGCCATTGCATCCCCGAGCATTGATAGTCCTGTTGTACAAGTTGATGACGAGCCGAGTCTCCTTCACGACCAACCGTCGTGACGCCTAAGGACTTGCAGTGCTCGTAAGCCCGCCAAGAGAGCTTCATATTCGCCACGCTATTGGTCGCAGGAAAGCAAAAACGAACCACATACCTCAACCGGAGCCTGCTGGGTAAGGATAAGTATCCCACCTTTAGAGCGCTTGAAGGACCTCAACCGTCGAAGAACATGATCCAGGCTTTCTTCCGCCGAAGCTCGTGGGCGGGGCGACGTCTGCTCGACCACGGTCGGGCGAAAGCACTTGTGACTTGATAGTCGTTTCGCTACGACCGATGTCAAATGCCGCCAGCCCATGGCCCATTTGGCTATCCGCCGCCGCTTCGATTCCGCAAGATGTCGCCGAGCTGAAAGTTGCTCGACGACCAATCAATGCGCTCGAAGTAGTGTGTCGCTTGCGCGAGGCCATGAGAAGAGCATACAGCCAGCCGAGACTTATGGTAACGCCTTTGGGCCATGTAAGACCTCGCCGACATAGTAAATCGGATGTCATTGCGTTCTATTCGCAACTAAGACAAAGATTTTACTAATTTGGCGTGGGCTGCAAGGTAGAGCAAAGAACCTCTCGCTAGGTCATGGAGTTGTAAGGAGGGTGGATGATGATATACCTTCACTTCGCCGAAGATCAAGAAGCTTCGAGTTCATTCAAAGCCCCCTGCTTGCACAGGTCTTAAAGAATGGAGACCCACTCACCGAGCCCTCAAATGAATTGCCGAGGGCGCCATGCGACCGGGTGAGGCTTTTGCACTTGCTTGATCGAGGTCGGGGCTCCATCTTCTCGATGGCCTCGATCTTCTCCGGTTCGGACCAACCCCGAGCCCCGATCATGTAGCCAAGGACCTTCCCGATGCGCGCCAAACACACACTTCGGGTTGAGCTTGATTTTGTACCGCTCAGTGTTTGCAAATGTTTCTTCAAGGTCACGGACGCGGTCGCCCTCGAGGAGCTTTTTGACGATGATGTCGCTTCACGAACCTCGAGGTTTCGCCTAATCATGCTCTCTCAAGGTCTTAGTCATCGACGCCGAATGTTGCCCCGCATTGCGCAATCAAATGACATGGTCGTGGTAGCAATACGCATTAACGGGTGATGAAGGCGCTTTGTTTCGCCGGGCTCGTCGACCGCCACCTTGATCTCGGTGGTAGCCCGAGTAAGCATCCAAGAAGCTTAGCATTTTGGCATCAAGGCGGAGTCGACGATCCGTCGACACGCTTAAGGGGAAGTTGTTCTTCGCAGCCGAGTTCAACCCCGTATGATCGACGCACATTCTCCACTTGCCACCCTTCTTCAAGACGATGACCGGGTTGGCTAGCCACCGAGTAATCGATCTCGCGGATGAAGCCACCAGAGCTTATCAAGGTTCTCTTGATGACCGCAACCTTCTCCGGAGAAGCCGCAGCTTCGACGATGTGTCTAGAATCGTTCTCGACTTGTAACTTGTGCTCGATCACTCTCGTAACGCCAGCATATCCGCAGCTCCTGCCAATATACCTCTCGCTGGCAAGGAAGGTGACGAGCTCGAAGTTCCTATTTGGAACCCAAATGGCCGAGACGTGACACACTCGGTCGTGTCGCTTCCTCGAGCGCAAGACGGCTTTTGTTGTCTCATGGGTCAATCGCCGTCACGGGCGTTTTCTCCACCTCTCGACTCGGCTTGGGCAAAGATGTCGGGCGAAGCGCCAGGGCCTTTGGTCTGCAGCCATGTGCCACTTGCAGTCACCGTGAACGTAATGATGCCGCTAGCCCGGGAGCTTCATGCACCGATGACCGTAATGATTGGCTGCTATGAACTTGATGAGGGCAGTGTCTTCCGAGAATAGCGCGATACGGAGGTCGCCTCAACCACCTCAAAGGTGATCACTTCGGCGGAAGTTGTCTCGAGTCGCCAAGGTGACGGCAAGACCACCGCCTAAGGGTGTAGTTGAGTTCCTAGGAACGATTCCGAAGAAGGGATGGCGATGCTTTTGATCTTTGACCGGAATCGTGATCCTGGCCAAGTGTTTCGGCAAAGAAATTAAGAGAATCGGCCCGCCGACCATGACACGCCGACCATCGGTTGCTAATGGTCGGGTCACGACTAAGGCGGTCTTTAAGTCTCTCGCCATACCTTGTAAGGCATCCTCCGGAGAAAGGTGATGGTGGCCCCGCCCACTTGCAATGCCGCCGATGGGCTTTCCTGCTGTAACCCGATAGATGGTCCGGCAAAAATTTGATTCTCGCTCGATCGGTAGGTCGCCGAGCCGCCAAAGATGACGTTAATCCGGCCGCCTGGAATTTCCAGTCGAGGTCGCCGTGTTCGACCGGCTGCTCACCCTTTCGGCCGGTCGCCATCTCGAGCACGGCATCTCACCACGCCCGCCATAGAAGGTTTGCTTTCTTGCTAAGCCCTCGCAGATCGCGTCGTCGGGCCGCCGCCTGCGGAAACATGCGTAATTTCGCCATTGCAGACTCGCCGCTTCGCCCCCTCGCGGCATCGGTCTCCGAGGTCTGTGCCGCCGCTTTCTTTTCTGGGCTGCCTCGCTCACCGGCGAGATCGAAACCGACCTTGACGAGGTCGGGTCCTGCCCCGAAGTCCGATCCCGACTCGAGGACTCTCACGCTGCCGTCCGGGCGAGACGATGACCCGCGGCATTCTCCGCCGGCCCTCGCGATCACGCTTCCGCTTGAGCGGAGTCTTGGCTGCCGCTTGGAATTGACTCGCCACCAGAGTGGTTCGCATCAAGCTTACCTTGGTCGAATCGCTTCCGCCGACGGCGCTATCCGCTGTTCGCTGCACTGCCCGCCATGTGGAACAGCTTTGTTGACGCCGAGCCTTGTCGTGATCTCGAGGTCTTCAGAAGGCACCGGCCGCAAACGCCGAACTTGAAGGCCTTGATGACCGCTTCATCGAGATGCTCGAATCAGTTCTCGGGCGGATAAACCGCCGCACGAAATCACGAAGAGGCTCGCTTGCCCCGATGACGCGATCCAAATCCTTCTCCTCCCGCCGCCATAACAGCCTGAAGTTGGAGCGAGGGCGCTCGATTTGGCGCCACGACCGGCGAACCGGCTTCGCTGAAGAGCCAGTTCGGCAATACCGCCCGTAACGGTCGGGAGATAGTTGGCTATGACCAACTCGTCACCTCCTACGCCAAAATGGCTACGAGTAGATGGACAGAATTGCCGATTCTGGTCCTCGCCGGCTACCGATCAAAGCGGTTTGAACCGAAAGCAGCCAACAGACGCGACGAAGGTCGCTGAGTACGCCACGCAACCGTAGGGTCGACGGGTGCACGCCAGAGCGACAGCACCAACGAGATTCCATCACAGTACGACCGAGCTCTGCTTTTTGACGACCCGATCTTCGCGAGATCGGCCATGGTGCCGAGCACGGAGTCGCTCGAGGTATTGCAGCGGTCCTCAGGCGCGACGACGCTCGGGCGGAATGTCGGGGAAAGTCCTCGCGACCGCCGCCAGGCATGGAGCTCGTGGTGGCTCACTCGGCCCAACCCTACTCGGGTTAGTAACCGCAGACGCCGATGCGTAGCGCCGGTCTCGCCCGAGGGTGTTGTCGAGACGAAGGCGCTTCGCTTCTGCGATACCGACGGCGCGCCGCGATGACGTGATGAATTGTCGCCGCTTCAGTGGAAGGGGTCCCCGAATCGGTGACTTCGGTGTCACGGAGGAATGACCTCACCAGCCACGACGAAGTTTTTTTCGCCAAGGCCCTACGGAGAGTCCGATTTTGCCCTCATCGGATCAACCATGATCCCGCAATAGCGCTGGCGGCGCCTCGAGGGAGGGAGCCTCTCGTCCTCCCGCTCGAGCGCGTAATGGCTCGATTGATCGCGACGGGACCATCCGACGAGCATCCTGGGTTTAGGGTCGCGATCCGCCACCGCCGCTGCCCTCACTAAGCGCCCGCCATGAAAACGTGCCGCTTACACGGCGGGAAGGCGAAACAGGATGCGAGCGACCAAGGTCCGATCCCACGCTTGAAGAGTGTCCGCCGATGGAGAACGCCATGCTCCTAAGACTCCTGGAGTTTTTCCTATGAATGAACAGCAATCGCCCCACTTGGCGCCAAATTGCCGACGACGGATCGCCAACCGCAGTAAAATGAGGTAGGGTCGAGAATGGGACCACAATCGCGCTTTGTTCGAGCAGAGGAATGAGGTCGAGGGGCTTATGGTCTGAGCTAGGAGACAACGGACGAGATCGAGGATTATCCCGGTTCGAGCCCCCGAGAAGGTAATAGTTTACTCCAGCCACCTTATGTGGTGATTCCTCGCTATTTGTGAGTACAAGAGAGGATTACAATTAATCTTGACAATGCTAAGTCTAGACTTGAACTCGAGTGTGTGTGCGGGCTGGGTTGTTCTCCCTCCCTAAGTGTTTACAAAGCTTCCGCCTTATACCCATTCTTCTTGTAACGTCGAGTAATCCCTGATCGTGGCCTTCATGCACATTGATAGCCGGTGGTAACTGCTCGATCCCGTCAGGCGCCAGATTACTCCATGATCCCACGCATCAGAATCGCCAAGTGATGACGGTCCGGATCCAAGGGAACGCTTATCGACCTTGAATCATCCCGAACAAAGAAGTCGTGGAGGACCTCGAGCTCGAGATACCGCGCCCTAGTTCGAGCGCTTCGAGCTTGATCTCGAGTCTTTGATCGAGGCTTTCCGAGCTAGGGGGCCGGTTGACTGTCTGCTGATCAACCAATGGTTGCCCGGCCCCCGACACCAATTTTAGGGATTTTTGGATTTTTGAATCTTCCAAGGGCTTGTTCTCCCTCATACAAACTCCGATTAAGGTGATTCAAATTCCTAAAAATTTGTAAAATTGAGATCTATGTAATGGTAATTTTGTTTGAATTTTTGAGTTTATTTGTTCTCTGTTCTTGGTGTTTATTTGCTATTTCTTCTCGATTCGCGTAGACGTTGAATTGTGTGAGGCTTCGGAGGAGGAATTAGCAACTCAAGAGCAATCTTCAGATTAAGACCAAGAGCTTAACCAAGGCAAGTTGTTCTTTGATCATGTTGCACCCATGTTTGCAAAATTGCTATTTTGTTTTTACCTTATTGCATATTATTTCATGGTATAAATGATTTCAACTTAGTTTGGGACTTAGCTAGCATACCCATTGAATTACACCCTACCTTGTCGATTGTATGCCATGATTCACTTGTCACCTTAGGTTGGATTACTATAGTTGGTTAAATATGAAATCAACATGGGATGGTTAGAACGAATAGAATTGCTTAGCCATGCCACGCCATCACATGTATATGGATCATTGATTATTAATCTTGACTAATGGAATATGGAACAATGATATTAACTTGTGTGTCATGTGGTCACACAAAGAGATTGAGTTGTTGTGGCAAGGAGGTCACGAACGATGTTGATTTGTGGATAAGCACGTGGTGCTTGGTAATCAACCGGTTGATAATCACTATGATTGAAGCAAGTGGCAAGGGCAGTGTGGTGTGGGTCTGATGGGCGAGGGTATGTGCAAGTCTTGCTTTAATCAATCTTAAGGACTTAACCTTGCGAGCTTTTGACTGAGTCAATCATGCAACCACATGTTCATATATGGGCGCCTAATGACTAATTTGCAAAATCTTAGCTTGAGTACTATCGTGGTGTGTGAGTTCGTGCACGGAGGAAACTCACATGGCACAAGAGGGGGGCCCTGCTAGTGGTGTAACCTCTTCGTTGAAACCTCACGGTAGTACTAGGTTAAGATGATGCAATGTAAAGGCTTTGTTATGATCATTCACCGTGGGTGCATGGTTGTATCGCAGGGTAAAATGCATAACCTCTCGCAGAGTGTACAAACTATTCTGATAGCCGTGTTTCACTGTATTGAGCAAAGCTCGAATTACATTCAAGGGTTAGTTTAATAAACCGACAATCGAATGGGTTAAGGTGATGCCATGTGGATGATGAAACTTGATTTAGGTGGAAACTTGGTTTACTTGAGAATCATTGAATCTATTTATTGCTATTATTTGTTTTACTATCTTTTCAACCTATGTATCAGATGTGTTTATAAATGTCGCCATCGCAAATAAACCCCTAGCCATTCTTTGGAATAAGCCTTGCATATAGCTATGGTAGAAATGCATTCTGTGCACAACTTGTTGGGTGCTTTTGTACTCACCCTTGCCATCAACAACAAACAACAGTGAAGGAATCATCGCCTGTGTCGAAGGAGGATTTCCAGGTGGATACGAGTCTCTAGGCCAAGCCTTGTTAGTCGCATGTGGTGTGCTGATGGGACATCTACGTCTTTTGCTATTTTCCGCTGCATTTGTCTAAGTTTACTTTCAGTTTAGCCCATGTGGCTGAATATTGTAAGTGATCATAAGATCATGCACTAGTTATACTAAATAAATGAAGTCTTATTATTCTTATCGCTAGGTATGATGATGCTTACTAATGTTAAGTTGCAGTGCACTAGCATTGATCCCGGGACTAGTGCGGAAACACAAGGGATTCAATTGGTGAATTCTGGTCCTTACAGAGGTGGTATCGAGCATACCGATCAGAGGTGTTGGCCCTAAATAGTTGGTCGTCCCTATAGGTCCTTCAAAATTATTTTCTAAAGTAAAAGACCTAACCTAGAAGAATATTGTATTCTTGACTTATCTCATTCTTCTATTTCGTCCTTACCAAAAATTCTTTCTTTTCCCTTGTCAAATTTCTTTCTCTTACCTCTCGCTGAATTGAGTTAAAATCTTACCTGAGTTATCTTGAGTAGAAAACGATATACCACACTTTAGGAGATGGCATCGAGTGCCTGCTGCTACCATAAAAATCATGAAGGAAAGAATCATCAAGCTTATGGAAGGACGAATCAATGAATTGTACGAAGAGCTAGAAGACTCAGTACTTCAAGTAGCCGGTTGAGACTCACGCGTGGGAGTCGTGTTTCCTAAGATAGGAGTGCTACCTATGTAGACGGTAGTTTTGTGTGTTTAGGTTGAATTGGTTCTTCTTGATTGCTGGGTGTGCAGTATGTATTGCAAAGCTTTTAGGCTTATGTAAGCAACCATACCAAGTTAATTAATAAAGATATTAAAGTTTGGGTTAAACCTATTCCCCACCTTAGGAATTCTTGCATCTTATCTATGCTACTTCTACCTTTCCTAACCTAAGAATCAATCAAGCAGATGGTGAACACTCGTGGCAACAATGGAGCATCAGGAAGTGGCCTTCGCCGGAATGACAGTCCCAACGATGGAACGCCACCTCAGCCAGCACCGCTAGTGGATATGCAGAACTTGGGAGCTTTCTTAGCAGCGCAGACTCAACTTATGCAAACAATGATGCAAAGAATGCGAGTATGGCCACAAGCTACAGGAGGCAACAACGCGCAACAAGGCAACAATGGGCCGCGTCCTTACTCCAAACTGTTAGACTTTATGAGGACCCGTCCCCCAACATTTTCAGGCAACACCAATCCTTTGGAGGCCGATGACTGGTTGAGGACTATTGAGAGGAAGCTGCACATCACGCAGTGTGAAGGCAATGAAAAGGTGTTGTATGCTTCGCATCAGCTAGAAGGAACTGCTGCAGAATGGTGGGAGAACTATTGTGCCGCTCATGAAGCTCCGCAAGCGATCACTTGGGAGGAGTTTTCAGCTGCTTTCTGCCAATACCATGTGCCTGGAGGAATGATGGATCTTAAGAAGGAGGAGTTCAGGGCGTTGAAGCAAGGAGGCCAGTCAGTGGCTGAGTACCTGAAGAAGTTTACTCAGTTGGCACGCTATGCACCTGAGGATGTGGCTACATATAAGGCCAGGCAGTCCCGTTTCCTGAAAGGGATAAACTTAGGATTGCAGGTAGGATTGATCACCCACAATTTCCCTGATTTTCAAGAGTTAGTCAATAAGGCTTTGATTCTTGAGGACAAGCGTAAGGAATTGGGTGAGGACCGCAAGCGCAGAATGGCTAGTCAGGTAGGACGACCTAATCAGTTTAGGCTGAGGATGACACCTCAACAGTTTGCTAGGATTCAACCCTAGTTGCCAAGCAGGGCATCAGCTCCGACACCTCGCCCCACCAGTCAGAGTTTTCAGACACCAACACCAGGTGGCAATGCACCAGCAGGAAGTCAACAGTCTGTTGTCAAGAAATGCTTCTCTTGTAACGAGCCAGGACATTTCGCCAACAAGTGTCTGAAGAAGGGAAATATTACCCCAGTTCACTTCAACCTAGGTACTACCCCAGCCAAAGCTCCAGTGACAGGAGGTAATCGAGTGCCAGTGCAGTCAGGAGCGTCGCCTCAGACAACAGTGCGTGGAAGGATCAACCACATCACGACAGATGAGGTCCAGAACAACACGGATGTTGTGCTGGAAACGATCGACGTCGACGCCATCGCTGATCCGCAAGAAGACGACTCTCTCATCGCTAACCAAGATCAGGAGAACGGAGATAGCTATCCAAGAGCCTGTATCCCACCGTTCAACATCTGCGGTGAAGGCTGTGAAGAGGAGGATTATCCAGACATCTAGGATTGCGTTTTCTCTAGCCTCTGCCTGAGATGTTTTGGACTTTGCTTTGTCAAGGTTATTTGCCAGCTTAATGTCTTCGTTGCTATATGATCTATGGGCCCAACTTTTGTAATAATGGACATGTCGGGTAGTACTCTGAATTAAATTTTTAGTTACCGCATGGTTATGGTCCATACGGATATGATTTGTGTGTACTCGCTATTGACCTAGCTTACTTCATGAACATGATGAATAAGGTATTCATGGAATATCTGGATAAATTTGTGGTTGTATTTATAGACGATATTCTTGTGTACTCCAAGTCAGAAGAGGAGCACGTAGAGCATCTGAGATTGGTTTTGGAGAAGTTGCGAGAATAGCAGTTGTATGCTAAATTCAGTAAGTGTGACTTTTGGAAAGAGAAGGTGGAATTCCTTGGCCATGTAATGACCGCTAAAGGAGTCGCTGTGGATCCAAGTAAAGTGGAAGCTGTGTTGCATTGGGAGCAGCCAAAGACAGTTACCCAAATCCGTAGTTTCTTGGGAATGGCAGGATATTACCGTCGATTCATAGAAGGATTTTCGACGATTGCAAGACCTCTCACGCAATTGTTGAAGAAAGAAAAGAAGTTCAAATGGACGCCTGAATGTGAGAAAAGTTTTCAGGAACTAAAAAGGAGGTTAACATCTGCCCCTGTGTTAGTACTGTCAGATGTGCAGAGCAGTTTCGATATCTATTGTGACGCCTCGAGGCAAGGTCTTGGTTGTGTGTTGATGCAGAATGGCAAGATAGTGGCCTACGCATCAAGGCAGTTGAGGCCACATGAAGGGAATTACCCAACGCATGATCTGGAGTTAGCAACCGTAGTGCATGCTTTAAAGATATGGCGTCATTATCTCATTGGCAATAGATGTGAGATATATACGGACAATAAGAGTCTGAAGTACATATTCACCTAGTCAGATCTTAATATGAGGCAGAGAAGATAGTTGGAATTGATTAAGGATTATAATGTCGGAATCCATTATCATCCCGAAAAGCTAATGTAGTGGCCGATCACCGAGTCGTAAAACCACAAGTAGGAATTAGCTTGGTAGCAAGCGACCAACAGGAGTTGTGTGAAGAGTTTCGGAGATTGAGATTGGAAGTTGTGCCGCAAGGATTTGTAGCTGCCTTGGAAGTAAAGCCAACCCTGGAGGATCAAATCAGAGATAGGCAGAGTAAGGATGAGAAGATCAGCAAGATCAAGTCTAAGAAGGAAGAGGGTTTAGCAGAAGCTTTCTCGGTAGACGAACAAGGAACCCTGTGGTTCAAAGGTCGAATTTGTGTGCCAAATGAGAAGGAGCTTAAGAACTTGATTCTTGAGGAAGCACACGATTCCAAGTACTCTATTTATCCCGGAAGTGCCAAGATGTATCAGGACCTTAAAAAGAGATTTTGGTGGCCGAGCATGAAGCGTGAAGTAGCAGAACATGTTGCATTATGTGATGTGTGTCAAAGGGTGAAGGCGTTGCACCAAAAGCCCGCTGGACTGTTGCAGCCATTGAAGATTCCGGAATGGAAATGGGAGGAAATTGGAATGGACTTCATCACTGGGTTGCCCAAGACTCAGTGAGGTTATGATTCAATATGGGTCATCATTGACCGGTTGACTAAAGTTGCTAACTTCATTCCAGTGAAGACAACTTATTCAGGGGATCGATTGGCAGAATTATACATGGCAAGAATTGTATGTTTACATGGTGTGCCTAAGAAGATTGTGTCGGATCGAGGTACCCAATTTACTTCAAGATTTTGGGACAAACTGCATGAAGCAATGGGAACTCGTTTGAATTTCAAAGATCGCTTATCATCCATGCATGGATGGCCGACGGAAAGAGTTAATCGATTTTAGAGGATATGTTGAGAGCTTGTGCGATAACGTACAGTACGTCTTGGGATAAATGTTTGCCATATGCAGAATTTAATTATAACAATAGTTACCAGGCTAGTTTGCAGATGTCACCATTTGAGGCACTATATGGTCGTGCCTGCCGTACCCCGTTGAATTTGAATGAGATGGGGGAGTGTTCTGTGTTTGGGCCTGAAATTCTCAGAGAGGCTGAGGAGCAAGTTGCTATGATCAGGGAGAGATTGAAAACAGCGCAGTCGAGGCAGAAGAGCTATGCTGACAATCGCCGTCGTGATCTAAATTTTGAGCCCAATGATTTCTTGTATCTCAGAGTTACTCCCCTTAAAGGTGTTAAGAGGTTCCAGGTCAAAGGAAAGCTTGCACCCAGGTTCGTTGGATCATTTAAAATCCTAAGCCGCCGAGGAGAGGTTGCGTATCAGTTGAAGTTGCCACAATCATTGGCAGGTGTTCATGATGTGTTCCATGTGTCACAGCTTAAGAAATGTCTCAGAGTGCTAGCGGAATAGACGCCTAGAAACAATCGAATTGCGTGAAGATCGACTTATAAGGAGCAAAGATTAAGATTTTGGATGTAATGGAGCCGTGGGACCGAAACAAGTCTACTCGCTTTGCAGAGTTCAATGGAGCAATCACTCAGAAAACGAAGCAACCTGGGAGCGCGAAGAAGATCTAAAGGCGGAATTCCCAAACCTGTTCTCTAGTTAGCCCTGAATCTCGGGGTCGAGATTCTGTTAAGAGGGGAGGTTTGTAACATCCCAAATTTTTGACTTTTATTTCGCTAATAGTGTTTATTTGCAATTTATGCTTTTTATGAATTTTTCTGGATTTATTTGGATTTTCTGAGATTTATTTGAATTATTTTGAATTAAAGTATAATGATTTTTGTCAAAGATTAATTATAAATGAATAAGTTTAAAATAAAGTTTTGCCAAAAATATTTTATTTAAGTCTAGAATGTCTTAAAGTATTTTTGAGATTTTTCTGGGATTTTTCTTGGTATTTTTACTACCTTAAATAAATCAAATTATTTTTCCTAAATATTTTAAAGCAAAAACCCCTGAAAATCGGTATGAATAGTATCGGGCAAGCCCAGATTGTGCGTATCCACCAAATTGCTTCGCCTGTTCTCCGGAGAATCAACGCAGCGCTTCGGATCATGATCCAAAGGCCATTTTCAACCCGCATCACTTACCAAAAACCCTAGCGTCCGTCGCCGGTAGATTTTGATCGAACGGTCCTCATCAACCGTGTGCCGTGTAGCCCTAATGCATCTCGGCCGTTGGATTCATCGACCGGTTAGGAAAGTGCCGTGCCTGGATTCTTTCTTGGCTGTCGGATCAAGATCGTGGGGCTAAGGGTCTTCGTCTCCGAGCCGGACTCATGCGTCGCCGCCGTGTTCGTTTCAAATGCTGCCGCCATCATAATTTCCAAGTTTAGCACCGCCGAGGGGTATTTAAGGACCGGGGCACCTCTCCCTAGAATCCTCACAAGTCGCCGCTTCGTTTCCTTCTTGCGCCGTCGCCGAAGGAGCATCGAGGGAGTCGCGGGAGCTCGCCGGAGTGCCGAAGAGCTTTGCGCCGTGTTTCGTCGCCGCCGGGAACCTATTCCGCCGTTTTGAAGCTAGTTCCGAACTCGTCTTGTCGAGATAGGATTGTTCCACCACTTCTTCCTCGCCGGAGATCGCTAAAACGCCGTGGAGGTGGTCGTCTTCTTCAACTCCGGTGGAACCACGCCGTCGCATCTTCATCGCCAAGCTCGAGCACTACCAGCCGTCGGATCTTCATCGGATCGCCAGAGGTGAGCCACGTCGCTTCGGAATCAGTAAGCATCTCGGGTAAAACATCGACCGTAGGATCTTCCTTGAACGCTTCAGATCGCGCCACGCCAGCTAGGTCAACAGTAATCCGCTCGGGTAAATAATGTCCATTGATTTGAATCGGGTGGTTGTAGTTTCGCCACATCATAGATTAAGCGATGACCGTTAGATTGGTTCTGTGCGGCCTAGATTGTGCCACGTGTCAGCTGCATCGGTTCAGCACAGGGCTAACGTCAGCTAACGCAATAAATTGGATTTTTCTTTTCAAAAATAATTCGGATATTTCGGATTTTCCAATTTTAGGGATTTTTGGATTTTTGAATCTTCCAAGGGCTCGTTCTCCCGCATACGAACTCCGATTGAGGTGATTCAAATTCCTAAAAATTTGTAAAATTGAGATCTATCTAATGGTGGTTTTTGTTTGAATTTTTTAGTTTATTTGTTCTCTATTCTTGGTGTTTATTTGCTATTTCTTCTCGATTCGCGTAGACGTTGAATTGTGTGAGGCTTCGGAGGAGGAATTAGCAACTCAAGAGCAATCTTCAGATCAAGACCAGGAGCTTAACCAAGGCAAGTTGTGCTTTGATCATGTTGCACCCATGTTTGCAAAATTGCTATTTTGTTTTTACCTTATTGCATATTATTTCATGTGTATAAATGATTTCAACTTAGTTTGGGACTTAGCTAGCATACCCATTGAATTACACCCTACCTTGTCGATTGTATGCCATGATTCACTTGTCACCTTAGGTTGGATTACTATAGTTGGTTAAATATGAAATCAACATGGGATGGTTAGAACGGAATAGAATTGCTTAGCCATGCCACGTCATCACATGTATATGGATCATTGATTATTAATCTTGACTAATGGAATATGGAACAATGATATTAACTTGTGTGTCATGTGTGGTCACACAAAGAGATTGAGTTGTTGTGGCAAAGAGGTCACGCAACGATGTTGATTTGTGGATAAGCACGTGGTGCTTGGTAATCAACCGGGGTTGATAATCACTATGATTGAAGCAAGTGGCAAGGGCAGGTGTGCCAGGGTGGGCCCGATGGGCAGAGGGTATGTGCAAGTCTTGCTTTAATCAATCTTAAGGACTTAACCTTGCGAGCCTTTGACCTGAGTCAATCATGCAACCACATGTCTGTTATGGGGCAGCCTAGCTGACTAATTTGCAAAATCTTAGCTTGAGTACTATCGTGGTGGTGTGAGTTCGGGTGTACGGAGGAAACTCACATGGCGCAAGAGGGGCCCTCACAGATGGTGTAACCCTTCGTGTTGAAACCTCAATGTAGTAATCGGGTTAAGATGATGCATTGTAAAGGCTTTGTTATGATCATTCTTTGTGTGGTGCATGGTTGTATCGTGTGGGTAAAGTGCATAACCTCTGCAAAGTGTACAAACTATTCGGATAGCCGTGCTCACGGTATTGAGCAAAGCTCGGGAATTACAGTCAAGGGTTAGTTTAATAAACTGGACAACTGAATGGGTTGGCAGGATGCCATGTGGATGATGAAACTTGGTTTACTTGAGAATCATTGAATCTATTTATTGCTATTATTTGTTTTACTATCTTTTCAACCTATGTACTGTATGTGTTTATAAATGCTGCTTTACTGCAAATAAACCCCTAGCCATTCTTTGGAATAAGCCTTGCATATAGCTATGGTAGAAATGCATTCTGTGCACAACTTGTTGGGTGCTTTTGTACTCACCCTTGCCATCAACAACAAACAACAGTGGAGAAATCATCGCCTGTGTCGGAGGAGGATTTCCAGGTGGATACGAGTCTCTAGGCCAAGCCTTGTTAGTCGCCTGTGGTGTGCTGATGGGACATCTACGTCTTTTGCTATTTTCCGCTGCATTTGTCTAAGTTTACTTTCAGTCTAGCTCATGTGGCTGAATATTGTAAGTGATCATAAGATCATGCACTAGTTATACTAAATAAATGAAGTCTTATTATTCTTATCGTTGTGTATGATGTGATGCTTACCAATGTTAAGCTGTGTGCACTAGCATTGATCCTGGGACTAGTGCGGTAAAACACAGTGGATTCGAATTGGTGAATTCGGGTCCTTACAGACTGACCCTTCTAGCCATAAATCATCAGTTATGATGTCATTACTGACGGTTTTTGGCTAGAAAGCTTTGTGATGAGGAGTCTATTATAAGCCTTTCTATAGTAGTGTGATCTGGAACTCATGAACGATTTGGACATTGAAGAGTAGTTAGTATGTATACATATTGTTACTGTACTCTTCTTACGAGGGGAACCCCACTCTAGGAATAAGGTTTTTACTAAGATAGCAACTTTGTATCTATACCCAATAAATAAATAAAATTTAGTTCTTTTTCTCAAATAATTGTGTGTACTAGATTGTTGCTGACGATCGATGCTCACACCTCGTTCTTGGTGCTGTTGACGGCGACGGACCGACAACTGTGGAATCTACGACTCCACATGTCCAACAAGACAAGACCTGGGTTGGCACGATGCTACGGCGGCACGATGTGCTCTTAGTCATGCCTAGGCCTCACTGGAGGCGAGTCGGGTCAGCACGACATGGCACAACGAGTTAACCATGCCAAGCAGGCATGCCTCGCTGCGACTCAAAGCCTATTGGGCCTGTGCCGTGGCAGCACGCCCTAACTCCTACCTCTACAACTGACCTATGCGCTTGTGGTTACATTTATACACTCATAGATTGCGTCAACACCCAACAATCATCTCGGTCATCCCTTGACCGGTATTTGCCACATCACTGCGATGGAGGGAAGGAGGAAGGAAGATGATGGATTGGAGAGATGATGCTAAGAAAGGATCATTGTCTGCCGGGGTGCTAGGGAGACAGAAAGGGATGGTGAGGATAGAGAGGTAGGGGGTCCGTAGTGAGATGGATAAGATTGAGGACATGGAGATGATGAGAATGTGAGGATTATTGGAACCTTTGCTAATTTTTTATTAAAAGGGTGTTTAGCACAGCTCTAACTCTACCAAAATTCAAAGAGTTGGTAGAGTAGAGTATTTCTAACTCTAGAAATTTATGGAGCTAGAGCTGTGGGTATATTAAGAGTGTTTAGGTGAGTCATCTTATAAACTTAGACTAAAAAAATATAAACTTAATTCACTTTATTTTAGCTTACAAGCTCCAAATATAAAGTAGAGTTGAGATCCAGAGCTCTGCCAAACTAGACATAAGTCATGGGACTTACCTCACATTATGGCAATTTTAACAAGTTATATAGACCACGCTTGATAGCCACTAGCATATTATACACTGGAGATGCCCTTAGTCTAGTTAAATCTACGGTTCTCTAAACGATAACCTGAGAGTTCTTACTTGGAATAGACAATTCCGACCGAAGGCTCCTAGCTGCAGCAGTGATGTACATTCGGAGCAATACTTATGCAGCGAGTGTGTCGACTAAAATAACTGTCCTTATATTTGCCAGACTCTGAATAAAACCAGCATTCTTGTTACGAAAAAAACACAGCACCTGAATTATCTAACAGAACTGCAAATGTAACGAACTCAGGTACACCGTACACAGCCAGTGAAGCATAAGCATGACAAAAGTCCGGAGAGCATCACGGGTTTGATTGCGACGGGGAAATAATCCGATCGAGCCGAGTGCAAGTCCTTTCCTTACAGATCTTCGATCTATACAAAATGGGCATGCCGTTAAGCTGCCCTTCCGACACAAGCCACCAACAGCCAAGCCCCGAAAGCACCAAAAAGAACCGAGAACCAACGAAAGATGCCACTTGCCAGCCAGGTAATCAATAACGCAAACACGGGAACAGCGCACACAACACAACCAACCAAAACGCCTCAGCGCGCACGCTCACTGCCTGGTCCCCGTCTCCGCCGGCGAACGCACCAGAGTTCAGAACAGCGGCGCCCGCTTGGGCGCGGCGCTCTTCCCCTCGACCGCCTTGGAGTGCGCCAGCGCGCACCCGTCCTTCCTGTGCCAGCTCCCGTGGTGTAGCTGCTGCAGCCTCGCCCAGAAGTTGCTCCTCCTCGTCGCCTTCTTCTCCTCTGGCGCTTCCTCCTGACGACGACCAGCGCCGAGATCAACCGTCGTCTCCCTCTCCTCCTGCCGCATCAGCAGGCCCAGCCTCGCGCGCCTCGCGTCGCGGCAGGGCGGCGCCTGGGCCGACGCGACGCTCTCCTCGCCGGACGAGCGCGGCGAGGAGGCCGAAGACGAGGCGGAGGCGGAGGCATCGACGCCAGCGGCCGCGGAGGAGAGGCGCGCGAGGCGGTCGCGCAGGCAGAAGGGGCACACGCCCGCAGAGTGCCGGTGCCTCGGGTGCCGCCTACACCGCGCGGCGTCCGCCTCCTTCGACTTGCCGATGGCCGCCATGGTTGCCGAATACGAGTATCGGAGGCTCGGTGTTGTATGCTGCAAATTGTGCCCGTGTGGTGGTGCGGGCGTGTGCGTCCTATAAATCGCGCTGCTCGGGCGGGAAGCTTCGTGGATGCTACCGGAATTGCGTTGGTTGTCGTGTCGCGGCCTCGCGGCGCGGGAGCGTGGCACATCAGATGGTGGAGTGAGTCGGGGAGCGTGGTTGGGGCCAGGTCTTCGGCGTTATTGGTTCGGTTCGATGTGTGCTGTGTGTTTGTTGTTTATACCGAGTGATATATATAAAAAAATGTTTTAGAAAAAATTATATATGTTTGATTGTTTGAATAAAATTATCTTATTTTGAATAATAGTATATAAATTAAAAAAAATCCTATAGATGCTAAGCTATTATATTCATCTAAAATAATGAAATCAAATAGTATAGGCATATTCTATCCTATTCAACTTCATCCCACCAACCAAATACACACTAAATAGCTCTCTATTGGTTTGAGAAAACGACACACCATATTAATCAATAATCACAAAATAATAACATTTTCGACGTTGACATGTTTACTAAAACACAATTTCGACTATTAATTTTTATCGTAATGTTTTAATATTATAATTATAAAAGTAATTTTAAGATAAATATATCCATACCATTTTTATGTATCCAATCTAAACATTCGTCATGATACTAATAGCAAAAAGATTAAAATATTTGAGTTCGTGTCTTCTAAAATATCACTATTTTGTGACTACAGGGAGCAATGAACGACGCATTTATTGGATAAATCTATCTAGTTTTTTTTCCATCTTTGATAAAAGAATTATTTGAAAGGTTGAGAATCTAAATTGACAATAGATGACAGTGAATTTGTGAGGTCATGAATTTATCTTTATTCTCCTATTCTAGATAATAAAATTCTAGCTAATTCACAGATATCTCGGTCGAAAATAGATCTCGCAAACAAAGCCTATATGTATGCGTACGTATTCCTAATACTAATAAAGAAAGCATGTGAGCACCAATGAGCTAGTCATCACATATTTTCAAGCCAGTCGTGCGTTCTGCATCCGCTGCAAACACATGCTCGCACGGCGGTTTTCTACGGTCGCACCACCGTGCACGGCACGCTGCAGCGCGCGACCTGGGGACTCTGGGTGGCTCGCGGCGCCCGGGCCGACAAAGCGCCACCCCCCGCGCGTACGGTGTCCCCTCGTTCCAAGACCGCATGGCCGCTTACCCAAACGCACAAGGGATATTAACCTGCGCGGCCTTGCGGTTACTTCTTTCTGCGCAAATGCTCCCGTTGGTCGATCGGTCGTGCGAGCCGCGGTCCGGCCGGCAGAGTCCAACGTCGTCGACCGGCGAATACTGCGGGCACCTGCCTTGCTCGCCCTGATTAGAACCAGCAGCCTGGCACGGGCGCTTTATCGCTTTTGTGTCCGCCTGTCCGGGCATGGGCTATAAGCCGGAGGCCTCGACGCTTTTGCTCGTGCGGCCGCTGGACTCACGCGTTTGCGAGTTTTTCGTTTATTTTCCTTACATACTTTTTTTTTTTTGCAAATTAGTCTCGTGTGGGCGAGTTTACAAAACTAATTTTATATTTTTGCAAATTAGTCTTGTGTGAATGAATTTGCAAAACTAACTCTCCTCTTGACCACAGAAGCAACGGTTTGCTCCTGTATCGCGACAACACAACCTTGCAGCAGAAGCTCAGCAAGTCACCTGCCGCGCTGTAGGAAGCTCGGCTGCAAGGACCTCCAAGCATGTCTACCACGGTAGGTAGGATGGTTGATTAATCAAGTAAAGTCATTAATTAACTGAATTAAGTGATTAATTAGTTAAAAGTGGTTTGATCGGCACATCCTGTCGAGGAACAGGAGCTCGGTAAGAAACGGTGTAAAAACGCAACAGGTAACACGTGCCACCTGCTATATCTTCCATGGTAGATAAGGGTGTTATTTTTGTATATTTATTTGGAAAAAATTAGATTTGAAAAGAAAAATACAAGGGACTATAAAAAGCTCAGGCTTCAGCGTTTGCTAGCTCATCATGCCAGTTTAGAAACTGCCAAGTTCTTAAGGCAAGCAAGGAGTCATGCGTGCAAAACCGCTGGCACGATTACGTTGCATGCGTCGAGTGGTCGTTTGTCTGTGCGTTTTTGTATGTAGCTAGCGTAGCATCTGAAGGTTGTGGGTTTGATTGGAATATGACGTAAATAAGCTGTGTAGGTTTAATTGGACTCATCGGAGAAATAAAACCCATCTTTGTCAACATCTGCACGAGCACAATTCCTGTCATTCTAACACGAATAGTGGGAAGGTTCATCTGTTGCCTTCCAGGTTGATGATAGATTTCACTGACCACGGTGTGCCTACTCCCTGGTAATTCCCAGGGACAAGTAAAGTTACCTGAAATTCAACAATAAAATAAAGGTACTTGGAAGTAAGTAAAAATATGGATTCAGTCTAGCGGTCTAGGGGTAAGAACAGTCTCGTCCTAGATGTGAAAGGTTTAGCCACACATTCACAGAGCATCTAATCCATCTTTTCCCATGCCAAGGAAAAACCAAAACCAAATCAAGATCGTATCCCTTTTGATAGAGGTTCTTAATCCCTTGAGATATCTCATAAGGAAGGAAGAATGAGAATCATTTCAGTCCAGTACTGGTTCTAGCTCTATAGCTGTAGTCATAAGCCTGTCAGGAAGGTTCTATTAAGCAAACCTGTGGCGCTTTGGAAGTAGTAATAGTGGAAGCAATGGGCCGTTTGCTTAGTTTGGAAATGGAGTTGATATACCTTCGATATTCCAAAGAGTTTGGGGTAGTGAGGGGGGTTGGGCCTTTCTTCGCAAGCGTCTCTCGATGGCCCGAGATAGATTGGATGGTTAAGTGCCCCGTCATCAACATGTGATACGACTAAATTAGAAAGAAAAACATTTGTGACCATCTCTCCATCTACTTCTATTGGACCCATAGGACCAACACTCACCACAAATCCAATAAGATCTAATAATGAAATTCAGGAACACAAAAATTCAAAAACAAAAGCGAAAGCAATATTTATAGAAAAAGCAAAACAACACTCAAGAGAAACTCCACCTAGAACATACCGGCCAGCACTTGTTATTGTCGACCCGTCGACCGTGTGGCTCATCATAAGCAACGAAGTAGCAAATACGCATCGGTAGCACATAAAGAGGATTGATTTTCAACAGGCCGAACTCAAGGGGCACAAATGAGAGTGAGACATTGTATTGTGTCTATGTTGCGATTGGACAAAAACGCTCGACTGTGGCACAATTAGTTCAAATTCTTTCAGAAGCGAATGCTTTGGAATATTCCATTCTTGTAGCAGCCACCGCTTCGGATCCTGCTCCTCTGCAATTTCTGAATGGCTCCTTAGTTGGCTAGTCTGATCAATCAGCAGGCCCAGCCTCTACATGGGTATTCTGATATAGAAAGAAAAGAACCAGACTCCCTTCAATGTTAAAGTTATTACCACTCTTAGGACTGCACCATCTACCAAATCATTCAAGAAAGAAGCAACTTTCCTATTAGTAACGAGAAGCTATAGTAAACTAAACAATTGCATGAGCCAACCACCATAAGGAATACGTTATATTTAGAAAACCCTCGGTAGTATAAGTACATGCGTAATGCAGCACCTTACGATGTCCATAACCAATCGGATCTTGCCATACCAGTAGGTACCAGAGGAGATCACTCAAAAAGTCCGTCCATGAATCTAGGGAAGGAAAACAACTTCTGATTTCACCAACTCTCCCTTTCTTTAGTCGAAGGCTTTAGGTCAAGATCTATTTTCCTATCTATTGAAGATGCAAAGAGAGATGCTTCTTCCTCTTCAAGTTGGAAGTGTTCTGCCTGGTCTATAATCAATAGGAAAGAAATAAAATGAAAACCTGTCAGAAGCAAAGCTTTGAGTTGAGACTACACTAGAGATTCTAGTATAGAAAGACCAGCGGCGACATCTGCTAAAGAAACTACCATCGATGAAGAGCGCTGGTACAAACCACCTTCAGGAAAGACCCCGCGATGAAAGCAATCTACATCTACATGATTCCAAGATGGTAAAAGATATAAAGTAAAAGTGCTATGGAACGCATGGTGAACAACCTGCGGGAGCACGGTAATCCCGACGAGTAGGATCTAGAGGAACTCAGGCTGAAGTACTGCCTCCTTGATTGGATCGCATGTCAACTGGCTTTTCAGAGACCTAAAAAGACGAAGCCCCTCTCCTCTCTCTGTAACTAGAGAGGTAGGCAAACTTAGTCATTGGCATGGACACCATTCTTCCTAGTGAACTTGTTTCATCTCTCCTCTCTCTAACTACAGAGGTAGGCAAACTTAGTCATTGGCATGGACACCATTCTTCCTAGTGAACTTGACAATTCCTTCCTTGCACGTTCTGCTCGATGACGATATGACTGATAATCAGAAGCAAGAGCCTCTGCTCTCGAAACTTGACCCTCTCCATTTGATCGATGGGAGAAAAAAGCTGATGAGCGGCAGAACATGCACAAGTCTATCAATGTCAACTCAGCACTTTTCGAGATCTCCTCCAAATCACCGACCTGACTATCGAAATCATGAGCATTAGCATGTAGGTTCCATATCCAAGTGGTAGTATCAGGGTCCTTAGCTTTTGTTCTTGAGAAATGGCGAGGTTTGGGTGCCCGATTGATGGAGAGGGCACTAATGCGTTAGATTTGCCTGGTTAGTTTTAACTTTGTTGATTATTTCAAAAAAGTTTTAACTTTGTTGAACTATTCAGCAAAGTTCAGAAAATTCATTTAGACACACATCTTAATTGCTAACTCATCTAGTCACAAAAACATGTCATTTGGATACATGCGATTAAACTTTTAAATTTTTATCTACTATTATCTTTTTGAATAATGATACACGAAAATTAAATCATATGAGTAGGTTTGTCTTGAAAAATAAGTTCACAATATTATAATTTTATTAGGTTTTATAAATATACTATAAAAAAATTATTTGTTAAAGTTGTGTTATGGGAAGTGTTGATTTCAGAATGATATATTTTCGTAACATTTATGTTGATTTAGAGCCTAATTGGAGGAGCTGTAGTTTTTCTAAAAAGCTACTTTTGGTTTTCTGTGCTGAAAAATGATTGTAGCTTTTTTATAAGAGACCGTTTGACAAAATACCTAATTTTCCTTAGCAATAAGATGCAAAAAATAGGTCTAGCCCAACTTTTAGCTTTTGCTAGTTATATATGCATTTTAGTTTACGCTAAAAATCGCTTAAAAATTGAGCTGTTCGGAGGAAATTGCTAGCTTTTTTTAAAAGTTGAAATTGACCAAAAGCGCCAAACAGGCCTTAGCTCGTAAGCACTTCCACGTTGCATGCTGCAATCCAGAATGGGACACTTTGTGAGCAATTCTGCACTTCTATACTCTTAAGACCACACAGAGATGAACTGAAAGCTACTGCCATGTACCAATACCGGCCAACCAGTGAACATGAAAAAAAAGGGGAAAAGTACAGGCACCAACACAGGCACATCTCATCTCAGAAGAGAAAGAAAGTCTATAATATATCACTGAATAACTATATGATATATAATATATCATTTATTGTAAGGCTGTATATAGGATCCGAGCCTACATGTCAATAAGACAATAGTGGTATATTATAACAGAGGCAGATTTCTGTCATTAAGAAAAAACGGGTGCTAATCATGGACTATAATTTCTCTAGACCATAGCCCGTTGCAGGCTTTCCTAAAAGGCCCGCGTAAACCATTATCCAAAAAGGCCCACCAGATTACCAAACGAAAATGGTAATCCCCAAAACCCACGCCACCCACCACCGCGGTGACTGACCTGGCCACTTTCTCTCCCCTCCGCCCTTTCCCGCCTATACCCACAACCCCAAGGGCGCCAACCGCCGCCCAAATGCCGCCGCCATCGCTGGATGAGGCGTTCGCCTCTGCTGACCCAGGCGACACAGAGCGCGACCTCGCCTCCTTCCTCCGGGAATTCTACTGCGACGGCCTCCGATCCATCCTCATCAACCCCGACACCAAGTTCCACTTCGCCATCAACATCGAGTGAGCCCTCCTCCCCACCCCACCCCACTCCCCTTCTCCTCCCCCAAACCCTAACCCTGTCTCCTCTTGCAGTTTCGCGGAGCTCGCGCAGTTCGACCCCGGCTACGCAGACAGACTCTACTACCATCCGAAGGATTTCCTCCGCTTATTCGACAAAGCTGCTCAACGAGCCCAGGTGACTAGACCAAACCGCCGTACAACCTGCATTTCCTTTTTCTCCCGCTTTCCCGAGCATTAATTTTCCTTCGCAGCGCGAGGTGTTGGCTAGTCCGGATGAGCGGAAGCGGCTCGCCCTCTTGGGCGACACCGTGAAGGAGAAGGAGTTCGTGCACGTGCGCGTCAACGCCTCCGGGTCGCCACTGGAATGCCCTGGTGCGCGCACGCATGCAACTTTTGTGTTCGGTGTAATGACTGTGTGGTGGTCTGTTGCGTGATTTGGCAGTTGCATACGAGTTTCGTGATTTGGTGGTGGTGGTGGTGCTGTTTTTGCAGAAGCGTCCCCGAGCATTGGGAAGGTGAGGGTGAAACATAGGGGGACTCTGCTCACTTTGAAGGGGACTGTGATCAGGTCAGGTGGTGTGAAGATGAGGGAGGGCGAGAGGTGCTACCAATGCAGGAAGTGCAAGTACAGGTCAGGACTTGGTAGTATGATAGTACTGGTTGAGCATTGAAGGCCTTGCTTTGTCTGCAAGTAGTAGTGGGCTTGTGAAGCATAACCGCGAATTGGATATTAGTGTAATTCGGTGATTTTAGATGGTAACCTACTTACTAAGCTGGTTAGGTAGAAGCTTTTCTTAAAAAAAATCAGTGGGATCTTCTAAAACAAAAGTTTACTGGTTGTTTTCATAAATATTTCTACTGATGCTGGCAATATTGTCATCTTCTGTTACCTTGCTGGTGCCTGGTGACACTGGCCTATTTGGGTGGCTTAAGTGTCAGGACCCTAATGAAATCCGAGAAGAGACGGTCCTGTAATCCAAACCAGATACAAAGAAACAGGAAAAGGCAGATCGGATCGCCAGCCGAAGAACACAACGACAAAAGATGGTTTGGAAGAACTAGCTCAAAACTACGAGAACATTACAGCTACTCTAGAAGATACTAATGTCTGGCAGCAATACTTTCCCCATTCTCCATTTCACCATATATAGCCAAAAGTTTTTACAGCATTGTTAAAAGTAACAAACAAAGTAACTGAGTTACTCAAGACAGTAAACTTAAAACGAGAAAAGATGAGCTACAGCTTTTGCCGCTGCATGGGTTTCCTTTCCACCCGTTCGATGCACAGTAAAGTTCATTGGTAAAGCTCCACCGTTGATCGCCCTTAAGTGAAACCAGCGAATCGTTAAGTCCTGACGCAGACTCTGCACTGTTTATCTTCCTCCTCACAGCTCTGGCGCTGACATTTGCCCCTCCTTGAGTTTGGTCTTGTCCTCAAGACCTGAAATCTGGGAAAGTTTCTGTATAAACGTGCCATCCTCCCAATTTGCATCAACCTTAGTTCAGTTTGCTCTCCCACATAAAGTCTGCCCTTATACTTAATCAAACCTGATACCAGCTTATACTGACATTGTTGTTCACTGCTGTTTTGAATTTCTTCTGTGATTTTGATGGCTTGTTCATCCTCCACATAACTATTTTTGATGTCTTGTAGCCATTCTGTAATAATCAAAGTTACAGCCCAACATCCATATTCCTCCTTTTGATTGTGTTCCTTCCGAGACAGAGCATCGACTGAAAGGTTTTCTTTGCCTTCTTTATACTCACTCCTAAAATCAAACTCTAGTAACTTCAACATCAATTTGTGTTGTATTCCCTCTACCCATTTCTGTGCAGTATTGTATTGCAGACTTTGTTGGTTGGTCCTTCTGACTACTTGATTACCCAATAAGTAATGCCTCCACTTTTTCACAGCTTCTAAAATAGCTATTGCTTCTTGGTCATATATAAATTTGGCTGATGCTCTAGGCCCTAATGAATTGCTGAAAGAAGCAATGGGTCGGTCTGACTGCATCAAAACAGCCCCTATTCCAGTTCCACTTGCATCTGTATCTTGGGTAAAAGATTGAGAAAATTCAGGCAAAACAAACACTGGACATATAGTCATGATGTTTTTGAGCTTCTCAAATGCTTCAGTCTGATTTTGCCCCCACTGAAACCCCTCTTTTGTGAGCATATCAAACAATAGCCGACAAATCTGTCCCGACTCCAACATGCCTCTAATGATTTCCTCCAATGCATCTCTTTGGAAATGTGGTCCTCGGTAAGGTCTCAAATTAGGAATAGTAGCTCCTGGTTTCAGATATATGCCATGGTCACACTCTCTTTTAGGTGGCAACTCCTGTGACTCAGCAAACACCTCTTGATATTGGTCTAGTATCTCCTCAATGCCTACTGGAGTAGTATTATGATTGATCACCTGATTCTTATCTAGATGTCTTACCTGCAATATATACCCCAAGGGTCCCTTGTGAACCATCTGATGGAATTGTCCCAAATCAATGCAAAAATTTTGTGCCGGCTGAGTGAAATCATTGAATATCAAGGATCTGCCATCCTTTTGGATTGTTAAGGTCTTCTTCTTAAGATCAAGGCAACTGGGACTGTGTTCATAAATCCAATCAACACCCAATATGACATCATAGACCCCCAATTTCGCTAACTTGAAAGTGTTTTGGAATGTTGTGTTTTGGATGTGGTACTTGAGGCTTTCTACCCTAGCATTTGAGGCCAACTCACCTCCTCCAGCTACTATGATTTTTCTTTGTTTTCCCTTACTCACATTGTAACCACTGTTGACTGCGTATTCGTAATCCATAAACGAATTAGTGCTCTCACTATCTACCAATGCTATAGCTTGCCTGTTACCTATATTCACCACCAATGAGAAAGTGACAGGACTTGCAGTTCCTTGAGCTGCAAAGACTGACAATTGCATAAGTTGTCCTTCATTCTCATTTGAGTCTGCTCGATTGGGACTCCCAGGTGCAGTTACATAACCTGTGTTAACTACAGTCTCACTCTCCTCATCCACATGCATCAATATAGCATGTAAAGCTTTCCTCACCTTACAAGTGAGATGATGGCTTGGAATCCACGGTTCATTGCAATGCCAGCAGGTGCGACCCCTTTTGTCAGATGGTCCTGTTTTTGGCGCTTCTGTGGTGTTTGCAATATTAACTCTTTGTGCTGGGGCCTTTTCGTTATCTGGTTGACTCTTAATTTTGTAATTTCCACTTCCCAGACTTTGCCTTCGAGCTATAGCAGCCTTCTCTGTTTTTTTCATAGTTTTGACAGCTTTGGCAAGAGCAGGACAGAAGTACCCATCTTTAACAGTAAACTCAACCCTGTCTAACTTTGATACAACAGTACCCTCCTTGAGCCGAGCCTCATATTTCACAAATACTTCATCAGGGTCCTTTGGGTTCTCCCATTTTTCTCCATCCTTCAGTATCTTCTTGAATATACCACCATCTTTGCAAATGTCCCAGAAGGCCGACCACCATTCAAAAAGGAATTCCCTTGGGATGTCATTTGCAACAAGATCTGAAGACATATTGCCTCCAGCTTGGAATGCCTTTGCAGTATTTTGCAGGTTCCTCTTCACCGGGTACTCATGAATGTACACATCCAACATCTTGTCTGCTCCCCATGCACTTTGAGCCATGGCTGCCACGTCCTCCTGTTCCAGTCTTGGTATCATCAGAAAAGAATATCCAGAGTCAGTTTGAGAATTTACTGACTCCTTTTTCTCGGCTTTCTCACCATCTGATCCATTACTGCTTGCATTGGTCTGATCTGCATTAGTGGATTCATCACCTTGTACCACTTCTTCGGGATCTTCTTCATAGACAGGATCTTCATCCTCCATTTTCTCATCAGCTTCAGGTTCGTTATGGGGATTTGCCGAATGATCTGTGGCCATCTTTTCCTCAACCTCTTTTATCAGTTCATCACGGGAAGTGACTGAGTAATTAGTGCTCAGGTGTTTAGCCCCCTGTACTTTTTCCACTGTTTCGTGAGCGTTTGCTTCAGAAAACCGATCACAAAGAATTGCACAAAACTGAGGCCAATTCAGGTCCTGCCAAGGTATTCCTATACCTTTAAACCAAGTTGGTGCTTGCCCTGTGAGATGTCCATAAGCTAAATTAACCCATTGGTTCACTGGAGTTTCAGCCATCTCAAAGTTTTTTTCACATTGTTTTAACCACCCTAAAGGATTCTTCCCTGTAAACAATGTGAATTCCAATTTTGGACTTGTGGTTACTGCATCTACATAATGATGCATACTGTTGTTTCCAGCACCATAAGTATTTCTTTGGGCATCGTAGAACTGGACTCCAGGATAATGATTGCCTGGGGCTGACATTCCTCCCGGATAAACCCCTCCAGATCCAACGTTTTGGTTCAAAACTGGGTGCTGATAAATTGGAACTTGCATTTTATACCCTCCAGTTCCTAACCTAATTTGCTGATAAAGATTAGGACCACCAAGCATAGGACTAGTCTGTGTTGGTAAAAACTGAGGGGGTAACTGGCCACAATTTCCATTAGTACCAAGTCCACCCTCTGCTCTGAAGTTTGGCTGGGAAGAAATTCTAACAGCAGAAGCGTATGTTGGCATATGGCTGCTAAACTGAAACTGTAACTCTAAAGGTATTTGTGAGTTCAGATTTACTTGTGATGAAGCAGGAGGTATCACCTGAGAATGGAAAACAGGCTGCCCCATCGATACTGTTTCTTCCAACGTAGTTGCAGGATGTGTGCTATTCCTTGGATCGCCCTTATGCTGCGATGAACTGAACAAGAGAGCTTTGATTTCCGCCACATCCGATCGGAGCATCTCCAAATCTGATACGCACTCTCGCATCTTCTTGATCTCTGCCCGATTGTTCATCTCCCACTCTTCGCTTTCCCAGATCGAGGGATTTTACAGGTTATTCCCAACCTCAGATCTTTCCCAGCCGAGGAACGAGTAGCTCTGATACCACTTTGTCAGGACCCTAATGAAATCCGAGAAGAGACGGTCCTGTAATCCAAACCAGATACAAAGAAACAGGAAAAGGCAGATCGGATCGCCAGCCGAAGAACACAACGACAAAAGATGGTTTGGAAGAACTAGCTCAAAACTACGAGAACATTACAGCTACTCTAGAAGATACTAATGTCTGGCAGCAATACTTTCCCCATTCTCCATTTCACCATATATAGCCAAAAGTTTTTACAGCATTGTTAAAAGTAACAAACAAAGTAACTGAGTTACTCAAGACAGTAAACTTAAAACGAGAAAAGATGAGCTACAGCTTTTGCCGCTGCATGGGTTTCCTTTCCACCCGTTCGATGCACAGTAAAGTTCATTGGTAAAGCTCCACCGTTGATCGCCCTTAAGTGAAACCAGCGAATCGTTAAGTCCTGACGCAGACTCTGCACTGTTTATCTTCCTCCTCACAGCTCTGGCGCTGACATTAATCCAGCTAAAAGCTCGGTGAGCAAGTTGAGTCTCTTTGCAATCAGATATTAAGCTTCTCTTGTAAGTACTTGGAAAAGCATGCAGTATAAGAGGCTTAACTTCTTCGAAGCAGTAGCATAGTTTTGACGAAATGGGATTAGATCCATTCAGATTTTGAAGCAATTTGTTGATTTCCTTGATATGAACTTCCAAATGGGAATTTTACACCATAACATGTGGTGACCTCATCATTACTTTTTACAAGGAGTGTTGAATGTTATGATCATACATTTATATGCTAGACACACCAAACCTTAACTTTTTTGTACCTTGAACAGGTTCCTAGTTGAACCCGAGCTAGAGGCTGGGAATCGTATAACTCTTCCTGCATCTTGTCCATCCATGGTATTTCACTTCGGACTTATTAGTCTTTTGTCTATTTCTACCTATATTTGTCCACCTGTGGTGAATACTAGTATTATTCTCTGATGTTCAATGTACATTTACTTATATTTGTCCACCTGTGGTGAATACTAGTATTATTCTCTGATGTTCAATGTACATTTTATGTATTGTTCTTACCTATTACATTTTGTAATTGTTCGAACATCTGCTTGAGCTGCTGTGGATGTTGCTATTAATAATTTCGCTATTCATCCAGAGTTCAAGAGGTTGTGGAAGTTCTTCTTTCCAATTCATAGATGGTAGCATAACCTGCCATGATTATCAAGAAATAAAAATCCAAGAAAGTGTACAACTTCTGGGTGTTGGGTCTATACCCCGTTCAATTCCTGTAATTTTGATGGATGACCTTGTTGATATTGTTAAAGCTGGAGGTAAGTAGCCTCTTTCTGCTCATCCATTTATAGGCTTCTGTGGAAAATTGTGTTCTAATGAACTTGAAAAAAAATCAAAATGCTTGATCTTTATATGAGCAGTTTGACCAGATAATTTGCAAAAAAATTGTGTTGATTTCACATTGTTCCCAAGGTGAAAACTAGAAAATGCAGTTTTTTTTGCATGAATTGCACCTGTACGGCCACCCATTGTTGGTTTAGCTGCTCTGCTATAACTGTGTTGTTCAGTCATGTTTGTTCTTTCTTCAGATGATGTCATTGTTACGGGTGTATTATCTGCAAAATGGTCTTCTGATATTAAGGATGTGCGTTCCAACCTTGACCCTGTGTTGATTGCCAATTATGTGAGGTAATTGATAAGTTGTTATGCTATGGTTGTTTTCAAGACTTTTGTTCTAGTAATTTTGACTTTCTGCCAATTTGTGGCTCTTGCTTTCTGCACATTAATCATTATGGTTTTTAACATCTTTTTGAGCATGTGATGAACAAAGTACAGATGCTTGTTCTTTGAAGCATTTTTTTATTACATAGTGTGCTTGTTAAGAACCTGCAGATACTCAATTCATTTTTGTCCAGATCGATCACAGTAATACCAGCACTAAGCTTTATCATGTTATTGCGAGTCCAGGAAATTTGTGGAATAGCTCTTGATTTTTTGTTGTGCCAGTATACTGGCTGTGTGGTGCAAAAACTGAAAACTTTTCTATGTAATAGATGTGTTGATGTCTGCAGAATCATACGGTCTCATGTGAAGGACAGCCTTCCTCTACTGTCTCTGATTTGACTCAGTGATTTATTTCACTTCTGTTCATTGCATTGTAGCTATCATCTACCATGGTAGTTGTATGTCACCGTAGACAGCCATATGTTTTCCCGTTATTTTATTTGTTCAGTGCTTTCTGGTTGCTGGGTTCTGAATTTTGAACAAAGTCAATTAATCTTGTCTATTGCGCTTATGTTTATGAATTTCTGATTGCTACATTCTACAGGAGAACTAATGAGCTGAAGTCTGATATAGACATCCCTGATGAAATTATCAAGAAGTTTGATCAATTCTGGGTAGAGTTCAGAGATACTCCACTAAAAGGTGCTGAAATTCCAATGCCTTTTTTTTTCCTGGTGCTGTTGTCTAGATATTGGCTTAAATCCAGCGCTCTATCATTCAAGTAGTACAGAATTCATTACATTTTCTAATTGGCATACTTCTGATTTATGAACATTTCAATGTCAGTTCTAAAAACCCTGATCTTGTTTCCATGTCTCAAATTATGAAGCATTCTAGACTATTTTGTTTCCATTATTACGCTACTATAAGTTGCCTATTCTTATTATTATTATTATTATTATTTTTGTGTGGGCACAGGAAGAAATTCCATCTTGGAAGGCATTTGCCCTCAAATTTTTGGGCTATTCACGGTAAAGCTTGCAGGTATTCAACTTTCTGTCAGTATGATATATCGCTGTTATTAATTCAATAGTGTTTTAAGCTTTTCTCTGGACATCCACCTGCATATTGTTTCTAAAAAGAACTCGCTGACACATTTGTCTTTCTTAAGTATTCGTACGTCAAATACTGTTTCCAATTGTTCATGATCTATGTAAATTTCAGTTGCTCTTACATTGATTGGTGGAGTACAGCATGTTGATGCTTCTGGAACAAAGGTTCGTGGAGAACCACATATGCTTCTTGTTGGTGATCCAGGTAATAATGTTCTTAACATTTAGTTTGTGGAAACCATCCTTTGTGTTTGAACGTTCTGGACTAGCTCCAGAGACTTTGCAAGTTTAGCATAACTGGGTAGTTGGGTCTGCAGGCTCGTATAGGTGGGTAAGTGAGGACCAAAAGTGGATTTGCTGACTGAAATGATTTACAACACGGTAACCCCCAACCACCCCACCCACCACACACACACTCACGCTGTCCTCAGTCCCTCAATCTCTAGGATCCTTGTCTATCTGATACAGGCAGCAATAGAGGTGGAGTTTTGGCCCACTCCGACTCTAGGCTATTCATTGCCATGGGCAGCTAGTAAGACATCTGCTTTTGGACCTCCTCCATGCATGCTGGCATGAGAAATTTGTGGGTGGCGAGAGGCTAAGGGGTGATAGTGGCAGTCAGGCAATGGAGAGTGGTGAAGTTGAAGGTGGTGGGTCAGTGAGCGATGGGGCAGAGGCCACAGAGGACACAGAGGAGATGAATGAGAGGCAGTGGGACTTGGGGCCTGGGGGCACAGACAATGGAGGCATGAAGGTGGGGGCTCAATGTTGTGATGTTTGATGTAAGCAATGTTGAGGGAGATGCAGGGGATAGAGAGGGGCATGCGTCAGGAGAGACTGAAGCAGAAAGTGGAAAGAGGAGGGGAGTAGAGAGGAGTATGTGTCATGTCAGCAAAAATGGCACATGTTATCTATGTCAGTGTCTGGTGCCAGTCACATCCGCTATTGGACTTCACTCACTTATACGTATGAGATTCGGTCTCTGCGTTCAGAGACCTACTTGAGCCACTCTTGCAATCTACTCATTACATTTCAAATCTTGTGTATTAGGTACTGACAAGGGATTCTCAGGAGGTAAATTAGGGTGTATCTGCTTGATTTGCGGTTGTCATTACTGTTATGTGGCCTGATAACTATTTTTGGGCCTAAAGACATATTGTACATGTTTCAGAACTAGTCCATGTATCTTTTTTACAGAAATAAAATCAGTCTTTTAAGTTACCCTTTGTGTTATTTAAAACTCTCCAGAAAATCAAATATTCAGATTTTCATTGTAGTAATTACTTTCATATTTCACAACATATGACCTGATGATTCTAATAAATGCAAGGTCACAAATGACACTGCTCATACACACTAAACATACAAGCAAAAAGAAAAGACTAATTAGCTGATAAACAGATACATAAAGAACTAGCCTACTAGTGCATATGATATTAAATTATTTATTTTACCCTCAACTTGTAGGAGCCCAACAACATGATCGCTAAAAAATAATTCACAATCTTAGTTGGAATTTTTTATGTTTATTTGATGCTCAAACCAAAGTGGTTTGCACTAGATACGTTTGTCCCCTAGTTAATCACCAAATTCCTGAGCAAACCAGATTCTCTGGCTGTGGTTCTTTTCAAAGCTGTGTTGCCATTTTCATGTTTATGTTAACCCTTACTTGGACAAAGTGTAATAACAAATTAACACCCCTTTACACTGTTAAAAATACAATTACATCCTAAAACCCGGAATAGTTTGTTAAGGCCCATATTGGCCCATACTATGACTATATATATCCCTGATATCCCTATTGGAGACTTGATCTGCTCAATCCTCTAGGTTAGTAACATGGTATCGAGCAGAGATTAGGGTTAGGATTAGGGTTAATCTAATCCCTGATCAACCCACGATCCAATTGTGCGTTGCCATCTTGTCTTCATCTGCATCGTCTTCGTCTGCTGGTGCCCTGTCTTCATTCGCGCCGCCGTTCGCGACGCCATTCGCCCGCGCCGCCATCCGCAACGCCGCTTTGGTGCTGCGTCGTCGATCCACGCCGTCGGTAAGTCATCGCTTCGTCTGCGCCCTTTTCGCGACGCTGCGTCCGAGTTGTCGCTGCCTTCGCGCCGCTTTTTCGCGATGCTCGTCGAGTCGCTGCCGCTTCGCTTATCGCTTTTCGCGATCGTCGCCCGAGTCGCTGCCGCTTGCGCCAGCTTTTCGCGACGCCAGATCGCTTCGCCCACGCCGCCATCTGAGCCGTCGCTCGTCTGCGCCTTCGTCTTCGTCCGCATCGTCGCCTGGCGCTTGTGTCGCCTGTTCACGCCGCGCCTTGTCTTCGTCTGCGCCTGGCGTCTGCGCCTTGTCTTCATCTGCGCCTGGTGTCCTTGGAGCAGAGCTTGCGTCTCGGTCTTCTTCTACGTGCTGCTTCATCGCCCATCAGAACTCTGTGCCAGTGCTCGTGGACGTGCTGCTTCATCGCCCATCTGTGCCCTGCGCCAGCCACATTCGGTCATATTTTTCTCTTTCAATATGTCTCATGTCAATGCAATTACTATCAATATCACTCTTGATGGTCAAAATTATCGGGAATGGGCATTTTCTGTGGAAACTGCATTGCGGGGTTATGGGCTAGCTTTTCACTTGACTGATGATCCACCTGCACTTAAGGCTGATGACAGTAATGTTACTGGACTCAAAACTTGGGGAATCAATGATGGAAAAGTGATGGCTGCTATTGTCAATAGTGTTAAGCAATCTATGATTATGAGTCTTTCTCCCTTTAAGACAGCCAAGGCTATGTGGTCTTACTTACAGCAGCGTTATGTTCAGGACAGTGGTGCTCTTCTTCACACCCTCATGCAAAAGATTCATTCAATTGAGCAGAATGACATGTCCATTGATGAGTACAATTCAGCCTTTGAAAGTATAATGGGACCATTGCTCTCTATGGTACCTCAGTGCACATCGGATGGGTGTCCAGCACATAAATTCATTGAAAAGTTTCTTACATATCGTTTTGTCATGGGAGTAAGGGCTGATTTTGAGTATATTCGTACACGGTTGCTTCATAATTCTTCTACTGTAACCATGGCTCAAGCTTTGTCTGATTTAATTGCTGAAGAAACTCGTCTCAAGACTATGTCAGTTAGTAATATGACAGTTCCTCACAGTGTGCTAGTGGCTTCTCAGAAGTTCAGTACATCAAGAGGAAAATCTTCAGAGCCTTGTGAGTATTGTCAGAAGACTGGTCATCGTTCAGAACAGTGTTTTGCTAAATATCCAGAGAAGCTGGCTGAATATCGTGCTCGTTGTGCTACTCGTGGGCGTGGCACAACTTCTACCCCTAGCGGCTCTGTGTCTGTTGCTGCTGTCTCATCTGTTGGTGCTTCTAAGTCGTCTTGGGTTCTGGATTCAGGGGCTTCATTCCATGTGACATCTGACCAGTCCCAGTTGGTTTCTTGCAAGCCGGTCTCTGATGACACTTCTGTTCAAACAGCTGATGGTACATCCTGTCATATCACTCATCAGGGTTCACTTTGCAACTCTCATTTTTCTGTACCAACTGTTTCTTTTGCACCTCAGTTATCCATGAATCTTCCATCGATTGGTCAAATTCTTGACCAAAACTGTTTTGTTGGATTTGATGACTCATCTTGTTTTGTTCAGGATCGTCGAAGCGGGACTGTGATTGGGACTGGCCATCGCCGTAGAGGTTCTCCTGGCCTCTACGTTTTGGATACCTTGCGCCTACCTTCTTCTGCTAGTTCTATTGCTCGTGTGTCAACAACTGCTTCGTCATCCGCCTCTTCCTTTGCCAAGTGGCATCATCGTCTAGGTCATTTATGTGGCTCTCGTTTGTCCACACTCATAAATAAAGGTTGTTTAGGTCCTACTTCTATTGAGTCTAGTTTTCATTGTAAGGGTTGCAAACTTGGCAAACAGATACAACTTCCATATTCCTCTAGTGTGTCTCATTCTGTTAGGCCTTTTGATCTTATTCATTCTGATGTATGGGGTCCTGCACCTTTTGCTACAAAGGGTGGTCATAAATATTATGTCATTTTTATTGATGATCATTCTCGATATACTTGGATTTATTTCATGAAACATCGTTCCCAGTTGTGCTCTATTTACCAGTCTTTTACTCGCATGGTTCATACTCGCTTTCTACTCTATTAGAGTTTTTCGCTCGACTCGGTGGTGAGTATTTATCCGACATTTTTCGCCAGCTTTTTGACCTCTGAGGGTACTCTTGCTCAGCTCTCATGTCCTGGTGCCCATGCTCAAAACGGTGTTGCTGAACGTAAACATCGCCATCTCATAGAGACTGCTCGAACACTTCGATTGCTTCTTTTGTTCCTACTCATTTTGGGGTGAAGCCATTTCCATCTTTGTTTATCTTATCAACCGACAACCATCGTCCAAATTGTTGGACAAGTGTCCTGGTGAAGTCCTTTTTGGTACTTCTCCTAGCTATGGTCATCTTCGGGTTTTTGGATGTACATGCTATGTTTTACTTGCACCTCGTGAGCGGACTAAATTGATCGCTTTCGATCGATCGAGTGTGTTTTTCTAGGGTATAGTTCTGAGCATAAGGGTTATCGTTGTTATGATCCTTCCTCTCGTCGCATACGGATCTCTCGTGATGTGACCTTTGTTGAGGACCGCCCTTTCTTTTATAACCCTTCTATTCGGTCTTCATATTCTCCCATAGAATCCACCTCGTTCTTGTGTCTTCCTCCTCTTTCATCCCATGAGGATATCTCTACATCATTCCCATCTGTTACCCTCATTCCTGATCCTCTAACTGCCATACACATTCCTGCTGAGTCCTCTTCCCCTCCACCTTACAAACCACCCATCAAACATGTTTACACTCGCCATCCCACTGAGCATCCGCCTAATCCCACCTCCTCGGCCAGTCCTGATGCTCCTGTTTTTGATGCAACTGACAATTTTGATGAGTCTCATGTTTTGTCTGATGAGTCACAGGTTGGTTCAAGATATAATCTTCGGGATCGTACCACTATCGAGCCTCCTGACAAGTTGGGTTTTGGACGTGTGGGTGCTATTGTTGATGAGCCCTCCACTTATCGAAAGCTTCTCATATTAGGAATGGCGACTTGCTATGTCGAGGAGCTTGTCGCCCTTGATCGTCTGAGCACTTGGGATCTAGTTCCTTACCGTCTCATGCGATACCTATTACATGCAAGTGGGTGTTCAAAGTTAAGACCAAGTCCGATGGATCTATCGAGAGGTATAAAGCTCGTCTTGTTGCTAGAGGTTTTCAATGAGACTCATGGACGAGATTATGATGAGACATTTGCCCCTGTTGCTCACATGACTACTGTTCGTACCCTGATTGCCATAGTTGCTACTTGTTCTTGGACTATCTCTCAGATGGATGTTAAAAATGCTTTTCTCCATGGCAATTTACATGAGGAAGTATATATGCATCCCCCTCCAGGTGTTGATGCTCCTTCAGGACATGTTTGTCGTCTTCGTCGTGCTTTATATGGTCTCAAACAGGCTCCTCGTGCTTGGTTTGAGCGGTTTGGCTCTATGATAAAAGTGCTGGTTTTTCACCTAGTAATCATGATCCCGCTTTATTCATTCATCTCTCCCACGTGGGCGTACTTTCCTTCTTCTATATGTTGATGATATGTTGATTACGGGAGATGATGTGGAACATATTTCCCATGTGAAGCAACAACTTAGTGAGCAATTTCAGATGTCTGACTTGGGTCCTCTCAGTTATTTCTTAGGGATTGAAGTTTTGCATTCTGCGAAGGGCTATTATCTTTCTCAGTCCAAATACATACAAGACCTTGTTGCTTGTTCTGGTATTACTGATGATCGGACGGTTGCAACACCTATGAATCTTCATTTACAGCTTCGTCCTACTGATGGTACACCTCTTGCGGATCCATCTCGGATCGGCATATTGTGGGCGCTTTTGTTTATCTCATCGTTACTGACGACATTTCTCATGCGTTCATATTTTGAGTCGGTTTGTGAGTGCTCCGACCTCGGTTCATTTTGGACATTTGCTTCGTGTCTTTGAGATACTTACGGGGACCTCATCTCAAAGTTTGTTCTATGCTCGTGATAATCCTCTTGACTTCATGCTTACTCGGATTCTACTTGGGCAAGTGATCCGACGGATCGTCGCTCACATCGGCTATTGTATTCTTCTTGGTTCGTCTCTCTTGCATGGAAGTCCAAGAAGCAGCAATAGATCTCGGTCTAGTCTGAGGCGAACTTGAGCACTCGCCACTACCACTGCAGAGATTGTATGGCTTCGATGGTTGCTAGCTGACTTTGGTATTTCCTGTGATGCTCCCACACCTCTTCTTTGTGATAATACTGGAGCCATACAAATTGCCAATGATCCTGTGAAGCATGAACTTACAAAGCATATTGGTGTTGATGCCTCTTTTACTCGGTCTCACTGTCATCAGAAAACAATTGTTCTTCAGTATGTGCCATCAGACCTGCAAGTTGCAGATTTCTTCACCAAAGCACAAACTCAAGAACAGCATCGGCTTCATTTGCTCAAACTCAACGCTGTGGATCCGCCTTGAGTTTGAGGGGGGGTGTTAAGGCCCATATTGGCCCATACTATGACTATATATATCCCTGATATCCCTATTGGAGACTTGATCTGCTCAATCCTCTAGGTTAGTAACATAGTTAATATTGTTTATCACATCTAAGATCGGTAAATATGTATTTCATGCAACTGTATTGTGTTCTGTTGAATTTCAGGTACTGGTAAATCCCAGTTTTTGAAGTTTGCTGCTAAATTGAGCAACCGTTCCGTGATCACAACTGGTCTCGGAAGCACCAGTGCTGGTTTGACTGTCACAGCTGTCAAGGATGGAGGTACCTATGTTTGACATCATCATTCCCTGTCAGAATTATACTTTATCATTGGTGTTGCTTTTTTCCCTCTGAAACTAGTAATGATTTTCTTGGTAGCATTTTTCTCATGTAACAATTTCAGTGCCATTTTTTTGCATTTAATGGCAGGGGAGTGGATGCTTGAAGCTGGTGCCCTTGTTCTGGCTGATGGTGGTTTATGCTGCATAGATGAATTTGATAGGTTCGACTGTCTCACTGGAAAATTTACTACCTAATACCTTTATTAATAAGGCAATCAATGCCCCTTGATTTTATCTGAGATTCAATAGATTCCAATTCCTAATCTATATAATAGAACTGGTCTGACACTATGAAAAATATTGAGAATGGATTATTTTGAAAGGATAGTGCTAAATTGTGTCATCTTTCAAATCAACTGATGTATCAGATCCATGTATATTTAGCTTTTAATGATCTCAGCTGGACAAGAAAAATATGACACTTGCACCTTACCTGAAATCTTCAATCTGAATCAGCTGACTTGCTGATAGCCTCTGCAGTTCTAATCTCCAATAACTTGATAACTGCTTTGCATATAATCCAATCTGTAAGCTCTACTCATTTATCCAGAAAGTTATCCAAAATTTTCCACCATTTTTTGTATGCTTGCTGTTTGCCCCTTACTTTTAAGAGTTAATTTGCAAGAGCTCCATGATGCTCAATTGCTCACCACAAACACTTTTTAACTCCTCTCCCCTGCTGTACTAATTCTTCTGTTTTTCACAGTTGACATGCCTTAGTTATAGCCTCATTTCAAAAGCCCTTGTGCAGGTTGAAATCAGGTACTTTAGAATGTGAACCCACCCTCAATATGCCCACTCGCCGACACTCATGTTCCTGCACAACCACACAATGATGTCCCAGATAATATGCCTGTGCACCTCAATTGTTATATCCGATATGTTTTCCATGATAGATGGATAGCTCATCTTATTGGAGTGCTGTTCATATTTTTTATAAGCTGTGATATGTTTTTTAATTCTTTGTCCTATTGCTAATTGTTTTAGAACATATTATTGTAGTGCTCTATGGCACCTAAGTCTAACATAATCATCAACATAGTATGCGAGAACATGACAGGACAACAATACATGAAGCCATGGAGCAACAAACAATAAGCATAGCGAAGGTACCATGCTTCTTTGACTCATTCAAACAATTGCCATTTAATGAGCTGTTCATGTTCACTAGTGTGCACTTTGAGTCAGCATTATTTGATTAAGCATTATTACTTCTTCCAGGCTGGACTGGTGACAACACTCAGTACAAGGACTACTGTCTTTGGTGCCACTAATCCAAAAGGGCAATACGATCCTAATGAATGTACTGCACTTACACAACAAGCAATATAGCCATGCTACTTAAATTAGAGTCAGAACTCAGAACAGTATTTTCAGGCATATTTACTTCTGCATTTTACTACGATAACACGCAATTTGTGTTACCATTGAGGGAGACTCAAAGTGTTTTATAAACACTAGACTACCACTACAATACCAAAAATGCCTTTAACACACACATACTAGTACACTGGTATCCTTGGCATTTTGATATATGCTCTTGGCAAATGATATTATGGCCGTTTTAATTTATTTTGATTCATTTGAAGGACTTCAATAGCATGTAAAAACTGTTTTCAATCTACATTAGGATATTAGTTTAGCAAGCCATCATGAAGCAAATGTATGCTTCTAAGCTGTTCCCATTGACCCTTGCAAAATTCTGGACAAGCGCTTATCCATTCTTATCGTGGTATCTTTGCTTTTCCATTTCAGCCTTATCTGTGAACACAACACTTTCAGGACCACTGTTGAGTAGATTTGACATAGTTCTTGTTCTCTTGGATACAAAGAACCCTGATTGGGATGCCATAGTTTCATCTCATATATTAGCTGAGGTACATTTCATTGCGTAGTGTCTTGCTTCTTGAACAAGTTTACCCTATAGGCATGCAAATAACCCAGCAGATTGCTATAATAAACATTTCTACTAAGCATAAACTTTTTGAAATTATGCAGAACATTGAGGCAAAGAAAGACAAGACCAATGATGCCGAAGTGGAGTGGACGCTGCCCATGTTGAGAAGGTAGAAAATATTTTGGTGTAAATGTTGATGTGTTTACTTCATTGACATGATAAGGTTGACCATAGAGGCTTGTGTTCAGCAATACAAATACGCGCTTTGTTATGTTCTATCAAATATTCAGACCTCCTTTTGTTGTCTTCGGCAAATGCTACATTGTCAGACCATAGTACCATACATAATAATTAGCTCAAAATTCCAAATGTATTTGTCTGATTGACTGTTCACTGCTGATAATTTTTATTATCTTTCATTGTCAATGATGTATTTTATAAATCCCAGGTATATCCACTATGTAAAGCAGCGGTTTAAACCAATGTTGACAAAGGAGGCAGAAAGAGTTATCTCGAGCTATTATCAGCTTCAGCGAAGATCAGGGACACAGAATGCAGGTTAGCCAAACATTTTTTTTTCCCAAAGAGTTTTGCAGGCTTGCAGCCTCTCAAAAATAGGATTTTGTGCAGCAAGGACAACTGTGCGCATGCTTGAGAGTTTGATAAGGCTAGCACAAGGCATGTTCTGTCATCTCCAATGGACCTTTCCCCTTTCACATATGTTATTCTGATTCGCACCATGCCTAATTGTTATGGTTTATTTTTCTCTGTTGTAGCACATGCAAGACTAATGTTCAGAAATGAGGTTACACAACTTGATGCTATTGCTGCCATATTATGCATTGAATCCTCCATGACAACATCTGCAATCGTAGACACTGTTGGAAATGCTCTGCACTCTAATTTTGCAGAGAACACCGATCAGGAATGTATCCTAACACATGATTTCATAGCCTACTTATTCAAGAATGTCAAAGATTTAACCGATGAAAACTTGAACTGACAATTATTTTCCTGCTCTTTCTTTTGTTTTGCTGTGTCCATGGAAGTTCCTGCCTATTTCTTTGGTGTGCCCTTTTGGGCAAGCAAGGATGTATAATACAGGCGATCTATTCTTTCCGTTAAATGTTAATTCTATCTTGTAAGGTCCATTTCTTGCTGTTGACTGGCTCATTGCCGTTTGAAATACTTCCATCTGGAAATGCATCCTTTTAAGTATATATTCTGTAAAATGACAAGCAGCTTTCCCCATACCTTTGTTTGACTTGACATGTCATAGATATCAAACAGGAGAAGATAATCCTTGAGAAACTTAAGACTAATTATTGACTTCCCATTATTCTAATACATAATATCTGATGCTGCAAGCCTGCAACCTGAAGATTAATGCACATATGGGCTCATCATCTGCAATTCTGCATAGTGATATGCTAAGGTGACCAGCTTGTTACTCTGGCTTGGAATCAACTGTTATCTGTATCGGTACTGAATTCACAGTTGCTAGGATAGGGAGACTGATAATCAGCAATTCTTAAATAAACTGCTAGTATTGCAGGTGCATAATGGCACAATACTGAATCTGTGTCTACAGTATACATCACACAGTAGGTGGTCGAGTTTTTAAGCTTTTGTACCACAACTATCTTAAAGAATAAAGAAAAGGTGTTTATAGAAGAGAAGAGAAGTACACTAAAGTGCACAGCCCACCTCTTGCATCGTTTGCTTGCCTAATTGATGCTTAGCTTTTCTTGATATGTGAGATTCAATGACTTATCATTCTATTGAATTCGTGCCTGATTAGCATCACTAACTATGCAGGATTGTGGTGGAACAAGATCTACCATTGAGCTCATGGTGTTTCTTAGGTACGGTTCTTTGAATATGGACATGCGTTTTTATCATCTTTTTTACAGTTGTATCAGATAGGCCAAATAATATGCAATGAACATTTCATTAGGGCATGTACAATAGTACGATGTCAGCTGTCTATGTGGCAGCTTTGCCACGTAAGATTTTCGCTAGTTGTTTTTAGTTTTGTCTTTAGATGACATGGAGGAGTATATAGACAACAGTCGTCTCTACTACTGTACATGCTTTTACCACTTTGATGGTTATATATTAATAATACATCTTCACACTCAAATTGCAATAAAATAACTTACTGAAATGTGTATATTTCATTCCAATCATTCTCAATCTTGTCTGTCGATCCTTGCGTAAATTGGTGTTACGTTTGACAGATATTATAGTTAATTTCATTTGATCTAATATCTTGCAAATCTCTGAGATTGCAAACCTATGTTAATACTGATTCTGATGCAACTGTGTCGAAAAAACAAACCATAGACCTACAATCAATATTAGAATCCACTGTCATCTACTAGTATGTTCGCTTTCTCGCAGCTATATGTTTACCATGTTCCCTTGATTGATAAATTAAAATCTGTTGCAAGGATCAGGAATTCAGGATGCAGTGCTTTTACCATCCATACCCACATTTCAGGGTATACTACCACTGTACTACCACTGATGTGGAGTGTGTAACTATTTTTGTTGGAACGACTAGTGTATTTAATTGGCAGTTTGTATCAAGTGCCAAATGTTGTATCAAGAACAAGAAGAGCTGGAATCGAAATTAAGAATATGATGTTTAGAAGAAGGTAACATAATTTAATCCCGTGGTGTATGTGCTTAATCGCAAATCTTATCATTTTTGTGCTCAACGCCCTTTACTTCCCCTTCATGCAGACGCATCTCAGAGCAGTCAGATCTAGGGTTCACAAAATCGACGATTTTTGACCGAAAATCGTGATTTTTGGTTGTATCAACGCTCTTGGCAATAAAAACCGCTTGGTAAATCGTGCAGTTCAAATGCAAATTTTAAAAAATTGAAAAAATTTAGCAAAAAGTGTTTTTTTTTTGAAATTTTTTGTGTGAGGTCCTGAGGTAATGCTAATGATACTATAAAATTTTCAGATGATTAGCAGACCTTTGTATTTTTACAAAATTCTGACATTGATACTGTCAAATATATGCTCTTCACTTTTTTGATTTTCTAGGGGCACAAAATAAAGTCTAATATTTCTTAAACTTTTTGTGTAATGTTCTAACATAATTTTAATGATGTTGTAAAATTTTCAGATGAGGATCAAACATGTGTATTTTTTAAAAATTATGAAAGTGCTACTATCATTGTATATACTCATCTATTTTTGATTTTATATGGACACTAAATGAAGTCTAATATTTCTGAAAATTTTAGTACATGATCTTTTGGCACTAATTATGGTTACATTAAAATTTCAGAATATAATTTTTTTTATAGAAATCTGAAAGTGTCTTTGTTTCTTTTCATTAATGGTTGTTTTGGTTTTTTTAGAAGCACTAAATGATTTCAAAAATTGTTTAAATTTCTCTGAGGTGTTTTATAGATTAATTGGGATTTTTTGTAATTTTTTATTTTTTTTAAAATTTCGTTTGGTGTGCTAAAAATAAAAAAATTGCTCGAAAAATTGAAAATCGAAGAAAACGATCAAAAATCGATGAAAATTGCTCGAAAATCGGTAAAATCACTTGATTTTCATTTTTTCCGCTGTTGTTTGACCGCTGAGTTCAAAAATTCTGAATTCAAACTTGTTCGGTTTCTATTGATTTTTGTTTGATTTTTACCATATTTCAAAATTTAAAAATCGTTTGAAAATCAAATTTTCAATTTTATTAACTTTGGTCAGATCTCACAACAAAGTTGGATGAGCGATTGGTCTTGAAGATGAGGAACCGGTGGGTGGTTGTAACCAGGGTTAACAAAACCGTACCGTGAGCGAATTTCGACACCTCGGCGATAGCGAAAACCGCTCGAAAACCGAACGGTATGGAAAGTCAAATCATTTTGAAATCTAGTCAAATCGACGAGTAAAGACCACTCGAAAATGTACAAAAACCAAGTGGTTTTTGGCGAAAACCGTCAAAAACCGAAGACAGTTGAAAATATGGGAAAAAAAGTACAAAAGGGAAAATTGCAAAAAAAATGTTGTAAAATTTAAAAAAATCCATTAAAGGCCAAAAAAATATAAAAATGTAAGAAATATATAAAAAAAGTATGGAGAAATACGAAAAAATTATGGCATGATCTTTCCTAAATATGGAAAAATTTTGACATGATATTTACTATATTTTAGATAATTACAAGTTGTAAAGTAGGCATTTAACAATAATATATTAGCAAATAATCTTTCATTTCAATATTACTCATATATCAATTCAACAAGTACAAAAATAGGCATTCATGTAATGACAAACAAATACTATTTATATATCGATACCATTCACATATCAACACTATTTACATTTCAATACCTTACATAAATTGCTTGCGTAAATAATTTGCAAGAAATTGCTAGTGTTAAATTGCACGTTGTACAACAAAATAAGTACATAATATAACGAGTGGTACAAAGTACAACTTCTATATTAAAATTTTGGTAGTTTATGCATGCATATAACAAGAAGTAAGCTTTTCAATATTGGATAACATTAATATATTAAAATATATCATAGCAAGATAATTTATATGTATACAAATATTGCTACTTGAACAAATAGTAACATTTTCGAGTGTCGTCCATTGCTACTAAATATAATTCAACAAATATTGCTACTAAATATAATTGAACAAATATTGCTACTAAATATACTTTAACAAATATTGCTACTTAACATAATTGAACAAATATTGCTACTTAACATACTTCAACAAATATTGCTACTTAACATAATTGAACAAATATTGCTACTTGAAATATTTAACAACTATTGCTATTTGACATACTTCAACAAATATTGCTACTAAATATAATTGAAAAAATATTGTCACTAAAATATGTTTAAGTAAATATTGCTACTTGACATACTTGAATAAATATTGCTACTAAATATAATTAAACAAATATTGTTATTAAAATATGTTAAAGTAAATATTGCTATTTGACATACTTGAACAAATATTGCTTCTAAAAATACTTCTAATTTCTTTTTTTAGGCTTTTTCTATTTTCTAGATTTTTAATGGCTCAAAAGCATCTCCAAACTTCTTCTTTTTTTCAAAAACATTTCACACCAGAGGTCATAAAGCAATTAATACTAGTTTTAGAGATTTTTTGGATGATTTTTTTTCCAATTTTTTGAATTTCAATTTCACCGGTAAACCGAGCGGTTTTACTTCTTGAACCAGAGTGGTACGGCCGAAAGCCACGGTTTTTGAATCCCTGTTGCGGCTTCCTGGCTGTTTTTATAGATTTTTTCCGTGCGGTTTGTGTTATATCCGCCCGAAAGGTCACTGATGGGTGGGCCCACTCTATTCGGTAAATTTCCCGTTCCATGACCCTTGCGCCTCGGGCCAAATCGCGACGCTCAGCAAAACCTTGCCTCCGTCCGCACGAATCACCAAACCCTCGCGCGATTTCCTATCGTTAATTAGCTCCTCCCTACGTCGCGATGGCCAGGCAGATCCGCAGATATGATGTTGCTAATGACGTTAAAAGCTAGATGGGACATCAAGATACCATGATTCACGCAGATACTATCTCAAAAAAGCATCGCTTAAGAGCATCTCCAGCAAGGGTCTCTAAAATAGGATCTTTATTTTGGATTTAGAGACTCCTCTTATTTTTTGGAGTCCTATTTTCAGAAGCCTGAAGTCAACAACATCCCCTAAATCTCAAATTTCCTATTTTACTTTTTTCTCCTATTTTGACATATCTACTATGTATAATCTTCATTTGACACCACTAAAATTCAATCAAAAATATTTGTAATACATAAAACATAAGCATATTAACATTTACAATTTAAAAACATGATATTTAAAATTTAAATTTAAAATTTTCAAAACATGATATTTAAAATTTTCAAAATTTTCAAAATTTTCAATGAAATCTGATGCAATGATTGCAACTCATCCAAAGAAAGACACGCTTAGTCTGCAGCGAACTAATGCAAACCATCCTTCACTTAACTCCCTATTTTAAGGTTTAGGAAATTTGGTTTAGGGGCTCCTAGGAATTAGGGTGAGGAGGCAAATTTAGGGCCTTCTAATTTTAGGGCTGGATTAGGGGCCTCTTTGGATCTGTATTTTTTACTAAAGTCCCTATTTTAAGGTTTAAGGGCTGGTTTAGGGGTCCTGTTGGAGATGCTCTAACAGAAAGCCCCCCGGGGGGTCAAATTGACCATTTTTAGTTTGGATAAGAAATTTTTAGTCTTTCCTTTTTTTTTTGTTGGTAAGCTTCGTGCAGATGTTTTCTACGGCAATGATTCAGGGATCTTGCTCTCCCTTCTTCCTGGTGCATGCCAAGAAAAAAAGGCCAACGACAGTGACTCAGCCCATCAGTACAGATCATTAGCTGCGGAAGATGTAAGAATGGAAGGGAGAAATTCAGTGTGTTTTTAGACATCTTCATGTCCTCATAAAGACCTACGATAACTGCTCACTGGTAACTGATGTAATAAACTCAATTAAACCCAATTAAACAGTCATTTGAAATCGCATTCAAACAAAATGAATAGAGAGGTAGCTCAACAAAATAAAAGATGATTTTAAGTCAAAAATCATGCTATCTTTTCATGCGACAAAACACGCATATGGGCACACATGTGTGGTTAGCCAAAGTCCTCATGCCATCTCCATGTTACGTGTCACATATTCCCTGAGATAGCAAGGATTTTATCTTATAAATTACCCTCCGACGGTGATGGACCCATGATTTTAGGATGGGTGTTTAGAGTTAACAAAATGTTGTTAGATAGAAAAAAGTAAATATCCATAATAACTAGCATCAAAAGACAAATTGTACGTACTAGGGATGACATCTTAAATTAATTTAGAGAAATTACAAAATAATTAAGAAACAATATAATTTAACTCGATGATTCTTCGTACCTTAGAAGCATCTGTGTTGTCTGAACTCTAACGTGCATCGGTGCAGCCCTTCCCCGCCCTCGTTGGCCTAGCCGCCGCCTCGCGCTCCACCGACCAGGCCCTACTCGTCGCCGCCTACTTGCTCATTACGACCTTGCCGACTGCTGACACGCTATTGTGGATTGGGTCAGGTTGCCCTGAAAGGCTGAAACGCGTCGCTCTACTTCAGGCTTGGTGACAGTTTGGTTTCTTGGTCATCTAAGGGTGTGTTTGGTTAATGAGATGAGATTAAATATGATAGGATGATCCTGTATCATTTGGTTCCATTGTTTAGGGTGAATGGAATGGTTCAACGTTCATAGGAAATATTCTTCAAATTTGTATCCCACCATCTAGGATGGGATGATTTTATTCAAGCAACCAAATGCATAGATGACTTTTTTCTTTAATCATCTCATACATGTACTATTTAGTACACTACACGAAAACACTGCTAATTCGTCGGCCAACAGCAATTTCGTCGGTCTAAAAAAAGCCGTCGAAAATGCCTACATAATTTCATCGGCCAAATGATACCGTCGAAAATGTCTACATAATTTCGTCGGCTATAATATAGCGGTCGAAAATACGTTTGCGATTTCGTTACCAGGAAAAGCCTTCGGAAAAGCCGATTAATTTCGTCGGTATTGTGTAAAAGCCGTCGAAAACAAGTAATTAATTTCGTCGGCCGAATAAAGCCGTCGAAAATATGTGGATAATTTAAATCGCTAGATTTGGACCGTCGAAAATATGTGTATAGTTTAAATCGGCCAAAATTGCCGTCGAAAATAAGTTGAGACCTAAAACCCTTGCTGGCCAAAATCTCCTCGCTCATGCCTTCTTTCCGCCCACGCCTCGCCACTTGCCACGCGCCGCCGCCGCCCAGTGCCGCCCACCACCCGTCGCCGGCCCGCCGCCGCCCACTCCAGCGACGTCGCCGCCCGCCCGCTCGCCCGCCCCCCCACTCTGTCTGGCGTCGTCGGCCCCCCCCGTCTTGCCACCTGCTGCTGCGAACCAGCATGGCGACGCCGCCGCGCCGCCCGCCGCCGCCTCCGCCGCTCGACGCCGCATCGCCACGTCTTCTCCAAGGTACCTCCACCTCAACTGAATTACATTGAGTTGGCACTAATTGAATCTGAAATATGTTCCCGTATGAATCAATTTGTTTAGCGTTTGAGCAGTTCCCGTATGCTTTTTCTTGTACCCTTTCTATTCACATTTGCTTGGTACATGTCTTTTGCGAGTGAGAGCCAAGAAGCAGCCCCTGTATTAGACGAAACTAAGATCCAATAACAAACCATACAAAAGATAACCATATCAAGGAGCCAACACATGGCAAAACCTGGAGCAAATGAAAGCATTTGAGTCACTCGCAGGCTTAAGAGATAGGTATATGAGAACTGAGAAGTAGACAAATACAATAAGCGGCTGTATTGCTTATCATTTCAATCGTATAGCATATGCCTTGTATTTCCTTCTTTTTGGGCTATGTAAGGACATTATGCTTGTGGATCTTCTCCACTACAAGATTGGCTAATGTTCATCTGAAACGCTGCAAGATGGTGCACTTAGTCCAAAGTCCAAATTATGTTAATAGATGTAAACATATTGCCTATCCTTTTGCTAGGGCAAGGAATGCTTTACCTTAGGAATGTTTCTGCAATGTGGTCACCTGTGTGTGTTTGCAACATCTTTATGTTATTCACATGCTGCAGGATTGTAACCCTAGACTTTCATGTTTTGGCCTCATGAAGAATAGTCGGGATGGAAAAAGTTATAGTACCAATTTGGCATTTAATTACTCCTCTGGAATACATGAGAACTGGTCGATCCCTTCTTACTTTTCTAACATTTTAAAGCTTGCTTTTACGTAGCTGTCCTTTCATGTGAGTTTCATGATCTAGGAAGAGTCTATCGACCGAGCTACATGGTCACCGAGCTTTCTTGGAAAGTCGATTTGTTGTAATTGTATCATCATATTCGTGATGATAGCCGCTATTCTCTACAAATATCATGAATAATTATAGACCCTAATATGTGATGAAATAGTATTAGGATTGGATGCTTAATGCAAAATGATCTGTTATTTTCTAGGATTTTTTTGTGAATTTTACGGGATTTTATATGTTAATTTATTTTTTTGATATTAAAATACTATTTTCGCTTGGTCGGTAGAAAATAACATTTGGTCGATTTAAATTACGTGCCAAAGTATTTTTGTTTCGGCCGTAAGTCGAAAAAAATAAAATTTTTGCCGATTTACTTTTTGCATTTTTTTTAGCGGTTAGGTAATTTAAAATAGCCACAAAACCGATTTAAATACTTTAATTTAAATCGACTTGGCCAAAAATACATATGCCACATAAGCACCGAGCACGGTTCGGGTGCATCGACCTGTAATTTCGACGGCCACGTAAGCCGTCGAAAATAACTTTATTTTCGTCGGTTGCCGACGAAAATCACTGTATTTTTGTCGTTTTTCTTCCGTCGGCCAAAAGCCGACGAAACTACGGAAAAAGCCGACGAAAATTGCTACGAAACTACGGAAAAAGCCGACGAAAATAGCTATTTTCGTCGGCTTTTTCCGTAGTTTCGTCGGCTTTTGGCCGACGAAAATAATGCGGATTCCTGTAGTGGTACAAACAACCAAACACACCATAAGAGGCAAACGACAGTCTCTCCTTTTAGTGCCGAAGCGGAATACCGAATGGCGGCTAATGTGGTTGTAAATCTTGCTAGCTTCAGCAGCTTCTTTGTTTGCTTCATCATCCACTTCCGTCTACGACTCTGGCCTACTGTAATAATATGAGTGCGGTTTACCTTTCTTCAAACCCTATTCAACATCGACGAACCAAGCATGTGGAGATTAAAATTTGGCAGCAGTATCAACGCTCTCAACGCTGATATTGAGGGGATATAAGACAGGAACACAATAGGCTTCACAATAGGCTTATTGTCCGATTGCATCCATGCCGTCCCGGATGAGCTACAGAACCCAATCACATCAAATATTGCCTGCCGTGTTATATCCGGATCGTGCATAGTTCTTGGGAGTACAAGTCAAGTCTCAATCTGTATAGATATGTTTTGTATAGATAACAATCTCCAGATTGATCCTGTAAATCTTATGTTGCACATGCACTATATATAGTCAAGGCAATACAATGTTTTCGACGTGTGCGGTACTAATCTTGCTTTTAGACAATATGATACTAAAATCACGTGTGCTCTCGAATTTAGAGAGGGAATGGGCCTCGGACTATGGGCCCATTTCCAGCAGCTCCTCGTATTAGTCGACCATTCCATCTGCTGGTTGTATACACGTAGTAAAAAAGGCTCTGTAGGGGAGAAGGGAACAAGATGGAGCTCGGATTAGCACATGGTAAGTTCGAATTTAAAATTTCACATGGTAGAAGATTTTTTTTAGTTTATCCAACGCCCATACTAAAAATGTTATCATAATTGAACTTGACTAATTTGCGAGCGAGCGCGTAGCTCGTTGGCTGAGTCACTCGTCGAGCGCTCACCCCGCCCGCGTTCGAGCGTCGCTCGGCGCGGGCGTGCGTAGGGGCGTGTGCGTGCGCGTGAGTGCGTGTGCGGGTGCATGTGTGTGGAGTATATGCGTACTTAGCTCGTTCGGTGATTCTTTTTCCATACTCTACGTCAAGCGATCTGCCAGTCACTGTCATGATGGTGTCTCACGTGTAAGTGCATGTCAGAGTTGATGAGTTGGGTGTGTGCGCCAGTTAGCAAATTGATTAGTAAATTAGTTCTAGAATGCATGACTAGGAGGGGCTGCACGTAGAGTGATTGTGGGGTGCAAGCTTGTATGCGTATGTGTGAGTTTGTATGTGCGTCGCTTTGAGATGGTGGTTAAGGCAGGACAAGATGGCAATAGAGGCTGTCTGTGTGTTTTGTCAGCGATGTGTTCTCGTGTAGTTATGTTCACAAGAAATTGTGTAAGCAGGTGTGTGAGATTGAGCCCGCGCCGCTGTGAAGATGCGAGGAGATTGATGAGGTGTGTCCAGGACTTTGAGAAGGTGTGACCGTCGTCCTGCAGTCGATTCCAAGCATGTGAAGATAGATTTGACGAGTTGAGTCCAAGACAATGAAGAGTGTGCCATGTCTTGAAGTCAAGTTTGAAAATTTTGAGTTACAAGATTAGAGGGTGATTGTTGGAAACTAATCTTGTAACAGGTTATTAGATAGCTATTAGCTACGTCATTAGTGATACGTGCATTAGTGTGAGGCATGCACGGGCGTTAGTTATGGGTCAAACCATGCATGTTCATGCATGGTGGACGGGTGCACCATTGTTATGTTGGCCGAGTCTTCAGCCTGGCCATGACATGATTAGTGGATGAATCAGTCCGGTAGTTGGCTAGTAATTCGGAGAGGTGGCCTGCATGTTATTGAGTCGTGGAGGCTGTATGCCTCTATATATATCATGTACTGTAGTTAAGAATTAAGTGGAAATAAGAAGAGATCAGAGAAAAGCCGGCAAGTTGTGCCACCGGGCTAAAAACTCGTGTTCTTCTGTTCATTTTCACAAGTGCGTGTGTTTCACAGAGAGAGAGAGAGAGAGAGAGAGAGCAATGTGCGAGTTCTCTCCGGGAAGTGCCTGGGCCAACAATGAAAAGCTAATAAATTCTTTAAACAGCTCAGCTTTTGATCAGCTTTTAGCATAAAAAGTCATATATAACTAGTAAAAGTGAAAAGCTGAAATCTAGGCTAGACCTAATTTTGCAGCCTATTGTTGAGAAAAATTAGCTATTTATCAAACAGTCTCTTATAAAAAATTACAACCACTTTTCAGCCCAGAAAGCCAAAAAAGCGGTTTTTCAGAAAAGCTACAGTTCCCTCAAACCGGTCCTAAAGCCTATTTAGGAGGTGTTTGGCACAGCTCCAACTCCACCAAAATCCGTGGAATTGGTGGAGCAGGTTATTCTTAGCTCCAGAAATTTATAGAGCTGAAGTTATGAATACATTAAAAATGTTTAGGTGGATCATCTTATTTATATTTTAAACTAAAAATATAAACTTAATTTACTTTATTTTAGCCTACAAACTCTAGATCTAAAGTGAAGTTAGAGTCTAAAATACTGCCAAATATAACCTTACAACCGGAGACACAAAACCAAACAAGCAGATTAGGTACGTAGGATCGGATGGTCTGGCCCATTCGATAGTACATATCTACATTAAAAAAAATTCAGACACATATTTTGTGGTACTCCAATGAGTATTTTAGTCAATAGTAGAAGCTAAACTAGCTACCACTTTAATTTCTAACAGATTCATGAAAACTATGTTTCAAGGGGTCATGTGCCTAGTCCTGGCGTATGTCCACCGATGCCTGTTGTTGACAAACATCTTTCAAACATGTGACAACAGACTAATACATAATTTGTAACCTACAGTGTGCTAATACGTAATTTCAAAATTTCCCAACGTATGCCCACCAATGCATGCCATCAATGCCATGTTGTTTCTTCACTCTCAGTTGTCAATTCTTATTCGATTCCTGAATAAAAGAGCTCAGCGACAGATACGACAGTAAACATGGAACGGCTCTTTTTTTTTCCAGGGGAAGTGGCGGATCCAGAATTTTTGTAATGGATGTTCGGAATTACAAAAATATTGTTCAATGTAAAAATAAACATTCACAATAGGGACAATATAAAGGTTCGCAAATCATGATTCACCGGCATTACAAATCAACGTAACGAAAGAATAGAAGATTGATTTTCGAATAACTGAATTTAGGATTTCACCTGGGCAGGGGGGGCCCATCCTCAGCGTCACGGCCACAGGGTGGATTTTAGCCTGCCTTGCAGGCATGCCTCTCGCTGAATCCGCTCCTTCCTCCAGTTCGGTCATCTCTGTATCAATATTTCTAAGTGTTGAGCAGTGGCAATCAACATAACGGATTTTACCTGTGCAATTTTTACAATCAGTAGAAAGCAGACATAACATATTGCCATAATCAAAGTATCAGACAAGCAGTACTGCAGTAGCAAACTATAGCAATCAATGAATCAACATAACGGATTTCAAACAAGCAGTATCTAGTAGCAATCAAGTAATCAACATTATGTCTGATTGCTCTGAATAAAATTGCTCAGGGCTGAATATCGGAAGGTGTGAATAACTGAATAAAATTGCTCGGGCTCACCGGCTCAGGCCTCAAGAGCGGTGAAGGCGTGAAGTAGTCAAACTGAGCAACGCGCCCCTGCTTCCACACGTCAGGCGTCATTGGGCACTGGTGGTCCAGCGTGCCCCTGCTCCCCCGCGCCATAGTGGCGTAGGCAGCCCCGATGGCCTACTCCCCCGTGCCACGGCCCCATAGGCAACCCTCCACGCCTTTGCCCGCCTATCGCCTCGTCATGCGTTAGTAGTGAGCCCTCCGCGCCTCCACGGCAGCATGGCCCGTCGCCCCGTGACCCCCATCAACCCTTCGTGGCCACCGGTTGATCTAGACTCTAGAGTGTCGCTGCGCCGACGGCTGGTGGATCTGGAGGCTGAGTGGCAACGACGCCTGACGGAAGTCATGGAACAGATGTGGATCTACCGATCTGGAGGCGCTGTGCCACAGGTCGCAGGAGTACTGCAAGTGAGGATGAGTTTTCGCGATTTGGGGTTGGGCCGCGTGAAGTTGGGCCAGCCGGCCAGGCTGCGGAGCTGCGATGGATTGCCATTGCCGATTGGAGCGGGTTAGGACCAGTATACACCCTTAATTTCGTATTTTCAACAAACTTTCTATTTTATACATGTAATATACCTATTAAATATTGATTTTCCCCTAAAATTTTTAGGTGTACATCTGTACACCCATGTTCTAATACCAAATCCGCCCCTGTTTAGGGGATGCTTATGTATAAAGTGACTCGTGTTTACTTATTTTTTCCTCATTTGAAAATTTTGCTGAAATAGTATTGTATATGCCATTAAATATTCCCTCAATTTCATGATATTTATCCACAACTCACTATTCTCATAGACTAAAAAAACACTAAATCTAATATATAGTTGCTGATAAATGACCATAAATATCCAAATTAAATACATACCACAATCAATTAACATCTTTCAGAACTTTTAAGGGCATGTACAAAGATTGAGCCCGACTCAATCTCCTAGGCAGTCCACGTCAGCAAGAGTCAATTCGCATACAAAGAGCTGTCTCTAAAGCTGTCTCTTCATTAAATGCCTGATAATTAATTTTCTGTATGCGTCTCTTTTACGGTAGGAGATGCTAGGGTGAAAGGGCAGGTGATGTCGCCTAGAGGGGGGGTGAATAGGCGAATTACAATTTTACAATTTAAAATGCAGCGGAAATAAAACACTCAAAGTTTTCAGTCCGGAGTGTCCGGGGATTTTATCCGGATACTCCGGTATAAATGTCCGGACTATCCGGGCCAGAGGTTCGGACACTCCGGATTGGAGACTTTGAATGGCCGAGGGGTTCAGCTCGGAGTCTCCGGACATTTTCTCCGGATACTCCGGTATAAATATCCGGACTATCCGGGGTAATTGTCCGGATATTCCGGGTTGGGCACCTCGAGATGAAATTTGAAATTTCTCCAACTTTTAAACAATCTACTTGAACACAAAGATGATAAACACTAGCAGGAACCTAGATCAAGTAGATGCCTAGCGAAAAACTCAATAATCAAATAGATCGGGCAATTTCAAGATTCAAAATCAAGTAATAAAGTAAGGGCAAGAGGCAAACTTGAAGACAACGATTTTTCACCGGTTCGGATCCTTGAGGATCCTCGTCTCCGTTGAGGTGGCACCAAGCCGGGTCTCTTTCAACCCTTATCCTCCGTGTTGCACTTTGCACTCATGGCCACCCTTGGCCACCAAAGACACGGGGTCTCTTTCAACCCGCTAGTCCGCCTTGTTGCACCTTGCACTCATGGCTTTCACTTCTTTGATTCCTTCCCTTGAGGCGGAATCGGCCTTCACAAACTTCCCACTACCAACCACACAAAGCTTGTGGCTCGTGGCGACCTCCTAGCCGCCTAGGAGTCCTCAACCTCCAAGAGTAACAAATGCTCATGAAGAACAAGCTTGGAGATGAAAATCAAGTGCTCAAACAACTCAAATCACACTCAACCCGAGCACTACCCTCTCTCACACCCAACCCTTCACTCAAAAGGGGATCACTAAGATCTAGGGTTAGAGGGGCTTTTGGGAGCTTAAGATCACCAAGAATACACCCCAAAGGACCAAGGAACCACCCTAAAAACTCTCCTCCAACGGCTACCCAAGAGGGGGCTTTAAATAGAGGTCCCCAAAAACTAGCCGCTTGAATCACAAGAAAGTCCGGATACTCGGACAATTTTACCCGAATGTCCGGACTAAATGTCCGGATACTCGAATCATCCGGATACTCGGATGACCTAACCGAGAGACCCAACCGGATACTCCGGATCGGACTCAACAACCGAGCAAAAACGAGCATAACTTTTGATTCCGGACTCGATTTAAGTGATTTTGGACTCTATTGAAAGCTAAGAACAAGGACTACTCAACCAACAAGGTCTCACTACCCAAATCTCAAAGGATAAATCCAGATTTCACCAAGAATCCAAGAGAGACCTACAACTTTCACTTTCCTAAGCACCACCAACACCACTCTCTCTAAATTTCACAAGGATGGATCACTTGAGCACTTGACACATCTAAAAGTCATTCAATGGAGCATCCCTCTTAATAGTACGGCAATCCTTAGACTCAAATTAAATCAAAGATAATACAAGTCTAGAAATAATCACTTGCCGTCTTCTTTCTTAGTGCCGGTGCATGACGACCTTCACCATATAGTTGATGACATCTTCGTCTTGTCCAACTTGACTAGATTCACCTCATGAGACTCTCGTCATATCGACCTTGACTTGATCATCCTCTCCGACGATCTCCACGCCAAGTCGATCTTGACTTAGTCCTCAACTCTTGGTGACACCGCCGTCTTGTTGACCTCGGCTTAACGATCATCCTCCAAGATATCTTGGTCATCATACACACACGGGACCTAATTCTTTACAAACCACTCATGAAAGACATTAGTCCCAAAAGCTCAATAGATATGAATAAATTGATATTTGTGAGCAGTTGATTACCACAAGTGTTTCATATAAAAAGGCACAACATAAATGGAAACACTTGACGTAAGAAATATTCTCTACTAAGTGCATCATGATGAATATGTAATTGATCTATATGCACTAGAGAGATAATTGCCGATATGATGAATCAATTAAATCATGGCATGGATCACAGTCTTTACTTTAAATGAAGCACATGATAGAATATACACGAATTGTACATGTGCAGATAATATTTGGAATAGGAGTAAATATGTGATCCAACTCTAGATTAAACTTCACTACGAGAGGTGCATGAGAAGATACACAACTAAAACATGCATGCACCAAGACAATCTATAGCAATATGAAGTTTAACTCTAGTTAATACATGCATACTAAAAACAAAGCACATAATGAACTCAAATGAATATATATGTACAAATAAATATGACATGAACCAATGTGCATATATAATCAACATGCTACTTGGAGTTCACTATGCATTTGCACAAAAGGAATGCAATAACAAATATAGATCAGATACCAAAATTGCATACCTTATCTTTGCTTAACCATTCCACTTGATTTTCCTCTAAATAGATGAGACTGATACTCAACTAGGCAATAATACGTTAGTCTCATAGCAATATAATCATATTAGAGGTTTGTCATTTGTTAAGCACTAAGTTAAGCATTTACTCAATTACATAGATTGTCATTATATGTGTTTGTCATTAATCACCAAAATAACATAAGTGCCTAGATGCACTTTCAATCTCCCCCTTTTTGGTGATTTATGACAAACCTATTATCAATTGCACCAAATGACAATATTAAAATATTTAGCATTAAAACAAGCATGAAGAAACAATAAGAGATCATACTTACAAATTATCCCTTTTTGTCAATCAATTAGGGAACAATTGATAAATCCATAAATTCTCCCCCTTTTGTCATTAATCCCAAAAAGGTGCTTAAAAGATCCTTATTGTCTATTCAATAAAATATGTTCTCCCCCTTGATTGCACACTCAATAAAAAGATTAGGGAGAACAAAATAAAAATAAGGAGCTAGGAATATGACAATAATATTAAGCTCCCCCTAAATCTAGGCAAGATATGATACCAATTATATCCAAGATTTAGGTAATAGATGTTTCTAATTATACCAATTTAAAGTAGTCATGATTCACAGTATATAAGTGATGCTTAAACATGACACATGAATATGATTTCACATGGAGAAGATTTATTCTTTAAACATCAAGATCATATAGCAAATTTATATAATTTAAGTACATGCTCATGATCAAATTAAATTCTAACAATCAAGAATTTCATAAACTTATCAAGGGCATACCTCTTTGCAATGTGTCACCCATATGTACCCTTTAATTCTTGATAATGCCAAATGCAAGTTAGATGACACTTCAAAACAATTTAGAATTAGAGGATACCTCTCGAAAGATACCAATTAATGATATCAATTGAAAGATAGAACACCCTTTAGAATGACACAATTTAGCATAATGGTGTGAAAAGACATTATTGAATATGGTCAAAAAGAAACACGTCCCTTTGTCGATTCTTGTCCACCGCATGTTCGAATCGGTCATGATCACGCGCTTACCTTAGATCCCTCGGACTATGGAGCTCTTCTCCATTTCCTTCATCCCACCGTCGAAGATGACCCCTTTTCCAATACCTTGAACATCAATAAACAAGCACACGATTTTCGAGAACAAATATCTTTTAATTTGACCCAAGTTAGTTTGATAATGTCTAAGTACAACATGCACGATATAGATGATATACAAGACAATACTATTTGCACGATAGATACCAATTGAGGATATCATTATACCAATTGACAATAAGAATATTTGAAACTCATTCAAATTTAATCTTGACATCCACTTGTAAGAGAGACAATGGGTAAAACACATTCAAACTCACTCTTGAACTTACAAGGGAAATTTTCTCTTTTCCATAATAAACTCCGAGTTATGCAAGAGACGAAACATTTTGAGGCTAAGATACAATTAAATCCAATCTCCAGAAGAACTTAGCCAAAAGATGCACTTTCATTGGAATGAAAACTTAAATAGATATGCTCCACTTTGAAGCTTGGAGCAACGAATAAGTTCATTTAGTTTCATCTTGAAAGGTTTGCCAAGATTCCAATTTAAAACTCTCAAAATCTCAAAAGATTCAAATAGCAGCACAAAATCAATTATAGCTTTTAAACCATTGCTCAAATGCAAAAATCATCAACGCGAAAAAGATCCATCTCGAAATTCTCTTCGAGGACTGTGAAGACCGAAAATTCATTTGAGCAAAGGAAAACCCCGAAAACTTGACAATAGTGAATACTGAATCGAAGGTTTCGGGAAAAGAAATCTCGCTTTGAAATGGTCCTTAGGATGAAAACAAGAGCAAACGAGCTCCCAAATGATTTTAGATGAATCATGGAGCCATGAATTGGGTTACCTTAGTTTTCATCACAAGGAAATACTCAAATCATCTTAAAGGTAAGCAAGATTTCAAAAATGCAAAGTGCTGAAAAATTCAGTTTTGACATTCCATTGAAGCTTTTTAATAGGGCTGAAAGAAGGTTCAAACAAAGTTCATAAATTCTGAAAAAATTATGCAATGAAGTTCAACTATAGAGGATCAATTCTTATAAGGGTGGTCCCCTCAAATTATGCTCTGATTTGGAGATACAAAAATCACAAATCAGCTCAAAACTAAGCAAAATTCTGAATTTTCAGCCTTTTGATCAAAGTGAGAAAAAGCCATAACTTTTTCAAATGACGTTAAAATCATTTGAAATTGTGCATAAATATACTTTGGACTCCTGAGAAACTTTTCCAAAAAGAATTTTTCAAAAAGGGGTCTCCAATCAAAAGATATGCCAAATTTTGCTTTGTAGGTTTGATTTTCAATCAAAGAGAAGAAAAGTCAAAACTTTTTCAAATTAAGTCCAAGTGATTTGAAACTTTTCAGAAATGAACTTTGAACTATTTAGAAAGTTTCGCAAAAAGAATTTCCTCAAAAGGAATTTTCTTACAAAAGATATGGCAGATTGCGCTTTGAAGGTAAAAAGAGAAGTTCAATTTGCACCGAATACTCAAAACGCAATCCGATTTGAAATTTATGGAGATTTGAACTTTCATGACTTTGTATGAGTTAGAAATACTATTTAAAGCCAAGAAACATGAAGAAATCCAATTCAAATAGCAAAACCCACAATATGCAAGAATGGGTCATTTTGGGTCAAATGAAGAATTTTGGCCAAATTCAAATAGCTATAACTTTTGAACGGTTGGTCGTTTGGAAAAACTTTGAACTAAAGAAATGCTCAAAATGACCAACCCTACGAGTTTTATATTGATCACTTTTTCAAAAACTCAATAGATTTCAACTTATGAAAATATTTCATTTAATCCAAAATCAAGATCCTATAAGATCCATTTGAGGCCAAATTTGCTATTTTGTTTCTAAAATAGAAATTTTTACTCCGAAAGCATTGTAAAACATTTGAAATACATATTTGAGAACTTTTATAAAGATTTTCACAAATATTGGCCTTTTAAATACATTTTTGACTTTTTGACCAAAAACGGCTCATATGCATGCATATGCTTTCAACATTAATCCAAAAAGTATCAAATGAAGTCAAATAGCCATGAGATTGTGCAAAAATGGTCCATGGACATCCAAGAGACTTCTCCAAAAAGAATTTCTCAAATATCACCCTCCAATCAAAAATAGGCCATTAAGAGCATTGGAGGTTTAGTTTTGATATTAAGTCAAATAGAGTCAACAATTTCGCAAATGAGTTCAAATAAATGTGAGAATTTCTAGATATGAACTCCATATGCGAGCGAAGGTTTTTCAACTAAAATTTTCAATAAATCAATTTTTTTTGAGAGATATGGTGAAAGATGTATTTGAATCACATAAAGGATTAAGATTTTCACCAAATCCTCAAAATGGAACCAAATGAGTTTTGAATGGAAATGTGCACTTATATGGCTTCATTTGTGTTAGAGAGATGTTTATAAGCCTATTAGCATAATCAAATCCATTCAAATTGTAAAAACCAACTTTATGCAAGAGTATGCCAAATAAGATCAAAAGAGAGATTTTGATGAACTTCAAAAAGGCATTTTGCAATAAACCTTGGTAAAATTCATGAAACCAATATGAAATGCTCCAAATGATCAAGATAAACATCAAACACACCATTTAGAGCAATTTCAAAGTAAAAAAGGCATTCGAATTCTTAAAGAGATGAATTTGGCAATAAAACCTTTAAGTTTCAAGAAATTCTCTAGTTTTGCCAAAGTGAGCTTAAGTGGGTATTTAATCTTTCCAAAAGCTTATATGAGTTGCAAATACCCTTGTGAGTCAACTCATAGCATGAAACTTGACTCATTTGGCAAAACTCACTTAAGTGCTAGAAATGGACCTTTTGATCAATTCAAGTTTCTAAAGCGAGTTTCAAAACCTCATAGCTTCAAATACGTTGGTCATTTGAAAATCCTTTGAATACTGAAAATTATTAAGAATGACCAACTCTAGGATTTTTGTTTTGAAATTATTTTCAAAATCCTTTTACCTTTAAATCTATGAAAATTATAAGTTTAAATCCAAAACAAGATACTACTATCTAGATTTTGGGCATGAAACTCATTTTCTTTTCAAAATAGCTTTTTGCAAAGCCAAAACCTTTGAAAAACCTTTTGAAAACATTTTTATACATTTATCAACTAGTTTTTCAAAAGATTACTAATAGAGTACACAAATTTTGAGTTTTGGCTAAAAGGCTTGATTTTGAAAATATATATTAGCACTTATATAAATATGGGCACATGTAGGGACATGATATACATGATTATGATTTAGCACTCCCCCTAAATGTGCCACTATCCCAAATTTGCTCAAGATTGCAATCAAAACAATTAATAAGCATGAGCAAGCATATAACAAGCAATCTAAATTGATTTTCATGAAAAATGCAATATAACCTACACAAGGCTATAAGCTATAAGAATCAATTTAAATACTTGTTACCCGAGGTGGCATTGGCTCATGATGGACTTGATTATCTTTATGCTTGGTTCCAACTTGTAATTGATGAAGTCCTTATATTCTTGAAGAAGCCAAGCGTCCAATCCATCCCATGTTACCTAAAAATCTTTTTGGTGGTTTTTGGTACCCAATCCTTGTTGGGTCCAACAATGTTAGTCACAATAGATTTAGGAACCCAAATGCTCCTAATATTAGTAGTCTTAGGTGAACTAACATGACTAGGAATAGGTTTGCGATAATTATTCCTCCTAGGCAATTGATTGGCATTTTTGTAGTAAGGCTTAGGAGGACAATGATACTTAGCAAAACTATTTCTAGTTTGATCTTTTCTAAGCATATGATTATTAGAGTTATGCATTGGCTTAGAAGATCTAGCATTTCTAGCAAATGTTTTGCTATTTTTATTTTTCCTAAGCACATGATCAACATGATTTTTCATAGTCTTAGGAAATCTAGCATTATGAGCAAATACATTTCTAGATTTATATCTCCTAAGCAATTGATTGTCATTATTTTGCATAGACTTAGAAGAATTGTCAAATTTGGTAAACACATTACCATCTTTGTCTTTCCTAAGCAAATGATGATCATTGACAATAATAGGCTTAGGAATGATACCTTTGGGACAATCCTTACCGATGTGCCCCTTTTCCCGACAATTGTAGCAAGTGTGCTTTGAGCGTCTCCTTTTCTTGACTTGCCCTTTGTCGGTTTGCCTCATTGTTGATTGTTGTGGCTTGATCTCCACTTTGTTAGGGCACACGGAGGCGAAGTGGCCCTTCTTGTTGCATCCGGCACACAATCGTCTTCATTCTTGCATTGTGCTTCTTCTTGATCTTCTCCTCTCGGAGTTGTAGCCGAGTCCTCGCTTATCTTGAGGCGCCTTGGCTTGCTCAAGATCTCATCGAGAATGGCTTTTCCTTTTACGCACTTCTTCAAGTCATTTTCTAATCTAATGACTTGCGCTTGAGCTCTTTATTTTCCTCTACAAGATTAGCATCTAGATACATAGAGGAACTAGAAGAAATTTTGTTAGAGCAACAAGGTAAATCATCGTTAGAAGTGGACATGCATTTATTTGATGAAGTATTAGAGTTGACATTTAAGCATTGCATTTCATCAACTAAATTACATGAAATTCCTATATCCACCTTAGGCTTATGAATTTCTTTGAGAAGGAGGGATTCATGATCTTCTTGAAGCATATTATAATTATTTTGAAGTGATTCATGTTCAAGCTTCAAATTTTATATTTCTTTTCTCCTTCCCAAGACATTCATTGAGCTCCTTTAACATATTGAAAAATTCTTCACAAGAAAGCTCATCATCATCACTTACCTCATTCTTACCTTTCGCCATGAAGCAACGGATTCGAGAAGAGAGTGAATCTTCATCGTCGCTTGAGGCGGAGGTTGAGGTTGATGGAGATGTCGATTCTTCCTCACTTGAGCTTGAGGTGGAGCTTGAGGTTTCATTTCCCGACGTCTCTTCCTTAATGCACTCCTCATTTGAAGACGCGGATGATTCAAATAGATCTTGAAGATTTATCCACATCTCATGAGCGCTCTTGAGTTCGCATATGCTATCAAAAATTTCATCGCTCACAACCCAAAATAATATGTTAGTAGCTTGAGCGTCGAGATGTAGGCATTTCGTCTCTCCTTCAGTTGGATTAACTTCGTTCAATGGAGACGAAAAGCCAACATCTACAATCCACCATATTTGGGGGCTCATGGATTTAAAATGAATAGTCATAAGAGATTTCCATAAAGCATAATTTGAGCCATTTAATACAAGTAGATCATTTGAGTGCTCTACTCCTCTAGTCGACATCTTTAACTCTCTAGACGGTTAAGTCTAATAAAATGAGAGCCCTAGCTCGATACCAATTGAAAGGGCGGTGATGTCGCCTAGAGGGGTGAATAGGCGAATTACAATTTTATAATTTAAAATGCAATGAAATAAAACACTCAAAGTTTTCATGCAGAGTGTCCGGGATTTTATCCGGATACTCCAGATAAATGTCCGGACTATCCGGGCCAGAGGTTCGGACACTCCGGATTGGAGACTTTGAATGGCCGAGGGGTTCAGCTCGGAGTCTCCGGACATTTTCTCCGGATACTCCGGTATAAATATCCGGACTATCCGGGGTAATTGTCCGGATATTCCGGGTTGGGCACCTCGAGATGAAATTTGAAATTTCTCTAACTTTTAAACAATCTACTTGAACACAAAGATGATAAACACTAGCAGGAACCTAGATCAAGTAGATGCCTAGCGAAAAACTCAATAATCAAATAGATCGGGCAATTTCAAGATTCAAAATCAAGTAATAAAGTAAGGGCAAGAGGCAAACTTGAAGACAACGATTTTTCACCCGAAGTTCGGATCCTTGAGGGGATCCTACGTCTCCGTTGAGGCGGCACCAAGCCGGGGTCTCTTTCAACCCTTATCCTCCCGGTGTTGCACTTTGCACTCGCCGGCGGCCCGGTCACCAAAGACACGGGGGTCTCTTTCAACCCGCTAGCCGCCTGGTGTTGCACCTTGCACTCATGGCTTTCACTTCTTTGATTCCTTCCCTTGCGAGGCGGAATCGCCTTCACAAACTTCCCACGGCCAACCACACAAAGCTTCGGTGGCTCGAGGCGACCTCCTAGCCGCCTAGGAGTCCTCAACCTCCAAGAGTAACAAATGCTCACGAAGAACAAGCTTGGAGATGAAAATCAAGTGCTCAAACAACTCAAATCACACTCAACCCGAGCACTACCTCTCTCACACCCAACCCTTCACTCAAAAGGATCACTAAGATCTAGGGTTAGAGGGCTTTTGGGAGCTTAAGATCACCAAGAATACACCCCAAAGGACCAAGGAACCACCCCAAAACTCTCCTCCAACGGCTACCCAAGAGGGGCTTTAAATAGAGGTCCCCAAAAACTAGCCGCTTGAATCACAAGAAAGTCCGGATACTCGGACAATTTTACCCGAATGTCCGGACTAAATGTCCGGATACTCGAATCATCCGGATACTCGGATGACCTAACCGAGAGACCCAACCGGATACTCCGGACTTAAGTCCGGATACTCAATGGACTCAACACCCCGAAACGAGCATAACTTTTGATTCCGGACTCGATTTAAGTGATTTTGGACTCTATTGAAAGCTAAGAACAAGGGCTACTCAACCAACAAGGTCTCACTACCCAAATCTCAAAGGATAAATCCAGATTTCACCAAGAATCCAAGAGAGACCTACAACTTTCACTTTCCGCACCACCAACACCACTCTCTCTAAATTTCACAAGGATGGATCACTTGAGCACTTGACACATCTAAAAGTCATTCAATGGAGCATCCCTCTTAATAGTACGGCAATCCTTAGACTCAAATTAAATCAAAGATAATACAAGTCTAGAAATAATCACTTGCCATCTTCTTTCTTAGTGCCGGTGCATGACGACCTTTACCATATAGTTGATGACATCTTCGTCTTGTCCAACTTGACTCGATTCACCTCATGAGACTCTCGTCATATCGACCTTGACTTGATCATCCTCTCCGACGATCTCCACGCCAAGTCGATCTTGACTTAGTCCTCAACTCTTGGTGACACCGCCGTCTTGTTGACCTCGGCTTAACGATCATCCTCCAAGATATCTTGGTCATCATACACACACGGACCTAATTCTTTACAAACCACTCATGAAAGACATTAGTCCCAAAAGCTCAATAGATATGAATAAATTGATATTTGTGAGCGTTGATTACCACAAGTGTTTCATATAAAAGGCACAACATAAATGGAAACACTTGACATAAGAAATGTTCTCTACTAAGTGCATCATGATGAATATGTAATTGATCTATATGCACTAGAGAGATAATTGCCGATATGATGAATCAATTAAATCATGGCATGGATCACAGTCTTTACTTTAAATGAAGCACATGATAGAATATGCACGAATTGTACATGTGCGATAATATTTGGAATAGGAGTAAATATGTGATCCAACTCTAGATTAAACTTCACTACGAGAGGTGCATGAGAAGATACACAACTAAAACATGCATGCACCAAGACAATCTATAGCAATATGAAGTTTAACTCTAGTTAATACATGCATACTAAAAACAAAGCACATAATGAACTCAAATGAATATATATGTACAAATAAATATGACATGAACCAATGTGCATATATAATCAACATGCTACTTGGAGTTCACTATGCATTTGCACAAAAGGAATGCAATAACAAATATAGATCAGATACCAAAATTGCATACCTTATCTTTGCTTAACCATTCCACTTGATTTTCCTCTAAATAGATGAGACTGATACTCAACTAGGCAATAATACGTTAGTCTCATAGCAATATAATCATATTAGAGGTTTGTCATTTGTTAAGCACTAAGTTAAGCATTTACTCAATTACATAGATTGTCATTATATGTGTTTGTCATTAATCACCAAAATAACATAAGTGCCTAGATGCACTTTCATAGGGCCGCCTGGCTCTCCAACAGATGGCTCTAGCGTCGTTGTTTTTTGATCCCCGCACCAAGAGTCATTGTTTCACGAAACAACGCTGTTTCTCTCTCCTTTCCATCTCTCCCCTCCACGTCAACTTTCCTGCCTATATGGTAATTTTTAGGGCTAGTAATTAATGCCCATTGTACATGCCCTAAGTAAGACTAGCTACGCTCTAAACTCCCTCAATGGATAAGTATACTGAAATCGATACTCCCTGAGACCATATATAAATATAGTAAAACGAGATATCAAAAGAATCAGACAGACAGCAATAGAGTCCTCGAAATTTGTGCTTGCGTATGTTTCCTTTTACAAAAACGGATTTGATCTTAGTCACCTGAAATTTTATGAGATTTCATTTCATTTTCCAACGTTTGATCTTACACGTTGCAATTCTAGCTCCGGCCATGGTTGTTTAGTCTTTGCCGCCATCATCCTCCTCTCCGCGGCTGCTGACATGCTAGACCTCGGAATTCAGCGGTTAGGGTTTAGGTTTACGAATGTCCTAACCTTAGAGTGAGGGGTGACGGAGGCTTGGCAGTGGACAATGGCGAAGGTGATATGGCAAAGCGACGAAGAGGAGGGTGGTGGGCAGTGGCTAGCAGGCAGATCAACGACTTAAGCCTTAAGAGAAAAAGATAGATACCTAGATTGGAGGGTGTTGGGAGGTAGTGGGGGCGGTAGAGTAAGGGTGTTCAGTTAGAGCCTGTTTGGTAAAGTTCCAGATTTCAGTTTTATCTGAAATCTAAAATTTGTAGGCTAAAATAAAGTGAATTAAATTTATATTTTTGGTCTAAAATGTAAACAAAATGATCTATCTAAACACTATTAATGCACTCATAACTCCAGTTTCACGAATCTGGTGAAACTAAAATTTTCAGCTTCTCCGAATCTGGAGAAGCTGAATCTCTGCCAAACACACCCTTAGCATTTTCAGTGAATATGGTAGTGTTAATTTGTGAATGCAGTATTTTTTTAATATATAGTTTGGTATCATTAAATATTTACCTAAACTCACAACCCCGATACATTACTCAGTCTTTACTTATCATGCAAGAAAGGCACCTCTCCCTAGCCTATTGTGCTGCTGATAATGTGTTGCAGGAATGGAGTCACGCTGCGACGAATGATCGTCCAAGAAGAAGAAAATAGAGGAGAACATGAAAATAGAGGAGCCCACTTATTAGTCTTCCTGTTTGGATAGATTAGGACTAATTTTTAGCCAGCTAACAATTAGTCCAGGAATCCAAACATAGCCATAGTCCTAGTAGCTTCTCAGCTTTTATTGCTTTGTCTGTAGGTGATGGTGTGTCACTATCCCTTTATATAGATTTGTTGTGCCTTTCTTACAAAATAACTAAGTGCCTACCTACCAAAATATTACAACAAAACGTATAAACTATGTATATATTCCTTCAAAATATTAAGTTAAAACAACCTACGCAACTACACTCACATCATATATGTGTACATGTCCGTGCACATACTAGCAAGTTAATCGGAGGCATCACTGTCTTCGGAGCATGGAAGACACACCTGGTTCGATCCCAGATATATAACTGTAGTGACCCGAATTTACCAATTCGGATCTATCGTGTATGCCGCACTATTTCCAGGATCAACGCTAGTGCACACGGCTTAACATCGGTAAGCATCATATCATACACAACGATAATAACAATAAGACTTCATTTATTTAATATAACTAGTGTATGATCTTATGATCACTTACATTTATTCGGTCTCATAGGCAAGACTAAGATGAAATAAGACAAATGCAGCGAAAAATCGTAGAAGACGTAGTGACTCATCAGTACACCACAGGCGACTGACAAGACTTGGCCTAGTGACTCGCGTCCACCTGAAAGTCCTCCTCAAGCACAGGCGATGACTCCTCCACTGTTGTTGGTTTGTAAGTAAGGGTGAGTACACCAACACGTACTCAACAAGTTGTGCACAGAATGCAATTCTATCATAGCTATATGCAGACTTATTCCAAAGGAAGGCTTATGGTTCATAAGCAGTAAGCAGCATTTGAAACACATACATAATGTAGATTGAAAAGACAGTAAAACAAATAATAACAAGTAAGTAGATTCCATTGTTTCTCAAATCAAACCCAAGTTCTCCATCCTAAATCAAGTTCCATTATCCACATGGCATCCCGCCATCCCCTCCAGTTATTCATTTTAATTAACTACCCCTTGACTGTAATCCCCGAGCATTGCTCAATACCGTGAGCACGGCTATCCGAATAGTTTGTACACTCTGCAGAGGTTATGCACTTTACCCACACGATATAACCATGCACCACACAAAGTAACGATTATAACAAAGTCTTTACAATGCATCCTCTTAACCCGATGCTACCCGCTAAGGTTTCAACATCGAAGACTACGCCACACAACAGGCCCCTCTTGCGCCATGTGAGTTTCCCGTGCACCGGACTCACACCACCAAGATAGCACTTAAGTTAAGTATTTGCAAATTAGTCACTAGGCTGCCCCATAACAGACGTGTGGTCGCAAGTTTGACTCAGTCAAAGGCTCGCAAGGTTAAGTCCTTAGGATTGATTAAAGCAAGACTTACACATACCCTCAGCTCCACTGAGCCCACCCCGCATACCCGCCTTCCACTTGCTTCAATCTAAAGTGATTACCCTCCTGTTGGTTACCAAGCACCACGTGCTCTTCACAAATCAACATTGTTGCGTGACTCCGCTGTCACGACAACTCAATCTCTTTGTGCGACCACACATGGCCCACAAGTTAAGATTATTAAGCAACATTCCATGAGCATGTGGTGACGTGGCATGGCTAAGCAATTCTATTCCGTTCTAACCATCCATGTTGATTTCTATTAACCAACTATAATTAACCAACCTAGGGTGACAAGTGGATCATGGTATACAATTTAACAAGGTAGGGTGTAATTCTAGAGGGTATAATATCTAAATCCCAATCTAGGTCAAAATCATTTGTACACATAAAATAACATGTGATAAGGTAAATCAAAATAGCATGCAATATAATTTATGGGTGCAACATGATCAAAGCACAACTTGCCTTCGTTAAGCTCTTGCTCTGGTCCGAAATAATTCTGAGCTGAGAAATCCTTCCAAGCCTCGCATGCAGTTCAACGCTCTCGCTAATCGAGAGAGAAAAGCAAATAAAAACCAAAACCAAAGAGCAAACAAATTGAAAAATTCAAATAAAAGCCACCATTAGAAAGATCTCAATTTTACAAATTTTTAGGAATTTGAATCACCTCAAACGGAGTTCGTATGCAAAAGTTATAAGGTTTTGAAGTTTGGAAAATCCTGAAAATAAACCCTAATTCATAAATCCCGTATTTGTTGAATTATTCTTAGATGGAAAAATCCGAATTTCCCCGGTCAAATGTACGGACGCTTACGTGGCTGAATATGGATCGTTGATCTTGTATTCGACAGCTAATGCAACCAAGTCTACTTCCTACTCATTTAAATGACGTGGCGACATCGGAACCCTACGATCTAGAGCTAACGATGGAAATCTTACCGTGCGGTTACCTGTTCACCCGTGTGGTGTGGCGCAATCGTGTTTGTCTGTGGATGATCCGGTGGCTAGTAAAATCCCGAGCGGCGACGATCGTGCAACGGCTGAACTCGGCGAGTTTTTCCCTCGAGAAATCCGGCGACGGCGCGTGGCTCCTCGATGTTAGATCCAAGATCCAGCCGAAGATCCAACCGAAGACACCTGCGCCTTCGATTGATTCCTGCGCTCCTTCGATCGTCGACACGCCTGCGCTCCTTCGATCGATTCCTGGCGACAGCTACGAGTCGACGAGAAGCTCGCACCGATGGCCACGTTCCGGATGAAAAGTCCTCGGGTACAGACGGCTTTTATAGTCTCCATGGCACGCAACATCGCAATAAAGAAATCGGCGAAACGACCAGCAATGGTTTGAAACCCAATTGCGCCAAATGACGGAAACCATCCGATTAGTAACGAGCGGACTCGATAAGTTCCGAAATACTACGATCTATCTGCACTTTCCAAAACCGTCGGACGCAATCTATCCTTTCCAAAATACGCGACGTGGGCTTGACGGCTATGCAGCGCGGCCATACGCTTCCAAGGTTTTCTCAACTTAATTAGTTCGAGAAAATAAATTAATTTATTTAAAATAATAAAAATATTTGTTCTGAACTTACATAGATTATTTCTGACAAAACTTTATCTTATCTTTATATACTTATAATTAATCTTTGACAGAAAGTACTATTCTTTAATCCACAAGAACTCCAATAACTTCCAGAAAATCCGAATAAATCCAGAAATTCACAAAAATCATATTTAGCAATAAAATAATATTAATTAATTAGAAAGGCTGAAAATTGGGATGTTACAATAACCAAGTGGACTAAGGCACATACAATGGTATATGTCAGTTGTCTAAACTATGACACCTAGAATTTTAGGTGATGTGAAGAAGAGAGAAGAAGGAGAGGAAAAATTATTGCCCACTATTTAACGATGGTCTTATAGGCAGGTTTATATTTTGTATAGTATTGTATAGACAGTCTGTTAATTAGATAAGAGGCTATTACAGACACGATCTATTGTATGAGTTATTTTTAATGTTGTCTATAGATGACATGTGATATATTACAGACAGCCATCATCTATATCACTGTACATATAGAGGTGGACATTAATTCATCGAAACTGAAAAACCGAACTAAACTGAATAAACAAAAAATCGATTTTTTTGATTTTTAGTTATGGTTCGGTTTTGATTCTGTCGCTATTCGTTCGGTTTTTTTTTATCCGACGTAGGGGTGAAAACGGTATCGGTAATTCCCGAAATTCCGAAAACCGTTTTCGAAATTTTTCAACCGGACGTGTCGATTTCGGTAATTTTCGAATCGAATCGAATCGGTAATTTTGTCGAAACGATAACGATAACGGTTTTGATCGGTTCCGACCGCTTCCTTCAGATCCGGAAAAATCAGAAATTCCGTCGGTAATTACCGGAATTATTCCACCCACAAATCACACTCCTTCGGTCACTAAAACGCCCATAACTTTTTACTCCGAACTCCGATTTAGGTGATTTTGGACTCTATGCGTAGCTTATCACGAGGGCTACAATCTCCACCTATTTTCATGATTTAACCAATCATAGATATTTTTAAATATCATAAAAACAAAACTCTAATATAGTCATTCAAGTCTAAAATTTGATGTGTGTTCATCATAAATTTGTGAATATTTATTAATTACTAATTTCTATGTGGATGTACTATTTGTGTGAATTTTTTGAAGTCAATTGATGGTACATGTCCTTACGACGTTACCGGTCTCTTTTTCAGATTCCGATCGTTATCGATATATATTTTGTATCGAATTTTCGTTTCCGATATTTTTGAATTACCGATGCCGTTTTCGTTTCCGTAGTTATCGATTCCGATATCGTTTCCGAGAAAAAAATATGAAAACAAAAATGGTTTTAGTGTTTTCCGACCGTTTTTACCCCTAATCCGACGAACACTGATTCACTTACACGTAGCACCGATTCACCAGATCCAACCCTAGATCAGATTTCTAGAGTCAGATCCAGCTTCTTCCCGGTTCGCGCTGCTCTCCCCGTCTCCCGATTTGGTGATTCCGGCGGCCTGAGGCTCCTCCCTCGGTGCCAGCGTGCCGCCTACGATTAGGGTTAGCTCCCTGCCGCCCCCCCCCGGAGTCGCGGTCCTCCTCTTCGCTTACTGAGCTTCCGTCGCTGGATTCAGCGTCTTCTACTCCGCTTCCTTGGCTCACTCCGCGGGATTTTCTGAATGCCCGCTGCTCGTCGACCTCGACGTTGCCGACTGCCGGCTTGGACAACCACGTCTCTGGATTCGGCCCAACTCGCCGCCGCCCACGACTCCTCACCGCCGCGGAGGTCAGTACAAAAGTTTCCCTTTGGTTGCTACCATCTTGTAGATGGCACAGATGCACATGTGGTGTGGATTTCTAGCTAGATTTGTTGATTGTGCTTTACTGCATCCACTGGATAAAACCGTGGTTGTTTTACAAGAAAAATGTTCTATTAGCAATAATGGTGAGTTTGTTGGGAGAGTGATTCGATTTTTATGTGCAAGCGAATGACGTGATTATGACGTTCGCAGATTGGGGTGAACCTGACTGTTACCAATGCCCAGCTATGTATAGTTTCTTCAAATCCTCTTTTGTTCCGTCGGTTTTAATGATCTGAAATCTGAATGCTGCTACTGTGCTCGGTTAACTGAAAATCCGAAAAACCAAAACGAAATTTTTTTTTTCAGTTTTTTCGGTTCGGTTTTTGACATTGAAATGAAAATTTTGGTTTCTAAGTTGCAAAAACCGATTTTTTTTTAAAAAATCAAACCGATTAAACCAAATGCCCACCAGAGTACATGCCCTAAGTAGCCTTTGGAGGTTTCGGTATTTTTTATTCTCTCTGGATTTTTCCAAAAACAATTCTCTGAAAAACAAATTCCTACTTTACCTAGTACCAATAACGGCTAAGCTGAGTTGACTGTTACAGTATGGTTTTTCTAGTTCGGATTGTTTGGTTTGGTAAAAAAAAAAGACTAATTCCTTATATACCAATGGAATTTGAGGAAATATCTGAATGTGCTATTGACCCGTGAGGTCATGGGTCAGGGCTCTTGAGACAATGAGTGGCATATAAAGGATAAGATAAATTTTTAGTGGTATATAAAAAATTGCCCTTTAAAAATTATAAACAGTATAATGGCAAAGAATGTTGGAGAGGAGAAAGGTAGGCGAATGGTGGGGTGGCGGATCACTAGTACCGAAATTAATTTAGATAAACTTGATATAGTAGAACTATTGATGTATTCTGTTGTTCCTTGAAGATATGATCCTCTTGCTCATTTCAAAAGAATATAATACGAGCTGGTATGGTGCGTTTGCGATTAAAATAGATGTCAATTCTCAAATCCCATATCCAAATACCCAATCAATGATTTAACGTACACAAGAATAGGTTAAATTTTCACGACATAGATAGCAAACAAAATTAACATAAAGTCCAAGTATCCAACGTTCCAACTACTGCCACGCCACCACCACAACAAAAAGCACCGGTTCCCTCTTTATCACCAAAAAGAAACCTCAGCTCAGCAGCTCAACAAACACTTACATGATGACGACATGCAACCTAACAGCACTGCCTCCACCCTGGCCTCGGCACTAGAAGAGGCCCAGGTGCACTGCCACTAGCCCAGCCAGTCCCAAGGAAGCCCACGCCGAGGCCCTGAGCCCAGTGGCCCCGGACCGCTTGACCGGTGGCGCGAGCACCGTCGCGGGGGTCGTCGGCGTGACGCCGGAGCTGGACGGGGACGTCGGGGTCGTCGACGGTGTGGCGGGCGTGGTGGACGGGGTGTCCGGGGTCGGGGACGGAGTCGGGGATGCGTCCGCGACGTCGACGACGAGCTTCATGCCGTTGCTGCAGTGACCGGAGACGCCGCAGATGAAGTAGTGCTTGCCGGGGGTCTTGAGGGCGATGCTGGTTGTGCCGGTGCTGTCGCTGCTGAGCGCGTTGCTGGCGGAGCACGAAGCGTAGTCCGCCGCGCTCACCTCGTCCACCGTGTGCGCGCCGCCGGCGTAGTTGAACACTGAAGAAATCAGGATCCGCGGGATGAGCAGTGCAACACAAGATCGATCGAGCTGAGCATAGGTCACTAGGCAGCATGTCAGGTCAGGTGAGGTGCAGCAGTTTAGTACATTGCGGGTGGTACTGTCTGCGACAGCTTCAGTTTTAGTTTGTCTCCTCTAAAAACTAGAAGCTATTCTACTTTTCCGCAATTAGAAACCAAAAACAACAGTCTATTTATAATAAGAGAAGCTAAAAGCTAAAATCTAATTAAAGGTAGCTTCTTACGGTTTCGATAGATTAAGATTCTGACTTTGCCATTATATTTGTTGAAAATTACTTCTCTCTATCGAGTATAACCGCACTCCTCTCACTCTTATTTCCGACATGTATCATTTACACCTAAAAACTATATTAAAAATCAGACTACTAAATACCAAACTTCTTCAGCCTAGCCATACAGCCTTTCAACCATACAGCTAGCCGAAAGCTACTTTTCAGAAAAACTACCGTCATAGGCCACATGTCAGTCGATTTCAGAACCTAATCTAGCGCTATTTGGACAACGGACACGAGATGACGAGAACACGGGAGAAGTAGTAACTAGCAGCTTGATTATATGGCGCTAACCGAGGCTGTCGTCCTTTGTGAATTTCTTGTCGCTGGCCCAAGTGGTGTAATCAACCCCCGTCGACCAGCCGGACGTATCGCCGACGGTGTACTTGGTAGCCGCCGCCGTCGACGCGCAGCTCACGAGGAGCAGGGCGGCCAAGGCCAGTGGCGCGCAACCAGAAGCCATTGCAGTTACAGCAGCCGTACTCAAAGCAAAGAAAGAGGAGAAACTAAGCAGTGTCAGTGTGTTACTCTGTTGAGATGCAGAAAGAGGATGGTAAGGGCCCTTATATACATGACACTGGCGAGTGACAGACTGACAGTACGTCGCAGCAGCCGGGAGGGAGTTGGTGAAGTGGCTTTCGTTGGAGTTGGTTGGGAGTAGGAACGGGTCTATTATACCTCTCCAGAACGCGTTGCTTTCAACAAGTTCTTCTCCCAACAGCTCCGCTACTCTCTGATGTGTAGACCTGAGATGCCTTAGAAATGACTCCACTCTAGCACTGTTCAATGTTTCGTGTCAAATACCTCCTGGAAGGAAAAAAAAAAGGTTTTTCATTATCACAAAGAATCTCTCCGGCCCAATGCTTAGGCGCCTTTTGGCATAGATGGGGCCTGTGCAAGAGCCAACTCTTGGCTAGTTGCTTTGAGAAGCAGCTGCTTGGGAAGCTGATGTCCGAAAAAACTTACCATTTGGTAGTTTGATTTTTTGTATGATTGCATGACTGTTTAGTATTCTATATGATGATTGAAATATCTGAAATACCCTCAAGAGGTTTGATATCTTGTTCGTGGGCTAATTAAGGGTTTGTATCACTTTTTCATTTTTTTTAACAACTTTGCATAAAAACTGTAAATAGATGCAGAATATATACTTTAACTATCAGCATTTCCAATTATGAAAAATGCAAGGTTGCTCTCTTTACATGTACACAACCAAAAAAACAATTTAAATTGGATCTTTCATCCTCCTTGTTGTATTATCGTTCTTGTGCCATCAAATCAGCAGCAATAGCATCACCCAATGCACCTATATCACCGTCATCTATTGCTTGCGGATGTAACTCTTCTTTCTACGTATTTTGAGCTTGGTCTCGAGGCTGAGGTACCTTTTCTGTTGGCCTTTTCAGTTGCAACGTCTTTCTCACAATGAATAAGGGTCGCATGTTATTCTTGCGTTATACGAGAAAAAGATATATAACTGCATACGCATTAATGTAACTGGTAGCTTGGCATTGTCACCAGCTGGCCATCTCTGTAGATGCCCATGGCTTTCATTGGTGACTAACATAGTAGTGTCTTACTTTTCCCTTTAGTGAACTAGTACCAGCATAGTCCATTTCTGTCCCTGCATGCCCAATATTCAATAGGATCAGAAATCTTATGCAATCTTACTAGCCCTGCAAATAATTGGTGATCAGGTCAGCTATGAGGTAAGGTAACACGAGTACACGACTATAGTCGCAGCAGCTGAACCCCTGAACCTAGTAACAATACTGCGTTTGGTGAGTGACATGTTAGTCATCATTTTGGATCAAGGCACCTACCCTGTTGACATGGACTTCTTCAGGAACTTCGATGAGAAGTTGCAAGGGCTCTTAATTCTAGGTGAAAGCAATGCATCTGAAGTGGATTAATATTAGCTGTTGATGCAACGGGGAGAACTGTTGATATTGATGCAATAGATCTAGATGCGACCTCAAAATTCCAAGACAAGTTACGTGCAACAAGATAGACTAGACCATGATTTGAAGTCTAGTGGGTGTTTTTGGTGCTTGTGGTTGGGTTTATTATCCAAGAGGTCCAAACAATTAGAGAATAAGCTAGCTGCTATCAATGGAGGTCGATCTCCAAAACGGTTGGTGATCACGTACCTAACAAGAAACGATTAGGTTTGCTCTATGTTTGGTACAAGTAGAGCTGTTCTGTACTTTTGTTTGTTGTTAGCCTTTTTTCCTTTTGTCAAAGTAGCATATGCTGCTATGGGAGTCAAATCTCATTTGGTAGCCTTCAGGTTTCAGTTACTTGCTCATCTGCACAATTGCATTGACGATTTTGCTCGGAACAGAAGCATGTGTTATTGTATCCAGAAAACAAGTATTCAGAAAATTTCTTCTAGTTCAGATCTTGACAGTCTTCATTTGCGTTATTGTATCCTCGGGAACGTTACCAAGGAATTCCACAGCTAGTAGAGTTCAGAAGACTGGACCAAGTACTGAAAGCCAAGGATTCAAATTTCGTTTAGGGAAAAATACAGGGTTTGCCCAAAATCCAAAATTTCAGCGAAATTTCGATATTTTGGTCGAAATCCAAAAACTAAAATTCAAATTTGGTCCGTTTTCCACTGAAAAAAATCCGAAATTCGGTGCAATTTACCGAAATTTCGGATGAAATTGCCAAAATTTCGCTTGTTTTGGACTGGCTGAAAAGTGGGTCAAACGATGACGAAAAATTTTGAAATTTTTTCTAGAGAGTCCTAACACATTGGTGATATTGCCATAAAAATTTCAGATGATTATCAAATCTAATGAATTTTTAAAAATTCAAATATTGCTATTGTCCTGATAAAACATTGACCAGCAAGTTTGAACCAAATGAAAATTAGAACAAATGAGGTTATAAAATTTTGAAATTTTTTGTGGATGGTACTGGCATATCCATAATATTTTCATAAAATTTTTAGATGATGGTCAAGATGTATGAATTTTTAAAAATCGAACAGTACTACTATCATGTTAAAAACCTTACCGATAAATTTGAACGAAAGGAAAAATAGTCCAAAACATGTTAGAAAATTTTGAAAATTTCTGTGGATTGTCTTGATGTAGCATTAATAGTTATATAAAATTTTTAGATAATGATCATGCTTAACGAATTTTTAAAAATTCTGACAGTATTACGTCCTGATGAAAGACCAATGATCAATACATAGATTTGCTTTAGCAATAAAAAAGGTTTAAAATTTTTGAAAATTTTACAGAAGGATGATAAGGAAATGTTTAAGATCTTATAAAATTTTTTAATCATGATCACACTCCAGTGAATTTATAAAATTCTTACAAGGCACAATAGCATTTATATTCTTTCTCTTTTTGATTTTTGAAATATAATATGACAAATGAAGTTCAGTGCTTATATAGATTTGATTGACCAAACAAAAAAAAGTTGTTTTTTAAAAAAAGTTTTATAGAATGGTACTAAAGCAATTCTTAATCTCTCATAAAAATTTTAGATCATGATCATACTCGATAAAATTTATAAAAATCTAACAAGGTTATTGCCCCAATTATTTCATTATGTTTTTTATTTTTTAAAGATAAAAAATGAAGTTTAATTATTTTGACATTTTTTCTGTATGATCCTACACTACTACATATAGTAGCATAAATTTTTTAGATTATTATCAAGCTTGTACAATTTTATAAAAAACTGACAGTGTTTCTGTCCAAATTTTAAAATGTCTCAAAAATTCAATTTTTCAACAAATTTTCATGGAAGATTACTTTATTAAGGGTTATTGGACTAAATCCCATCAAATTCGGCCCTAAAAATTTGAAAACCAGCCAAAAATCATGAAATTTCGGTGATTACCGTAGCAATTTCAATTTTTTTTATCTGACCGGTAGTTTGGATTTCATAGTGACACAAAATCCGAAATTTCGACGAAAATTCGACGAAATTTGTATCCCTGCTGAAAGCCATAGCTCCGCGAGACTGAACTATCAAGCATCTCTGCAGGGCCCATCCATACTTTGATCATCAATTTTATGGGCCTCGCGTTTCTTTTTCTTCGGATTGATGTGTAATATACAATAACCGATCGGTTGAACTTCAATTCAAGCGAAAAACTCGTCTCAAATTGTCCACATCAGCACATTTCTGCCCATCTTCTCATTTCATTGTTCTCATGATTGAAGAGTTCCGATATAATGTATTTTGTCATCTTGTGTCAACTCTAGCCCAGCTATTGAGTTTCATGTACCAGCCAGTTCACCTAAAAACTTAAACTGATGAGGAAAGGTGGGCAATTCACTTATACTTCAACACTCCTCACGTATAGACTCCCTCAGGTCTAGACGTGGAATAGAAGTGGGTTGCAATTATTATTTTTTAATTGCGCCAACCGGGTCTTGAACTCGAGATCTCTTGGCTCTAATACCATATTGAGTTGTATGCATCAATCAATTTACCTAAAAACTTAAACCGATAAGAAAATATGGGTAATTTATTTATACTTCAACACCAGCTACATGATGGAACTCCCCTCGGCCAATCGTCACTCGACAGCTCCGTACTTGCTTAGGAAAAAGATGTTTGGCCTAACATTTGGTTTGCTGACACTCATGGAACGGGTAGGTCAACATATCACAACATGAATGACCACTCGTCCTTCAGTTATCTCGCTTTTAGCTCTCTTGCAGGCTATTGTAATCGATAACTTGCAACAGAAAATGCACACTATACTACAGTAGAACCAACAATTGTACTGAATCTTGACTTGTCAGTCCAAAGTAGCTTGTTTTGCAAATGCAGGGCAATGGAGGAATGAGGAATCCTTCGAACGGGATCACCTCCCTGAGCCCTGCTTTGTCAGTCGATACCCTGGCAAATGTTTTATCATTATGCCATAACTTTAATATTAACTTTTCCTAGGATAGATGGATCGAGACTCGTTAAAAAGAGAGGAAATTAGAAAAAAAAAGAAAAAAAATTCAAGGGACCATTAATTGGAAAACCTCTGTCTGTGACCAGATTACTTATTCCCGATATCATTCAGTAAATGGCAAAATCAGCTAAGATGTGTGAGCAGATTCCACACGTGTTTCGCAGATAAATTTTGGCTTGTTTGATCTAACTTGAGTTTATCTAATCATATGTTTTAGTTGAAGTATATTGTCCACCTTTTCTCATCAGCTTGATCTTTTTTGTGAACTGGTTAGTGCATAAAATTTAATATGGTATTTGTTACACTCTGATGCCCTTTCTTATGCACAGTAGTCCTAGATTGGATTAAAGTTTTGTGAGGTACGACATAAGCGTATATGGTCTCAAAAAGGAAGAAGATGAATCTCGTAGAGAGTACCAAAATAACGGTGATGAAGCAACCACGATAAGAGAGAAAATACTTGGTGAAGCCAATCGTAAATTTTTTAAGTACAATCTCAAAAGAGTGTAAGAAATTGTTGCTCTCGTAACCCTCTCGAACATTTTAGGTTCATCGGATTCTTTTCCTATACAAGAATAAAGCACGAAAGAATACTTAGAATCTAATCCTCTTGTGCGCCTCTCTTTGGATGAGTTGTTTGTGGTTTGGGTTCTCCATGATTAGCCTACGTGTTTATATAGTCTTCTTAGTCCTCTTCCAAATGGAAGCAGGTATCATACTCTAAAAGAAAGTATGAATACTAATCTTATTAGTATTCATCTAAGAACACATACCTTTCTTAAATCCTAGAAGACTAAATATCAGTATCATAGTCAAGAGATCCTTATAAGCTCGACGCACTTCGAGTCCATGTCTCAAGCCTGACAGAATGCAATATTTTAAAAAATAATCGCAGCCAACTTCAAATCCATGTCTCAAGCCTAGAGCCTAGGCGTGAAGAGTGTTGAAGTATATTGCTCGCCTTTCCTAATCAGCTCAATAGGTAAAATGGCTGGTGCAGATGATTGTCAAACTCTCTACCATTGTTAAACTGAACAGCTTTGAGAGAGAGAGAGAGAGAGAGAGAGAGAGATAACTTCATGGAGATATAAGCATGAAAGGCTATAAGAGTGGAGGGTGCATCGGATTTCCGTTGAAGCGAAAAAGTCCATGGATAACTAAAAGACCATGTGGAGGTCTATCCAGATATGTGATGAGTTATTGACAGTGTTTGAATATATGGTGCTCAATTTTGAGTTTGATTTGAATTATATTTTGAATTTTGAGAATTTTGAGCTACTATTAGGTAAGACATTACTGGCCTTGTGGGAGCGGTAGTACTAACCCTACGGTGCTATCGGACGAGAATGCAGTAGCGGTTCTATAGAGAGGTGCTTTTTCTCTAGGGTAAGACATGTGCAGTACTACCAACCATTTAGGAGCAGTAATACCAAGGGTGCGGTACTATTGGCCTCCAATGATGGTAGCTATTTTCCAGAGAGTGTCTCTCAGGATTTCTAAGGGCGAGCGGTACTACAGACCAACCAGGTATGTTAGTACTAGACATGTGGTACTACTGGCCCTGGGTGGCAGTAGTATCTGGTTTTCAGCAATTTTGTGCTTAACATTTGCATTAATTGTTGATTATTGCATATTATTATGAACAATACTATATGATGGTTTGCATGCCTATGTTGGTTGCAAGACTCCGAGGCTAGGTCATGGTGAGGCGAAGGTGAGACCGAGACTAGGCTAAGAGAGTTAAGGTCCAGAATGGTCAAGGCACATTAGAAGATGACTGAGGTTAGGAAGTGGTTGTAAGCCAAAAAGACAAGAAGCCGGAGCATGATACACCGGTGATGGATAGGGCGAGCAACAACATAGACCTGGACTAGGCTTAGGGAGGAATTGAGATATAAAACGGTCAAGGAAGCCAATACCGCCATGGTGAAGTGAAAAAGGACATGTGATGTGTCAAGTGACCTAGACCTGTTTGCAAGTGAGGATGGTTTGAAGGAGTCCATATGTGTGAGAGGCTTGGTGGCAAATCATTGAGGCCATGTGCAAAGCACGAAGCATGGCGATGCTTCGAGGAGAAGGAAGACTGATCATTGTTGTAAATTGGTAATTTGTCCAATACCGACGGTCAAGACAGTTTGGAAAACTACGACAGTGACCTAAGTGGTTTAGGTCATGCTAAAGTGGAGTTTGACACAAATTCAGGCTTGCGAAGTGGATTTAGCGTCTATGTGTTGGCTGCTTTGAGAAGCATGCTTGTGTGAGTAGAAAACTCATTAAGAATGTTGGGTTTCGGGTTAGCCTATATAAGAATGGATGATGTCCACTTGTGTGTGTACATGTTTAAGATTAGAGTTACCTCCACTATATAAGTAGATGGAGTGGGAGGTGAGGACTAGAGACCTTAGACTTAGTTACTAGAGAGGTTTAGGTTTCTCACAAGATTTTGGTGTTCTTGTATGGATGTGTGAGTGCTCATTGAGAGCTTTACCCTTAGGTGAGAAGTTTTGTAATCATCCATCTTATTCTGAAATAAAGATCAAATTTATGCTCAAGTTTTGTGTCAAATTTTGATCTTCTTCTTGCTTGACTCTTGATCTTTTCTTGTGGTTTCTTTCTTACTTAATCTAGTACTATTAAGGATGTATGATTGATAGATGTATCCTCTATAGATCATCTCCTCAATCATCTATGCAAACTTCTTCTTGATCATCAAAATTCTTTAAGAAACCGGTTCTTGGGTTGAGAAGGAAGATTTTGATATAGATCTTGTTCATGGTTATTTGGGAGCAATTTCTTTAGTGTTCTTACTTGCTAGGACATATGAAAGGTTATCTAAGATTATCTTAATCATTAAATCCCCACGAGTAAACTCAGAGCAAAGTTTTAGATTTTAATCCGATTTTGGTACACCTTTGGTAAGTTTGAAAAAGGTCTAAAGTTTGATATCAATCCTTGGAATTGAAGGTTGGAATAGGCTTTTGACATCCTTAGAAAGATGCATACAAAGTTTCACAGGGTTTGGATCAGCTGTGTAACACCCCAATTTTTGCTTTTCTTGCATTTAAATGGTATTTTGAATTTTTGGGAATTTCTGGAATTTATTTGGATTTATTTTGAATTAAGCCATTTACCAAATTAATTAAATAATAGAAAAGTTAAAATAAAATTTTGCTAAAAATATTTTATTTAAGTCACAAATGTCTTAAAATATTTTTGAGAATTTTTCCGAATTTTTCTCGTATTTTAATGCCCCAAAAGAATTATTTGATTTTCGAATTATTTTAATCGAAAAGAATTTTAAAACCGGATGAACAGTGTTGGGCGAACATCGTATGCGGCCTTCGGAAAACCCCTAGCGCCGCATGCCGTCCGATCACCATCCGACACCCACGCTATACCACGCCATTTTCGTCCGAAGTCGCCGCCGGATTCCGCCGCCGCCGTGTGGGCCTCGGTCTCCGCGCTTTCACTTGACGCCGAGGGCACTATTTAAGGCGCCGCCACCGTGTCGTGATCCTCACTCGCGACGCACCAGACACCCGATGTCGCCGAGACGCCACGCCTCGCCGCGACGAGCTCGCCGAAGTCTTCCAACCATCCGCGCGCTTCTTCGCTGTTTGCCGCCGCCGGTCACTCTCGCCGTCGCCGTACCACCCTCGAACTCCCTCGTCGCGCGCGTCGGGGCGCACTTTTCACGCCGAGGAACGCCGAGCGCCATGCATCGTCGTCCTCCCAGCTCCGTGAAGTAGCGCCGCCGACCGTCTCCACCGAGCCCGAAGCTTCCACCGTAGTCAATCGCAAGACGACGATCCGGATTTCGCCACGCCGCCCGCAAAAGAAAAACCTCATCTTCCAACCTCATCCGTTAGATCTAGATCCAACGGCTCGGATCGCACCGCACTGCATCAGACGCGTATGTGTCATCGACAAAGACGGGCTCGCATGTCACCAAGACCGAACTAGTGACGTCAGCCGACGCCACGGTGGGTCCCACTGCCGCTGAGTTGACCGTCGTCTTGGACGCCACGATGACGCTATGCCGACGCCAAGACGGAGCGGTCGGTGGCGTCGGCAAGGCCACGGTCATTATGTGGTGGCGACGCGGTCACGATGACGCAATATTTATTTTTCCCGAAAAAGAAAATACTTATTTAATTCGGATTATTGATTTAAAATGTATTTTGAAACTTCAAACGCTTATAACTTTTATGCTTTTAACTCCGATTTGAGTGATTCCAATTTCTATAAATTTGTAAAATCAAGCTCTTTCTGTTAGTGAATTTTAATTGAATTTTTGACTTGAGTTGCTCTCTGTATTATTTATTTATTGTTGTTTATTTGCGTTCTGCGAGACGTTGAAGTGCGAAGGTTTCGAGGAGAGGTTCGACCGAGAGCAAGCTCAGAAACGTAATCAAGACTTTTTGAAGGCAAGTTGTGTTTGATCATGTTGAGCCTATCATAGAAAAAATTATTTCGATTTAATTTATGGCATGCTAATTTAGTAAAAATTGGTTTGAATGAATTTTGGGATTAGTTAAATGCCTAGTTGTTTGATGCCACCTTGTCGTATATAATTGTAGGCCATGAATCCTTTGTCACCCTAGGTTGTGGATTAATAGTTGGACATTAATTATTGGCCAACATGGGTTGAGTAGACCGTAAGTAGTAGGCTTAGCCTCGCCACGGAAATTTCATGATTTTGGATCACCAAAGTTAATATTGACTTAATAAGATATGGAACGTATTTTGTGAATGAGACATGTGTTATTGAGTTGATGATGGCACGTGGTGCAATGGTAAAGAACCGGGGTGGGAAAATGATTTAGACTGAGGCATGTGGCAAGATTGCTTCTAGTGGGCCAAGAGTGGCAACTGGGCGGTCGTATTTGGTTTTATTGGTTTTGGATATTTAAGGTCATTCTTGGTTAGTCTTGCCTCGGTCAACTAAGGACTTAACCTTGCGAGCATTTGAACTGAGTCTTTCATACAACCACAAGCTCCGTAATGGGACGGACCTAGCCGAGTAAACCGGGAAATCTATTCTTTGGTACTGCTGGTGGTGTGGGGCCGGAGGAGCGGTGAGAACTCACATGGCGCAAGAGGGGGCCACAGGTGTGGTAACCAGTCCCTCCAAAGTTGAAACCTTACCGGCAAGATCTTGGGTTTAGACGGAACTTTGGAAAGGCTTTGTTATGGTTATTTGCCTTGGTGGTATTTGATGTATCTTGTGGGTAAAGTGTATAACCTCTGCAGAGTGTACAACCTATTCAATAGTCGTGCTCACGGTATTGAGCATCGCTCGGTGATTACAAATAAGGGTTAGATTTTCATGAAAATGACTTGTTTATGGAAAATGCTTGGGTTGGTAATGCTGAATTTGACTTAGACGAAAAAATGATTTACGATTGAAATGTTTGTGAAAGCTACTATTCCTACTATCGCTTTTATCATTTGCAAATTATTACTGATCTTGAATGTCAAACATGAACCATAGCCTATCCTCGCTTTGCAAATTATTATCCTTGAATGTCAGATACATGAACCATAGCCTATCCTTTGTACTAAGCCATGCATGTAGATGCACGATGCATCGTAAAATTCGAGAAATTCGGTCATATTTTTGGTTTTTTTTTAAATGGGTCGTTAGGACCCATCGGTGAATCTATGGGCTACTATAAACCTTCGATGAATCTACGTTTTTTTTTAGAAAACCGCAGCTGTTTTTTTACGTATTTTAGGAAATTTGGTCATATTTTTTGTTTTCGTATTTTTTAAAAAAATGGGTCGTTAGGACTCGTCACGAATCTATGGGCTGCTATAAACCTTCGACGAACCTGTGTTTTTTTTAAAAAAACCGCGGTTAGGATCCTTTGGCGAATCCATGGGCTGTTATAAATCTTCGACGAATCAGTTTTTTTTAGAAAACCGCGGCTATCTTTCTTTTATGTATTCCCGGTTTTTGAGTTTTTTTTTTAAAAAGGCCGTTAGGTCCCGTCGGTGAATCCATGGGTTACCATAAACTTTCGACGAATCTGCGTTTTTTGTCGAGATGTATTTTTTGTTTTTAGTTTACTCCTCTAAAAACCATTGACAGGAGCCAAACGTAAACTATAAAGGGACCTAAAGTAATCTATTTTTTCCGGGGTCCGTTCTGTTAAAAACCACCAGGAGGACATAAATGAAAACCTAAACATAATTCTAATTTTTTCGGGTCTATTTTACTAAAAAAATCGCTGAAAAGACCTCAACACGATTTCTAATCTTTCTGAGGGTCTCTTCGCAAGGGAGGCGACATGGCACCTCCCTCCGGCCAGCAATTCTCAGCGCTATAAAGATAGTTATTATAAGATGGCAAATTATGAGCCGAAATAAAACCTGGTTTAGTGAACCGGCTACTTGTAAGCCTTGCACGGATTTTAATTTCCTTGTGAAATGGGCTTAGATTTATGACTTAAGCTTATAAATAATTTTGCCTCGCCTCTGGCTGTTGAACCTTAGCTTTAAGAGGGTGTTTGGATTAGGATTATTTTATTAGAATATTTTAGAATTTAATTTAAATTTAAACTAAATCATAAAACCTTTAAAGAAATTACCACTCATCCAAATGTAACCCAATGATTCATTTTATTTCCAATGGAATGGTTAAATAAACAAAGCCTGTTAGAGAACGCATTTAATCAAGACGAGAGTTGTGAAGTATAAAATTGTATTCGCCGGTGAAACGTGTCCCAACTTTGTATTTTACTACCTATATGTACTCCAATATTCCTCAACACACAGAAGACAAGTGTTTGGCTTTTAGCCTTTCAATCCGATTTCTTCTATTCGCACTCCACCAAGTCGTTGGTTAGGTGATCGGTTTACAAAACCGCTTTCGAGACCATTTTTCGTGACTCCAGCATTACTGCCGTGAAAACCGCGCAAAAACCGCTAAAAACCGAACGAATTGCAATTTCAAACCAATTTGAATCCCACTGCACTCCATTTAGTTAAAAACCGCTGTTTTAGCGAAACCGCCGATTGCTGAAACCGAGCGGTTTTGTGAGAAACCGAAAATCGAACCGCTTTGCTTTTATGAAAACCGAGAGGTTTTGGCTAAAACCGCAAAATTGAGAGGAGAAACCGAAAATGGGAAAATCACCAAAAATAAGGAAAAATGTAAAAAATCTTGAAAAATTTGTAAAAATACTAGGAAGGCTAAATTATAGTAAAATATAATAAATATATAAATAAGTTATGTGAAGACATGAAAAACTCTAGAATGATCTCTCCTAAATTTGAAAAAAAATCGATATGACCTTTGCTATATTTTAGACATTTGGAAGTTGTAAATTATACATTTGACAATAATATGTGAATAAATAATCTTTCATTGCAATATTACAATCACACAAGTGCATCTCATATGTATGAGCACTTTGCATTTTTGGATGCTACATTGTTGAACAATCAATATCATTGATTTATAATGCTTGACAAGTAGACAAGCCACTTTCTTGAAACATATGAAATGGGATTTCGTGAAACTAAAGCGTAATGTGATCTCATGATTAATAATTGTTCGTGTAAGTTCATCTTTTCTATTGTTCTTCTCCTTATTGAACAATAAATAAAACTTTCCTAACAGTGCAATAGATGGCGCGATGGCATGAATATCAGTAGTCATGACGTGCCTAATGCAAAGAGACAAAAGGGGGTCGTTAGCTTAAGGATTAGTAACCGATTATTCTCTCTCGTCTGTGAAGGCATGAACAAGTAGTTCTAGTGGTCTTTCTTTCGCTGCCCAAATCATATTTTCAGATCAAACAAAGATTTAATCTAGTCAAATTTGACATAAGCATGTGTATACTTCCTAAGTGCAAGTGCCATACCTACTAATTAATATATCTAGTGTCTTTTATTTAGCAAGGATGCAAGATCGCCAAACCTTGCATCTTCCATTTCGAGCAAAGCAATAACATAATCCGTATGAAATCAAAGCAATAACAAATTTATATTACGTATATATATAGTACATACAACTACCTCAAATAAACCGAGCTAAACCTATCGAATCCAAGCTAAATCGCTCAAAACCGAGCTAACCAAACAATTAATACTAATTTTAGACTTTGAATGTATTAAAAAGTTGTATACATTCGCTTTTTTCAAAAAAATTTACACCAGAGCTCATCAAACAATTAATACTAATTTTAGGAATTTTTGGATAAATTTTTCTAAATTTTTGAATTTTTGAATTTGATTTGAATTCATAAGAAACCGCTCGTTTCGCTTGTCGAGTCATGGCGAGAGGCGCGGTTTTCGCGGTTTTCGCGCGAAAAACCGCGAGAACGTGAACCCTGGGTCAGATACTGGAGATCTTCTTGATGGTAATGTCATCGGCGTGTTTCTCCACTGGAAATTTTGTGGATTATTTGAGTATTTTGGATTCGTTTCAAGCTGCAGATTGTTAGATTCTGTGGACCTACTCTGTCCTCGCAGCAGCTCTAAAAAGAAATCTAGATATTAGGCTATTCACAATGCAAGTTTCATGGGAGTTTCATTCTCATTAAATGAGGTGCCATATCAAAGCAAAATTGATGATGTGGCAAGATATTTATGAAGAAAGAGAGAAAATGAGTTTCATGTCGATGAAACTAGTTTCACATGCTTCCTGTGCGTTGAAACGAACGAAACTCCACCGAGACCGATCGTTTATTCACCCACCTTTTTCCTGGATCGCCGCTTCCTCGCCGCCTCCCGCCTCCCACCATTTTTCCCCTTCCTCCCCCGCCATCTCCTCCTCTCGCCATTCTCCAATCCGCGCCTCTTCTTCCGCTCTTCCCCATCTCGCCGCTCGCTTCACCGAGTAGATCAAGCTTACCTGCCGGCGGAGGAGGCACGGCGATCGCCGCTTCCATGGCTCGACGGGAGAAGAAGGGCGCTTCAAAATCCCGACGCCGTTTTCACTGGGCATGGTACACTGCCGCTGGGCGCCACCATGGCACCGATGTTTCCATCACATCAGCAATGGTGTTACCACCGCCACCATAGCCGCAGGATGGTGGTCTGGATCTCGAGCGGCGGCAAAATTTCCTCACCCCATGGAAACCATCCCCTAATCCTCGTAAATTTTCTTGTCTTGTTCACGCAATTGATCTCGAATCCACATCGAATCTAGGTCAAGGGCAAATCATTATGTTAATGTTTCCCAGATTTACGCTTTTAGCATTTGTTTGGTCACAAAGGTCAGTAGATTTGTGGCGGATTGGAGAGGTGTAGTCACTAGAATATTGATCTTGTGTTCTACTGTTATTTGTCAATCCAGTACTGAAGGCTACAAAACTGAAGCATGTTTTTGCTATGATTCAATTAGCCTAAATGATCACCTGCGTTTTTCAAAGAGAGGCTCATTGATTATATAGGTAGATCAGTGTCTCCTTATTTCAACAATTATAGCAAATATAATTTTCAGTTCTATAACAGTGCTTCGCTGCACTCACTAGAAAATGGCACTCTTGGTAACAATCAGCTCTGCTCACAGATATATTGTCACTGCCACAATTCGAAACAAGTATAGTCATGCCTCTCCCAAAGTCCTAACTCCTGGTAACATTTAATCACTTCCAAAATAACAAAAGTTTCATTTTATAAAATTCTAGCTGGACACTATCCTGAGTTAACATTGAATTCCAATAGTTTTATTGAAGATTGCACTTACGTCTGATCTTTCCATATTTTTTTCTCTGAACATTTCAGGGGGCAGTGAATGAATGTCTAAGATGAGCAATCAGCTTGTATGAGCCAACCTGTATGAGTCTTATCTGAATATGAAGCTCTGTTATGAGCTAGTTCCTGTGTCAGTTAATCCCATCTATGCTATTTCTTGTGTCAGTCAAACAAAAGGCCTTTGATCAATCCTGTGAGAAACATATTTTTCCTGTTGTTTCTTGTGTCAGTCAAACTTATTCTTTATGAGTTGTCGCCAAGAAAAAACTACAGGTGGTTTTCAGTAGATGTTTTCACTGTCAAGTAAAATTTATTTGCTTTTATGAGTTGCATTCGAATTCAGGAATAGAGTGCCCCAAAACATCCTGTTGTCAGTCCTCATTTCGTTTTGATTTTGAGTGCTCTGTTTTCGTTTCATTCTGGATGAGCTACAGTAAGTATGATTCAGGCTTTAGTTTAACATTCTTTCCGTTGCGATTCAGGACTGATGGCACAAAGGCATGATATGATCCTTTTATTACATTTTGTAAGCAGAGGGGGAATTGTTGTATTGTACCATTGTGATGTTTCTTTCTCAGGTTTAAACTTTATGAGTTATTACTACTAATGGGTGTTCTGGTTGATTCCTGAATGAGAGAAGCTGGGAATGAGAGAAGCTGGGATAGATGGTTAGTTCTTTGTTTTGGCAGAGCGAAGCATGGAAAATCCGTGACTGAAAAATCAAATCAATCTTTTTTTCTCATCCTGGTGATAGCCACCCTGTACTGTATGTGCTGTAATTAAATTTAACTGCTGCTTGTAGCCTGTGCATGAGAGAGTAAGCTTTAGATTTAGGTCAAATGCCTCTGTTGAGAACTCTCCTTTTAACCTAGGATCAGCAAACTCCAACACATTGCCATCTCTGATGAGCATGGAAGCCTGAGAGCAAAAGGTTTGGATACCAGATTCAGCACAGTTGTTTGTTCCATCCCAGAAGCGAGTATCCAACTTTATGTTTATGAACTTACCATTCTGTTCAGTGACATTGGCTTAGTAGTAATTTGGCTACAAAATCACAAAGCACATTTGATCATAACATCCTGTGACAATTAAATGCTGTGGGTAGCCTAGGAAACTGTGGAATGAAACCATGCATTGAGAGAGACTATTTCATTCATCACCCTATACAACCAAAGATGACATGGCTCTCTTGGAAATCACCCCATGAAACCTCCCATTGTGAATAGCCTTACAGTTGCAGGTGTTTTCCCGATTTATTTAGTGACTAATTAATTAGTAAAGTTGATTGAATTTAATATACAACGGATAAGTCTATTTTACACTCTTAACTTTTTAAAATCGGATATTTAGCATCTTAAATTTACAAAACATAGTCAATTTACACCTTAAAGGTGGTTTGCAAGAGCAATTTTGCTGGTAGGGATCTAACTTACGGTGATTTTTATGGGTTTTGCTTTGTTGATAGTCATGTTATCGACTTTTGCTAATGCAGATTCAAATAAAAGAAGTAATGATAACAAGAAGAAGAAAAAGAATATATATAGAGTGAAATAAGTGAGAAAAAGGTTGATGATGTTGATATCAATACCCTTGAATTGGATATTCATTACCAAAGCTCAATGGTGTAGCTGTCAATATGATGAAAAATATCTTGAGTGGGATCTAAATCATCAAAACTGCCCTCCAAAACCGATTTCGGGTGTAAATTGACCGGTTTTGTACGATTGGGGATTAAATATCAGTTTTTGTAATTGAGGATGCTAAATGAGCTTTTTAAAAAGTTAAAGGATATAAAATAGACTTATTCCAATATACAATGACATGACCAGCTCGAGACAAGGTTTTGAATTGCTACTTTCGTCTTCCTGCAATTGTTGAATTTGATAAGATTTCTCCTTTTCGTCGCAATCATGCCAAGGAAAGAGACCGTGCCGAGAACGACGGAAATCCTAGAAAATTTTCCAATCAACTAGCATCATGGTCAAAACTCAAAACCGTTCGTCAAAAACTCTCTCTATAAAAAAATGCGAAGGACCACACATCACATGGACATCTTTGATCACCTCACCGGTTGCCACTTGCCACGGTGGTTAACAGGCTAAAAGCTGCTGCTTGAATCTAGAAATAGAATGATGCTAGCTGTGCAGAGCAGCTGATGCGCAGGCACGCCTGTCGCCGCTAAGAATATACTATATATTATTATCATCATCACCTACATATAGTTGGAAGAAATCCCAGATGAAGGGCGCCCCACGTCATCCTCATGGTGATTTTAAAAAACCCCTCCGCTTTCCAAGACGGTGACTCAAACTCGTAGTTTCTTGGAATGGCCGGTTATTACCGCCGATTTATTGAAGGATTCTCAACGATTTGAGACCTCTTACGCAATTGTTGAAAAGGAGAAGAAGTTTGCATGGACGCTGAATGTGAACGGAGTTTTCGGAGATGAAGAAACGCTTGACATCGGCACCGTGTTAGTTCTACCGGATTTAAGCCAGAGCTTTGATATATACTGTGATGCATCGCGCCAAGGACTAGGATGCGTGTTAATGCAGAACAGAAAGGTCGTTGCATATGCATCAAGGCAGTTGAGGCCGCATGAAGAGAACTATTCGACGCATGATCTGGAATTAGCAGCCGTGGTGCATGCCTTGAAGTTATGGCGGCACTATCTAATTGGGAACAGGTGTGAGGTGTACACGGACCATAAGAGTCTTAAATATATATTTACTCAATCGGACCTGAACATGAGGCAGAGGAGGTGGTTGGAACTAATTATGACTACAACTGGGATTCATTATCACCCCGGAAAGCCAATGTGGTGGCGATGCTTTAAGCCTAAGAGCCATTCTATGAACATGTTGGTGGAGAAAAGCCAGTTGAGTTGTGCAAGGAATTTAGGTCAAGATCGAAGTTGTGCCTAAAGGATTTATACGCTCTAGAAGTGAGCCTACCTCGAAGATCGATTCGTGAAGGATGAAAGACGATGTCAAGATTCAGGAGGATTAAGTCTAAAATGGAGGAAGGTAAGGCAAAGGATTTCAATCGGATGAGCAAGGTACATTGTGGATCAAGAAGCGATTTGCGCATCGCAAAGAAGGAACTAAACGGCCGATTCGAGGAAGCTCATGACTCAAGTACTCTATCCATCCGGAAGCGCTAAGATGTATCAAGACCAAGGAAAGATTTTGGTGGCAAGCATGAAGCGTGAAGTTGCAGATTGTTAGCAGCACATATGCCAAAGAGTCAAAGCAATGCATCAAAGGCCAAGGTCTCTACACATCAAGATACCGAGGGAAATGGGAGGAAATCGGATGGACTTCATTACTCGGTTTACAAGGACCCGAAGGTATGACTCCATATGGGTTATAGTGGACCATTTGACAAAGGTCGCCCATTTCATACCTAGTGAAGACTACCTACTCGAGAGGACCGCTTAAGATTTGTATATGTCAAGAATTGTATGTCTACATGGAGTTCAAATAGATCGATTGAAGGAGTTACCCGTCTTACCTCAAGATTTTGGGATAAGTTGCATGAGGCCCTAGGGACCCGCTAACTTGATCTGCGATCACCCGAGACGGATGGGCAAACGGAAGAGTTAATCGAATCTTGGAGGACATGTTAAGGGCATGTGCATTGGCTTATACAACATCGGGGACAAGTGTTGCAGTACGCGAAGTTCAATGTTATAACAAGCTACGTGCAAGTTTCAGATGTCGCCATTCAAGCGCTTATATGGAAGACCTGTCGAACGCCGTTGAATTGGAATGAGACCGAGAACGCATATGTTTGGGCCGGATATTCTTCGTGAAGTCAAGAGCAGATAGCCATGATTAGGAAAGGTTGAAAATTGCGCAATCAAGGCAGAAGAGTTATCCGATAATCGCTGCAGGGATTTGAGCTTTGAGCCTGAAGATTTTGTGTATCTCAGAGTTACCCCACTCAAAGGAGTTAAGAGGTTCCACACCAAAGGGAAGTTAGCGCCAAGATATGTTGGCCCATTCAAGATCCTAAGTCAAGAGGTGAAGTAGCGATCACCGGAGTTACTCGAGCTCTAGAGTGTGCATGATGTGTTCCATGTGTCACAATTAAAGAAATGTCTCCGAGTGCCGAAGAGCGATGCCGTTAGAGCTCTGAGAGTCAGCAGGAGGATTTGACCTATAAAGAGTACCGTGAAGATCTTGGACACGATGGATCGAGAAACGAGAAATAAATCGACCACGCCTCGAGAAGTTCAAGGAGTAACCATTCCAGAGCGAAGCAACCATGGGAGCGAAGAAGATCTCAAGAAGGAATTTAAAATGCGAAGGACCACACATCACATGGACATCTTTGATCACCTCACCGGTTGCCACTTGCCACGGTGGTTAACAGGCTAAAAGCTGCTGCTTGAATCTAGAAATAGAATGATGCTAGCTGTGCAGAGCAGCTGATGCGCAGGCACGCCTGTCGCCGCTAAGAATATACTATATATTATTATCATCATCACCTACATATAGTTGGAAGAAATCCCAGATGAAGGGCGCCCCACGTCATCCTCATGGTGATTTTGCGAAAAACCCCCTCCGTTTCTTTAAATTACGGATAGGTCCTTGTAAATTATGAATAAGTCCTTCGTGATTTTTTGTGAGAGCAAAATATTTTTTTCTTAATCGCGTTTGGGTCCCTCGTGTGCCATTTTACAGAAAAAAACTCCCGTTAAATTCAAATCGCGAACAAGCCATTTTCTAATTTTTCAAGATATCGGACAGGTTCAAAAACGTAACAAACAGGCCCTTACTCCTTACGTCTAGGTCCTTTTTCCGTTTTTCCCGAAAAAAATATTTTCGCCACCAGAAATATGTGGGCAGCTCTATCTCTAGACTTTTTTCCCAGCGCGATTTTACATCTCGATCTCTGATATTTTTTACAACATGTATTATTACTCGGTGAACGCGTAGAATGTTAGGCTCGACAAAACAAGGTTGTCATCTCTAATAATTTTTCGCCCTTTTTCCTCTAGACTATTTTTCCACCTCGGTTTTCTACCTCGGTCTCCAATATTTCCCAAATAATTTGTCGAAAGAGATATTTCTCTGACTCTATCTCTATTTTTTCCCGTAACAAACCTCGCTATTTTAGGAGTGAGAAATATGTGTACGGTTGTATCTTTATAGTTTTTTTCAATTCGATCTATAGTATTTTTCGATGCATGTATTATTGACGGTTGAACGTATAGAATGTTAAATTCGACAAAAGAAGATCATTTCTCCGTCTTTTTCGAGAAAATATATACTATGTATTAAAGTTGAGAGGGTGTAGGACCTTAGAGAGTGTCCGAGTGCCACCACAAAAAAAAGATCTGAAGATTTATAAGCTACGCCTTTGTTTATTTTTGCATCGTTTTAAAAAAAAGGTATAAAGATCCTACGATGATTTTAAAAAAACATCTTGTTTTATTTTCCCAAGAAAAAACAGAAAGACTCGTTTTTTCTCAAAAAAAAAAGAAATCGTTTTCCGCTCACGCGCGCGGCGTGCGCCGCGCTTACCTTCCTAGTACCCATATTACAAGCGGTGGAATTGGAGCTCATTGAGCCCATGCACGTGTCATTGCCGGACATTTGCGGAAAAGCCCCTCTATTTCTTCAAATTACAGATAGGTCCTTACAGATTACGAATAGGTCCTTCGCGATTTTTTGTGAGGGGAAGATATTTTTTTCCCGATTCGCGTTTGGGTCCCTCGCGCGCTGTTTTACAGAAAAAACCCTCTCGTTAATTCGAATCGCGAACAAGCTCTTTTCTAATTTTTCAGGATAGCGGATAGGTCCAAAAACGTAATAAACAGGCCCTTACTCCTTAGTCTAGGTCCTTTCTCCGTTTTTCCCGGAAAAAATGTTTTCGTCACCAGAAATATATGTGCATCTCTATCTCCAGACTTTTTTCCTAGCTCGGTTTTTCATCTCGATCTCTAATATTTTTTTAAGCATGTATTATTACTCGGTGGACGCGTAGAGTATTAGGCTCGACAAAAGAAGGTTGTCGTCTCTAATAATTTTTCGTCCTTTTTCCTCTAGGCTATTTTCCCGTCTCGGTTTTCCAGCTCGGTTTTTCCCAAGAAAACACCGAGAGACCCTCCAAAAAAATAAAAAATACATCTCGGTCTGTTTTTTCTCAAAAAAATGGGAAATCGTTTCATTCACCAAGACGCCAGTCTTGTAGTATTCTGAGTTAGACCCACTGCGGGTAGTTTTATGAAACAAAAAATACACCCACCCATATTACAAGCGGTGGAATTGGAGCTCATTGAGCCCATCCACGTGTCATTGCCGGACATTTTCGGAAAAGCCCTCTATTTCTTCAAATTACAGATAGGTCCTTCAGATTCTTAATAGGTCCTTCGCGATTTTTGTGAGGGGAAGATATTTTTTCCCGATTCGCGTTTGGGTCCCTCGCGCGCTGTTTTACGGAAAAACCCTCCCGTTAATTCGAATCGCGAACAAGCCCTTTTCTAATTTTTCAGGATAGCGGATAGGTTCAAAAACGTAACAAACAGGCCCTTGCTCCTTACGACTAGGTCCTTTCTCTGTTTTTCCCGGAAAAAATGTTTTTGTCACCAGAAATATATGTGCATCTCTATCTCCAGACTTTTTTCCCAGCTCGTTTTTTCATCTCGATCTCTAATATTTTTTAAGCATGTATTATTACTCGGTGGACGCGTAGAGTATTAGGCTCGACAAAAGAAGGTTGTCGTCTCTAATAATTTTTCGTCCTTTTTCCTCTATGTTATTTTCCCGCCTCGGTTTTCCAGCTCGGTTTTTCCCAAGAAAACACCGAGAGACCCTCCAAAAAAATAGAAAATACATCTTTATGCATTTTTCTTAAAAAACGGAAATCGTTTCACTCAGCTGCCGTCTTGCCGTTGTATTCTGGTTGGGCCCTCCGTGGTTAGTTTTGCGGAAACAAAAAAATACACCTAGTCCCTTCTACCGGTATAGACTTTTTCCCCAGCTCGCTTTTCTATCTCAATCTCTGATATTTTTTAAAGCATGTATTATTGCTCGGTGGACGCGTAGAGTGTTAGACTCGACAAAAGAAGGTTGTCATCTCTAATAATTTTTCGCCCTTTTTCATCTAGGCTATTTTCCCACCTCGATTTTTCACCGATTTTTCCCAAGAAAACACCAAAGACCCTCCAAAAAATAGAAAATACATCGGTTTGTTTTTCTCAAAAAATGGAAATCATTTTCCACTTCGCGCGCTTGTAGCCGTCTGTAGATTGTATTCACGGTTGGGTCCTCCGGTGGGTAGTTTTGCGGAAACAAAAAAATGCATCCAGTCCCTTCTACCGATATAGACTTTTTTCCCAGCTCGATTTTCCATCTCGATCACTGATATTTTTTAAAGCATGTATTATTACTCGGTGGACGCGTAGAGTGTTAGGCTCGACAAAAGAAGGTTGTCATCTCTAATAATTTTTCGCCCTTTTTCCTCTAGGCTATTTTCCCACCTCGGTTTTTCAAATTCGGTTTTTCCAAGAAAACACCAAAGACCCTCTAAAAATAGAAAATACATCTTGGTCTGCATTTTTCTCAAAAACGGAAATCATTTTCGCTTGCTGCTGGCGTCGTCTTGTAGTTGCTGACTTCGCTTTTCCATCTCGATCTCGATAGTTTTTAAAGCATGTATTATTACTCGGTGGACGCGTAGAGTGTTAGACTTGATAAAAGAAGGTTGTCATCTCTAATAATTTTTCGCCCTTTCCTTCTAGGCTATTTTCCCACATTGGTTTTCCAAATTTTTTTTCAAGAAAACACCAAGGACCCTCAAAAAATAGAAAATATATATCGGTCTGCTTTTCTCAAAAAATGGAAATCGTTTTTCGCTCCCTTGCAGACGCCTGTAGTTGTATTCACGATTAGGCGCCGTGCGCCGCGTGTATTCATGGTTGGGCCCTCCGTTGGGTAGTTTCTTGAAACAAAAATACATCGATTCCTTCTACCCCAGATAGACTTTTTCCCATCTCGATTTTCCATCTCGATCTCGATATTTTTAAAGCATGTATTATTACTCGGTAGACGCGTAGAGTGTTAGGCTCGACAAAAGAAGGTTGTCATCTCTAATAATTTTTCGCCCTTTTTCGTCTAGACTATTTTCCCACGTCAGTTTTTCAGCTCGGTTTTTCCCAAGAAAACACCGAAAGACCCTCCAAAAAAATAGAAAATACATCTCAGTCTGTTTTTTCTAAAAAAAACGGGAAATCGTTTTCCGCTCACGCGCGCGCCGTGCGCCGTTGTATTCATGGTTGGGCCCTCCGGTGGTTAGTTTTGCAGAAACAAAAAATACATTCAGGCCCTTCTACTGGTAATTTTACAAAAAGAACCCAATAGTTTCGTATATTCGCGTACGGGTCCTCCAACTTTATTTTTCCGAGGACCAGCAAACCAAATTTCGTGCGGAGCGTCGTACCGCTAATTTTACAAAAAGAACCCTACGGTTTCGTATATTTGCGTACGTATCCTGCAATTTTATTTTTTTCGAAGAGGATCAGCGAACCAAATTTCGTGCGAAGCGGCGTAGCGCGGGTTCCTATCTAGTGGTTTCACCCTTTATAGCGGAAGGGATTGACGAGAGCCCAGCCGGTCCACGTGTACGTCTTGGCAATTTTGCGAAAAGATCCCTACGTTTCTTAAAATTGCGGATAGGTTCTTACGGATTACGAATAAGTCCTTCGCGATTTTTTGTGAGGGGAAGATTTTTTTTTCTAAATCGCATTTGGGTCCCTCGTGCGCCGTTTTACAGAAAAAGCCTCCCGTTAAATTCAAATCGCGAACAAGCCCCTTTCTAATTTTTTAGGATAGCGGATAGGTCCAAAAGCGTAACATTTAGGTCCTTACTCCTTACGTCTAGGTCCTTTCTCCGTTTTTCCCGGAAAAAATGTTTTCGTCACCAAAAAAACAGTTAATCAAGGTTTATAGCAACTTATCGATTCTGACTCTAAAAAACGTGGATTAAATCGAAGGTTTATAACAGCCCATAGATTAGCCAACGGTCCTCTCGACCCATTTTATTTAAAAAATACGAAGATCGAAAATTCGACCAAGTTTTCTATTTTCTAAAAAAAACACAGATTTCATCGAAGGTTTATAGCAACCCACAGATCCGTTTTACCCGAGAAAAAAAGTTTTACTTCCCCCAATGGATTTTTAAGAAACGGAATCAAAAACAAAAAAAAATGTGCCAACCAAAAACCAGATTAAATCGAAGGTTTATAGCGATTCATGGATTAGCGCATGGTCCGAAAGACCTTTTAAAAAAGGACAAAAAAAACGGACGCACTTTTCTTTTAAAAAAAACAAAAAAACACAGATTCAACCGCAATTTTCTAAATGAAATACGCATCGATAAAAAAAACACAGATTCGTCGAAGGTTTATAACAACTTATGGATTTGCCAACGGGTCAAAACCGCGGGTTTTTTTTTAAAAAAAACGTAGATTCGTCCGAAGATTTATAGCGACCTATAGATTCGCCAGCAGGTCCTAGCGACCCCTTTTTTTAACAAACACAAAAAACGAAAAAACACAGATTCAACCGCAATTTTCTAAATAAAACACGCATCGATAAAAGAAATACGGATTCGTCGAAAGTTTATAACAACTTATGGATTTGCCAACGGGTCATAACCGCGGTTTTTTTTAAAAAAAACGTAGATCCGTTCAAAGATTTATAGCGACCCATAGATTCGCCGGCGGGTCCTAACGACCCATTTTTCTTAGCAAACACAAAAAACAAAAAAAAATGATCGAATATCCCGAAATGCGTAAAAAACAACCACGGTTTTCTAAAAAAACACAAATTCCTCGAAGCTTTATAGTAACCCGTAGATTAAACGCGGATTTATCGAAGGTTTGTAATATCCCATGGATTCGCCAGCGGGTCCTACCAACCCATTTTATTTAAAAATTACGGAGATCGAAAATTCGACAGATTTTATCAAACGACGGGTTGTAACTGCGGTTTTCTAAAAAAAACGTAGATTCATTGAAGGTTTATAGCTAACGACCTATTTTTTTAAACAAATATGAAAACCGAAAATACGACCCCCATGGATTTACCGACGGGTCCTATCGACTCTACAGAACGGCGCAGCGTAGCACGCTATTATTGCTAGTATATATAAAAGCCCCAAGGAATGCCGGATGGGGAGGGTGTCCACGTGTCACGACCCCGGCAAGGCCCCCCAGAAATCCGGAAATAGCGTTTAGGTCCTTTCGGATAAATTAGAAAATCGCATTTAGGTCCTTTCGGCCGTTTTTTAAGTAAAATAGACCCGAGAAATATCAAAATTACGTTTAGGTCCATACACACGGTTTATATAGCTGAATTGAAAATTGTGTTTAAGTCCTTTCGTCGATTTTTTTGTAGACTGGACCCAAAAAATTCAAAATGACGTTTAGGTCCCTCCACACAATTTTCTAAAAAAACGGGTTTTTTAAAAAAACACAGATTCGTCGAGGATTTATAGCTGAATTGGAAATAGCGTTTAGGTCCTTTCGTCAATTTTTTATTTAAAAAAATTGAAATCGTAAATAAATCCTTCCGCCAATTATTTAAAAAAAAGAGACCCGTGGTTCCGCAAATTCGATTTGCAAAAAACTCGTGCCAGATTTTTTTCTCGCGGCGCGGCGTCACGCGCAACTCAACCTAGTTTAACTAAATCGACAAGATTAGCAGCACGCACGGAGCAAAATCAACTATTATGTTATATATCAAAGCCCCAAAGATTGCTGGCCTCCTAGCCCATCCACGTGTCGCGACCCCGGCGAGGCCCCCTCGAAAAACTAAATATCGCATTTAGGTCCTTTTGCTAAAATCAAAAATCGCGTTTAGGTCCTTTTGGCCGTTTTTTTAGTAAAATAGACCCGAGAAATATCAAAATTACGTTTAGGTCCCTACACGCGGTTTATAGCTGAATCGGAAATTGCGTTTAGGTCCTTTCGCCGATTTTTCTCACGCAGTTTTCTAAAAAACAGTTTTTTTAGATCCTTTCGTCGATTTTTTTGTACATAGTTTTCTAAAAAACGTTTTTTTAAAACACAGATTCGTCGAGGGTTTATACCTGAATTGAAAATCGCGTTTAGGTTCTTTCGTCAATTTTTTTATTAAAAAAAATTGAAATCGTAAATAGATCCTTTTGCCGGTTATTTTGAAAAAAAGAGACCCGTGGTTCCGCAAATTCGATTTGCAAAAAACTCGTGCCAGATATTTTCCTCACGGCACGGCATCGCGCGCAACTCAACCTAGTACCATATATTATAGCGGCAAAGATTGCCGGCCTCCCAGGGGGCCACGTGTCGGCCCCTCCGGCGAGGCCTCTTGGAAATTCGAAAATCGCATTTAGGTCCTTTCGATGGTTTTTTGATAAAATAGACCTAAAAAAATATCAAAATTACGTTTAGGTTCCTCGCGGTTTACATTTAGGTCCTCTTGGTGCTTTTTAGCGAATCAGACCCCGAAAAAAAGGTACTTTATGTCCCTCTGCAGTTAAAAAAAGCAGATTCGTCGAAGGTTTATGGCAACCCATGGATTCACCTCTGGTTGTTTTTTAACAAAACGGATCCTGAAAAAAAATAGATTACTTTTTCCCATCTACAGTAAAAAAATACAGATTCGTCGCAAATTTATAGCAACCCATGGATTCGCCGACGGGTCGTAACCACGGTTTTCTAAAAAAACGTAGATTCATTGAAGGTTTATAGCAGCACATAGATTCGTCGACGGGTCCTAACGACCTATTTTTTTAAATAAATATGAAAACCGAAAATACGACCAAATTTACCGAAATACGTAAAAAAAACAACCACGGTTTTTTAGAAAAAATATAGATTCGTCGAAGGTTTATAGTAGTTCATGGATTCGCCGACGAGTTGTAACCGCGATTTTCTAAAAAAAACGCAAATTCATCGAAGGTTTATAGCAATCGACCTATTTTTTAAAACAAATATGAAAACCGAAAATACGACCAAATTTACCGAAATACGTAAAAAAACATACGCTTTTCTAGAAAAAACAGATTAAATCGAAGGTTTATAGTAGTTCATAGATTCGCCGATGGGTCCTAGCCACGGTTTTCTAAAAAAACACAGATTCATCGAAGGTTTATAACAGCCCATAGATTCGCCGACGGGTCCTATCAACTCATTTTTTTAAAAAAAATATGAAAACCGAAAATACGACCAAATTTCTCAAATTTTTCACGTCGTATCGTCATGCGCGTCGCAGCGTAGCGCGTTATTCTAGCTAAACACGATTTTCTACAAAAAACGCAGATTAAATCAAGTTCTATAGCGCCCATATGTTTGCCAACGGTCCTAACATAAAAATAAAAATACAAATAAAATTACATTTATATCCCTCTGCGATTTTCACCCAAAAACAAAAAACTGATTCACCGAGCGATTTAAAGCGGTTCATAGATTCCTGAGCGGGTCCTAGCGACCCTTTTTTAAGCGAGAAGATCGAATTACGCAAAAAAGCGAAAATCGTTTGTTTTCTCCCAAAAAGCAAACCATGATTTGCGGACCGTTTATAACAGTCCGCAGACTTGCCGATGGGTCCTAGCGACTTATTTTTAAAAAAGAGACACTATAAACTGGAATTACGCAAAAAAAAAATGAAAATATATTTAGGTCCCTCTACGTTTTTCTCTAAAATAACACCGATTCACCGACAACTCTAACAATCCAAAGATTCGTTGATAGTTTCTAACAACCTATTTTTTTAAAAAAAAATAGAAAATCAAAATTATGCAGGAATTATGCAAAAGAAAAACCAACAATACGTTTAAATTCCTCTGCGTTTTCCTTTAAAAAAACAGATTCACCAACGGCTCCTAATAATCCAAAGATTCGCCAACGGCTTTTGACACACCGTTTTTTAAAAAAACAAGAAAACTGGGATTACCTAATTTTTTTACAGAAGTATCCGTCGAACAAAATTTCGCATCAAGCAGCATCGCGAACGGATTTTGCAAATTTCACACGACACGTAATGTATGCTACAAAATTTCGTACGATGCAGCGTAGCGCGTGGCACTGACTAGTGATTGTTGCAGTACCAGAGATCCAGGCAGATCGGCACAACACAACAATTTACTTGCACGCAAACGAAACTACGTACACGGAAAGAGTGGACTAATCTTGCAACTGCAAATCATCGCCATGCATGCCTTCAAATACACTGCATTCCTTTCCTAGCTAGCTAACATGCTCGATCTTCTGCAATGCTTATGTCCGCGACCATCTCGCGTACGGCGGCCGCGACGTCGCCGGCCGACGACATCTGGCACCCGTCCCCTATTTGCAAAGCAAAAAGGAGTTTTCTTTTTCCGTACTATGAGCCGCACAGGATGTTATACGTACCCTTAAACCGAAGGTGCATGTAGAAGGCCATATGGTCGGCCCTGTGATGGTTACGTTGAGGTGGAGCACGGCGAGGCCGAGGCGGTGCAGCCCGATCGGCAGTTAGAGGCGTAGCTAATAGTTGGTACAGTTGTGCTACGGTACAACCAATGCTTCAATCCATCGTGTATTCTTTAACCCACGTATACGTAGTCAGCAGAAAGATAGAACGTCGCAGACTCGCAGTTATTATTGTTTCGTTTAATACTTCAATTGTTCTTCGTTGTTCAGCAGCGCCTCTGCGTATATGATTGTACGTCAGGCAATTGAATTTGGATCCTGTCTTCTGCTTGTGCGGCAAACAATTGAATTTGAATTTTGGATCACGACAGGCATTTTATGCTTATGCGGTTGTATTTTCTTTCTTAGTTGAACCAACTTTAACTAAAATTCTGGCTACGCCACTGTCGGCAGCTGCCGTGGCCGTTCAGGGACAAACACCTTCACCGTCGCGTGGCCCTCACACACGGCCACCTCGATCGATGTCAGCCACGCCCGGTCGCGTGCCGGGGCGACTCTCACTGTCAACGTGTGGGTCGGTGGCCGCAGTGGAGCACTGAGGGTACATGAAGAAGCCGGCGAACGGCGCCGCGAGCTCGGGGCAGTGACCGGCGTACCGGTTCTAGGCTTGCAGCCATTACAGGTGCTGCTCCAGCTCCTCGACGAAGTTTATAGCGCCCCTCGTACTATGGACGCCAACTCTAAGGAAGGCGCTTTTTTCATGGAATTTTGGAGTACAAAGCATCTTAAAATTGTCTCAAAACCGTCTCTATAGTACAAAATTTTAGAAAGATTTTCAAAGTGTCTAAAAAAAGCCTTTAGACTTTAGATTTCATGATTTTACAGACAGTGGAAAACATCACTAGGTTTTTTTTCTTGCAGTGACAGTTTCTCCGTGACAATTAAGTGCAACCAAAAGGATTTTACTGGAATTTGGGTAGGCTGCAGAGTCTCAATCTGTGTGATCTTCCTAAACAAAAAATTTGGCGCTGAAAGCCTGAAACTGATCTGGAACAGAAAAAAAAAAGGGTTTGTGATTTCGTGTCATTTGCCATGCAGCTAGCCACCACTCGATCTGGACTTCAAAGTAAGGGCAGTATAATGATATAGATGATGATCGTTTGTAATACATATCTATAGCATCTATAGACAATATTAAAGAAAACTTATACGATAGATTGTTTATATAGCTGTCTAGAACAATTTTTGTATAATTAATAGATTGTTTGTATAATAGTATACAATATTTTTATATGCCCTAATAATCTCTCATATAAATAGTAGACAATATTTTTCTCTCTTCTCCACATCATTCAAAATCCTATGTAGCATACTCTTATAGACAGTTGACATGTAACATTGTATATGTCTAACTAATAGCCTTTGAACCGTGGGCCGATTGATCAGACGATCAAAATTTGTGCATCTCCTTAGAGTATGTACAGTGGTATAGATGGCAACTGTCTCTAATACATCTCTATATCATCTACAGACAATACTAAAAATAATTCATATAATGGATCATCTATATAGTTGTCTGTAATAGTCTCTCATTCAATTAACAAATTGTCTATATAATGAGACACAATGTAACACTATCTATAAGATCGTTTATTTAATAGTAGGCATCGGTTTTCTCTCTCCTCACTCTTCAACGACTGCAACGTTTCCTTGTACAGACGAAGAGTGACGGTAAAGACTTGACGTTTGCACATTGAAAAAGGTCACGAGACAGCGTGCCTCGTGAAGCTCGAGTGGTACCTGATGGGGAATAGTACGTGGCGGTTACGGATGTACGTACCCATCGCGCATACAAGTAAGGGTGAAAAACGGATCGGATACGGACGGATAATAGCTTTATCATATTTGTTTTCATATTTTTTTCTCGGATACGGATACGGATAGTCCGGATACGAATACGGATACGGATAGTATCGAATCACGGATCTGGATCGAATCTGAATCGAATCGGATATGGTTTCGAATATTTATCGGAACATGATAACCCCTTAAATTGTACATAAAAAATCAACAAAAACACATAACTAATTGATTTGATCAAAATATTATTGAAAATTGAACAAATGTAAACATTTTCATTCACTTAGATAATAGTTAGATACCATGTCGTAAACAAAATTATATAAGGTTTAGTTTATCACACACATACGATTAGTTCATCATACACATAGATTAAAACACAAAATAAAGGTAATCCTTACTTGGAGATACAAATAGAAGCAAACACATAACACACTAAAAGTTTGATAATACTTAGATATTATATCTCTAAGAAAAGTATATAACACTTACATGTAATGACTCAAGATTTATATTCTTAGTTGAATTATGTTTAAAATAATAAATTATGTATTTATGAGTTTTTATGCATTTTAGCTACTTATTTAATATATTTTCCTATCAAGAATAAGAGTTTTTGAATTTTTGAGAAAAATAAAATCTGATAAAATCTTGAAAATAATTTTTAAATGTTATATTGTTACTGGAACTTTTTCAAAAAAATTCATAATTTTTAGAGTTGGTTTGCTAAATTTAATAATTGAAACTTGCTTTAGAGATTAATTAAATTAGAAAACAATTCTGAAATTAAGAAATCCTTTTGGGCCAAAATAGTAGTCTTGGCCCAGCCCATATGTCTATCCAGATATCCGACCTACCATTATCCGGATTATCCGGATCCGTATCCGTATCCGACGGATACTGAGCTACCGAATCCGTATTCGTATCCGACAAAAAAATATCCGTATCCGTATCCGATCCGATACTATCCGACAAATATTCGATCCGACAGAATCCGTATCCGAAAATATCCGGATCGGTCAGAAAATATCCGAACCGTTTTCAACCCTACATACAAGGGTGGCATGAGTAGAGGTGGGCATCATGCTAGGCCATGTTCGCGCGACGGCTCATCGTGCCGTGACTAACCTGCGCTGAGCCACGGCGGCGTTATTACGCCATGCCGTGCCGGCCCGACTCACCTCGACGAGTCCAAGCATGACCTATTTGCGCTTCGTGCCTACTTCGTACCATGCCGGTCTAGACCCAGCCTATTTGCACTATTGTGACGAAAAGAAAGGAACCAGAGACACATAGAGTTAAGACAGTGGACACAGATATTATAGAAAAAAGAACTAAAATTTATTTATTCTTAGAACGAGAGGGGTGTGCTGAACACGAGCGACAGAGAGGGCAACGAGAGAGTGAGGAAGAGAAGCAATGGAGATTGAGAGAGACGGATGAGCGAGAGAGAAATTGAGAAAGACAGGTAAGAGAGAGAGCTGAACCATCTCTCTCAGGTGCCGACGGTGGGGTGACGTTCATACTGCTAGGCATGTCCATAACGCTTACGCTCTGTGGGTCAGTGATCTTCATACTGAGCTTCTTCCTTATACTCTGGGTCATCGGGTCCGACGCGGCCCGTGCTACAGTATCGTACCGAGCCGAGCCGCCCATCATGCCTGATTCTCGGATCCGGCACAGTCTATACTACAGTGTCATACCAGACCAAACTTCAGACCGTGCTGTATCCGTCGTGCATCGGATCAACCCAAGAGAGCCTGACCCGTGCCCACCTCTAGGCATGAGCGAGCGGAGAACGGCGAAGTAGTCGTCCATCTGCCTCCGCCGGTTGCGCTCCACAGCAATGTGGTTCCGCCGCTGGCTCTCCGCCTCCTCCCTGTTCTTCGCTGCCTTCGCGCTCTTCCGCCGCCGCCGGCTCGAGGTGGAAGCCGGGGGCTGCAACCGGCGGCGACGTCACCGGACGGCCAGTGCCGTAGATGGAGCAGCAGGTTGCCGTGTCCAAGGCACCACCGTGCGGCAAGGCCACGAACTCTTCCTGCAGCACGGTGCCTGATCTCTTCACCTCGAGCTCGCCGGCGACGACGTTGAGTCGTTGACATCGTAGCCACACGACGCGCATCCGGTGCTGCATGGGGGGTTGCTCTTGCGGGAACACCATAGCTTAGCAGCGCCATGTTTCCTTCTAGCCACTACTTTCCAGAAACTACTACAGAGCTGCCTCCTTGTGGCTAAGCATGGAGTTCAGCTGTTCAGGGGGTTATCGAGGTGAGGCGGCGGGTGTCTTTAAAAAGAGGCTGTGTATGGGGGCAGAGAAAAAACCGGTTTCGCAGTGGCCACACAAAAGAAGCACGTAGGTCGGCGTAGGTCAGGATCCAATCAAACGGAAGTACAATAGTACGACAGTTATTTATATATTTTATTGTTATTTTTACTGATATAGAGGGAGAGAGCATTACTGTCTCTTCGAGAAGAGATGACCATATAGATATGATTTATTATCTATGATAACACCTTTTTCATACTATAATTAAAAGATTATAAGATTCTATTGAGACAACTTTCAGATGTCATTTATTGCAGAATTTATTTTTAATTTTATCTTTAGATAATATATAAAAAGTATATAGATACCAGCAATTACTGCTGTATATACTCATAGCCGAAATAACGGCAAGCTGGCTAGCTCGGCAGTCGGCAGTCGAGCGAGGTGCCCGTCCTGGTTCGATCCCTCAACTAGCCCGGCTGTCTCACCTTATACATTCATTTTTGAACTACTGTTGTTGGTTAGTTGAGTACGTAAAGAAGCCATAATATTTTTGGGGGAATTGCTAAAAATCTGTCACCTGTTTTTTTTTTAATTTCAGTCACTTTTCTGTCCGTCCGGTCTGCATGTGGATAGGTGATTTGATTCATTTATTTTCTATTAGGGTTCACCAACCCATTTTTCTTTGATTGTCACTTTTCTGTACAATCCTTAGGCAGCGAGCCCATCCACGCCGGCGGCAGCATTCCGATCTGTTCATGCATCGTCGATAGCGGCGGCAGCAACATCTTATACACACCGACCACCTGCTGCAATGTCACCGTCATTCGCTGGGGGGAGGGGGCAGGGAGCGCTTGGGAGTTGGGAGGTTGCGGCGGCAGGGGAAGAGCTTGTCGGGGGTACCTCGCTGGCACTAGGGGCAAAGCAACTCAGCGACATGGCATAGATTAGTGGCCGGGGCAAGATGGGACTTGGGAGGAGGCAAGCAGGAAGCCTAGTGTTAGCTTCATTTTAATATGGGTTGGTTGCAGGTGGCTACTTTGTTGGATTGAGATCTTAACAGCCCAGAATTTGAATGATTTAGAGCTCAATATTCATGCAAATGATCCGTAGTCAGTCCCATATTTTTTATACAAGTTCTGTCACAAATTATACGTACTGTTGTTTAGTCGAGTACATAAAGCGCGCATGGGCTTCTTGGAAGGATCGTTTGATGGTGGATGAGTTCCAAGTGAACATCTTCACCTGTGATAGGTTCAAATCCTGATGCCCATATATTATACACGCCAATATATTTTAGTAGGAAGTTTATAAGGTTGTGGATGTATGTTTAGTTTCTATTTGTCTAGACATGTGCTAAAAGGACACTACGTGCGTATATACGTGAACGTACGTCTTTTTGTAATGGGCAAAAATTACCACGAATTAACAATGTTTACTTAAACCTTACTTTAAGCGCCACGTTTCTAAAGTATAAACAAGCAAGCCAAAAAAAAAATATAGTACTTATCTATTCACAAACACAAGACATAATCAATCGAAGAAGCTAAAGAAAAATGACATCGCCAACTACCCGCACTTCACCATCGATCATTCGTGCAACATTACCTACGCGCGTATGGCCACTCTCATTCTGGCCCTAATAAGAACTCGATCAGCAAGCGGGCTATGTTTACAAGCTTCGTGCAGATCTCATGTAGTTTCAGCTCGATGGTGCACGAAGAGATTTGCTGGAACCAGGGAAAAATCCTACTCAGACCCCGTTTTCTGTTCCTATGAGAACTGAACTGTTTTCCAAATAAGTCTTAGTTGTGCCATCTTAAAATAATAAAGAATTATAGACATATTTGGAACACAAAAATTCATAGAAGATTAGCATTAGGCAGCACAAATCATCTGATACAAACAGATCATAAGGAGTTGAAGCATGTTGGTCGTAGTTTCAAAGCGTCAACAAGTCTTTCTGCTAAAAGGACCTAAGGGTGTGTTTGGTTGCCCGTATGAGCTTAACCAGGCTGTATGAGCTCAACCAGGCTGGGATGAGCCAAGCAAAGTAGATGCAAGAGGATGTTGTTTGGTTGGTTGTATAAGATTGGACAGGTTGCACAGAGATGTTATTTGGTTGACTGCACACAATGTAAGTGAGATACATAAATTCAAGAGACGGGTAATTCAAATTAAAAAACAAATACTAGTGAATCAATAAATTTTAAAATGAAAACAAAAATTTTAAAACAAATAATAAAAATCAATAAATTCAAAATTCAAAATTTTAATCTTTTGAAATTTATATGGTAAGTGGGGTCTAGTTTTGTTCGAAAAAATATCAGGAACACATAGGTGAAATCGATTCAGTGATTGAAGATGCTAATCAAGAGATAAAGCAAGAAATAGATGCAAAACTCATTGTTGCATGGTGACATTAGCATGAACAGTGGCTGGGGGGCTCCCACGCGCTGGCTCTGGAGAAACGGAGATTTGTTTCGTTTTTGCGCATGCAGGCAGAACAGTGCAGGATGCATGAGCTCATACAGGCACATGTAGGTAGAGGTGAAAACGAAACGGAAACGGTCGGTAAATAGCTGTTCCGTTTCTATTTCTATATTTTTTACGATATGAAGCGAAATCGAAACCCGGAAGCGGATCTGATAGCGGATAGTGGCGAAGCGAAGCGGAATGGGCGGATCTGAAGCGAAAATGGAAAATAGATGATCAGTAAAGTAACTGCTAGATTCACAACAGAGTTATAATCATATAGATGATCAGTTGGTATGACCCTTTTCTAATAAAGCTCCTAGGTGTGGAACAAAACCATGTTCTTTTGATCTGCCAGTATTTGCATCAATACAATTCTTGCATCTTCAAAAGACATGTGTCCAGTGGAGAAATTCTGTAGTAATGTGGCATCATCAACATCAGAAGCAAGATCACCTAAAATTATGGAGTGGTCTGAAGCAGAATTTGAATGCTTGTCTCCGAAGCTAAATGAGGTGACTTGTGAGCCCTTGATTGATCTAATCAGTATAAGCTGGAATTCAAAACCTGCACATAAGAAGAATGATCATATTGTAAACTACAATGGCAGCTAGATTTATAAATTTCACTCTTTGATGAATAAAATTCAAGCAAGCATGCAACTCAGTCTGTAAACGCAAACAAGATAGTCTAGAAAAATGCAATCAAGATAGAAGAATCGCATAAGTATTATTTTTAATATTTTTCACACACAGATAGACTTCAGTAAATGGTCAACAATTGCGTAGAACATAGGCAGCTAATAATAATAGGTAAATAGGATAAAACTAGTCTTTGGTTACAATGTGACATGTTTAGGCACTCATTATTGATGATTGTGTGAAGCAAGTCATGTGCCTGCAGAAACCAAATTTCTTACTCAATTGGCCTCAATCCATGAAAGAATATTGTTGAATAACTGGAATTGTTGAGCTGACAAATACACCCCAGCAGTGAACAAAAATGTGAAAAAATTAAAGAATAAATCAAAGTATCAGAGTATCACCATGTCATCCTGGGCAATAACAATGACAGCAAATTTGTTGCTCAGCTGGAGTGCTGGAGGTCGATACCTTTGTACTCTCCCCTTGCCTAGACTAGGATCCTGAATCATCAAACCTGATGGAAGTTACTTTTTTCTTTAACAATTTCAACAGGGACTTTTGTGTTCTACATGATTGTGAGCGCTTTCACTATGGTGAAATTTCTGGGTTTCTTATATGCTACTCTGATTCTACCCTGCTGACATCTCTAAAAATTCCTCAATTCTCTTGTGTCATAACAAAGTTTCATCCTCACATGGCCTTGAATCCAAAGATTGGCAATTCATTCAGGAATAATTTTCCTTGTGAACATGACTTGGAATCTTGACAATCATTCAGAGATAGAAAAATCTTCTTAAAACACCAGTGATGAGGTCGAGTATTTACAGGTTGGTGAAGTCGGGGCGTGGTCGGTGGCGGCGTCCACGGGACCTAGCGATGGTCGGTGGCGAGGTCGGTGGCGGCGTGGCGGGCCTAGTGGCGAGGTCGGGGGCCAGCGCTGATCGAGCGGCGGAGGTCGAAGCTGACCGTGGAGAGCAGTGAGGCCGGAGGCGGAGGAGGCAGGGAGAATCTTGGAGAATGGAGATCTGTATGCCGTGAGAAGCAGCGAGTCGGGTGTGCCGGCCGGTTGGGAGCCGTGGAGAACTAGAGATCTGATGGAGGCCGGAGACACGCCACCATTGGGAGAGACCGGAGGTCGGAGGACAGTCGGGACTTGGGAGGCCCAGGTAGAGGAAGCTAGGGTTAGAGGCTGGGAGAGAGTGGAGGTCCGATTGGTGGGCCGTGGGCGTGGAAATTTGGCTCTAGGGTTCTTGCCTTGCTTTTCAATCGGAAATTCGTTATCTTTGTATACGAATTTCCATTCCGCTTCGTTCCGTTGGAACTAGCTCCCACGGTGCAGAAAGTTTCGACCGTTCCAAGAAAAATGGAAGCGGAAGCTCTTTTCGAAGCGGAATCGGAAAGTGTCGATGCGAAGCGGAAGCGGTAATTTTTTTTTCGAAGCGGAAGCGGGCGGAAATTCGTATACAATAACCGAAATTTCCGATTGAATCGAGCCTAGCAAGGCAGCAACCCTAGAGCCAACCCACGCCCACGGCCCACCAATCGGACCTCCACTCTCTCCACCCTAACCCTAGCTTCTCTACCTAGTCTCCCAAGTCTCGATCTCCTCCGGCCTCCGTGTGTCTCGGCCTCCAGTCTCTCCCAGCGTGGCGTGTCTCCGCCTCCATCAGATCTCTAGTTCTCCATAGCTCCCCCCGGCGGCCACCCTGACCTTGTTCTCCCACCAGCACGCATCTCCATTCTACATGATCTCCGGTCTCCTCCGCCTCGGCCTCCACTCAAGGCTCCACGGTGCGCCCGACCTCGCCGCCCGATCACCGTCCCCGACCTCGTCGCTAGGCCCGCCACGTCGCCATCGACCTCGCCGACCTCGTCGCTAGGCCTGGCGTCGTCACCGACCTCACCGGCCTCGACCTCGTCACCAACTGTAAATACTCGACCTCGTCATTGGTGTTTTAAGAAGATTTTTCTATCTTTGAATGATTGTCAAGATTCCAAGTCATGTTCACAAGGAAAATTATTCCTGAATGAATTGCCAATCTTTGGATTCGAAGGCCATGTGAGGATGAAACTTTGTTATGACACAAGAGAATTGAGGAATTTTTTAGAGATGTCAGCAAGGTAGAATCAGAGTAGCATATAAGAAACCCGGAAATTTCACCATAGTGAAAGCGCTCACAATCATGTAGAACACAAAAGTCCCTGTTGAAATTGTTAAAGAAAAAAGTAACTTCCATGAGGTTTGATGATTCAGGATCCTAGTCTAGGCAAGGGGAGAGTACAAAGGTATCGACCTCCAGCACAACAGCTAAGCAACAAATTTGCTGTCATTGTTATTGCCCAGGATGACATGGTGATACTCTGATACTTTGATTTATTCTTTAATTTTTTCACATTTTTGTTCATTGCTGGGGTGGATTTGTCAGCTCAACAATTCCAGTTATTCAACAATATTCTTTCATGGATTGAGGTCAATTGAGTAAGAAATTTGGTTTCTGCAGGCACATGACTTGCTTCACACAATCATCAATAATGAGTGCCTAAACATGTCACATTGTAACCAAAGACTAGTTTTATCCTATTTACCTATTATTATTAGCTGCCTATGTTCTACGCAATTGTTGACCATTTACTGAAGTCTATCTGTGTGTGAAAAATATTAAAAATAATACTTATGCGATTCTTCTATCTTGATTGCATTTTTCTAGACTATCTTGTTTGCATTTACAGACTGAGTTGCATGCTTGCTTGAATTTTATTCATCAAAGAGTGAAATTTATAAATCTGGCTGCCATTGTAGTTTACAATATGATCATTCTTCTTATGTGTAGGTTTTGAATTCCACCTTATGCTGATTAGATCAATCAAGGGCTCACAAGTCACCTCATTTAGCTTCGGAGACAAGCATTCAAATTCTGCTTCAGACCACTCCATAATTTTAGGTGATCTTGCTTCTGATGTCGATGATGCCACATTACTACAGAATTTCTCCACTGGACACACGTCTTTTGAAGATGCAAGAATTGTATTGATGCAAATACTGGCAGATCAAAAGAGCATGGTTTTGTTCCACACCTAGGAGCTTTATTAGAAATGGGTCATACCAACTGATCATCTATATGATTATAACTCTATTGTGAATCTAGCAGTTACTTTACTGATCATCTATTTTCCATTTCCGCTTCAGTGATCCGCCTCCGTTCCGCCCGCTTTCGTTTCATCACTATCCGCTATCGATCCGTTTTCTGGGTTTCGATTTCGCTTCAGCACGGTAAAAAATATGGAAATGGAAACGGAACATCTATTTACCGACCGTTTCCGTTCCGTTTTCACCCCTAGGCACATGAGGTTATACAGGCAACCAAACAACCAGAAATTGCATAAACTCAACCATGCTGAGCAAAAACCAGGCAACCAAACAGACCCTTAGTCACCCTACCTCTACCTTACCCTACAGCCTAAAGAGATCAAAGCGGCAAGGCCCCGTTGGAACTGAGGGCACTACCGACTATGGTATCATGAATTGAGATCCAATATATAGTTCATCTGGGAAAAAGGATGCCGATTTTTTTTTTATGTAGCACAATATTGTTAGATGATTTGAACCATTCATTTAGTCTCGATTATGTGATCCTAACTCAAAGGCATCCTTTCCTTGGTATCACACGCTAGGGGGCAGGGCCACATGGCCACAATATTGCGCCCAACTGCCATTTTTTGCTCTCTCTTTTTTAGCCCAGATCAGCGAAGAAGCATCCTCAAATTCGTCTGAGCGTCCGTAGCCAGAACAGCCCAAATGCACAGTCCAGAATAGGGCTAAAATCGGAAACAAAATTTCCGACCATTCTGAAGAAAAACGGAAACGGAAAATATCGGTACGAAAAAGGAAACGGAAATTTTTTATCGGAAACAAAAACAATAGAACCAGTTTTGCCGAAAATGGAAACGGAAATTTTGTATAAATGAAACCGAAAGTTCTGTTTTCTAATTTAAATAATACCATAAATATATATTGCTTTATAGAAAATATCAAATATATTTAAAAATTCTTAAAAATATTTTAGAACATCTTGAACTTAGGAAAATTATTTCTAGCAAGATTTTGGTTTTTCTCAAATAAATTATTTATTTAAATCTGAAAATAGAAAAACATTAATTAAATGCTGAAATTCAGAAAAAAAAATCATAAAATATCAATTTAATAATTTGCAAATTTTTAGGGTGTTACAACTGGGAACATACCTGGATGGAATTTTTCGCTTTCGTTTCCGTGTTCGCTCTGTTACGATCTACATATGTTTCTCTCTGTCCATTTCTGGAGTTTCCGATATCGTTTCAGTTACATGTAAAAATGTGGAAATAGAAAATAGCTATTTATTAACTATTTCCGTTTCTTTTTCACCCTTCCAAAAGATCCAGCTCAAGAACATGCATCGCATCCATGTTGAACGAAGTCGTTGCTGACAAATCACCTTTTTCTCTTTCAAGAGTGACACATCGCTCACTGATTTGCCAGCAGTAACAGAACTTCTCGATCGGGAAACAGAAAAGGACAAGGGTATTTGGATTAGAGTTATTTCATTAGATTGTTTTAAATTTTAGTTTAAATTTAAACTAAATCTTAAAATCTTTTAAAAAATTACCACTCACCTAAATTAGGCCTAAAAGGGAGTACATGCAGTGCAGTTGGGCTATGGAAATGGAACTCCTTATCTGTTACATCACTACTTGATCGGCAGCTGGTTGCGGTGAGTGGCGACACTGTGGCAGGGTAACAACCAAATAAGAGCACGAGAAATCTTCACCTATGTCCGTGCATGACTGATTGGCATAAAAAGCCAATATTACACACTAAACTTTACTTTAAAGTTCATTTAGAATCTTAAACTATGAAATCAGACATTTAATTCTTTGAACTTTACAATCCGATTTAAATAATGCCCTAAACCGGTTTCACATGGTACTATTGCTCACGTTACGTAATGAGTGAGCGGTTTGCCACGTACAATGACACACTAGGCAAGTTTAGATGAATAATATGTGAAGCTCACAGGAGCTTATTTCCCATATCAAAACAAAGAAGTGAGCTATAGGGGCCAATAGCTATGAAAACATAGCTAAGAGCTCAGCAGAAGAGAAGCCTCTTTGAGCTTCTATTTGTCATTAATTCAACTTGGTCAATATGTCATCCTATGTAGCAAAACTGTTCGCTCATTGTGCCACGATGGTAATACCATAGTGCGAAACTAGGTTAGATAGTTACTTGAATCGGATTAGAAAGTTTGGGAGATCAAATATCTGGTTTCATAGTTTGTTGTGCTAAATAGACTTTCGACCATAGTTTGAGGTGTTATATACACTTATTCCTTAATTGTTTTCTCTTCTCTGAGACAAAGAGGGCTCTGGGCTGTGCCCAGTTTACTTGCTAGGGCTAGACAGTAAGTTGGATCTGATGACTATATTATACTAGGAAGAAGTCAATATAACACCCTAAACTTTGATCGTAAGTTTATTCTGCACTCTGAACTATGAAGTCAGACATTTAACCATCTAAACCTTGTAATTCAGTTCAAATAATACATTAACCCAGTTTTACATAGTGGTATTACCTGTGTGACACAACGAGTGAGCAGTTTTGCTATATAGGATGACACGTTAGCCAAGTTAAGTCAATAATTGATGCATCTATATGTGCTTCTCTTCCGCATGGCTCTCAATCATGCTTCCATGACTACTAGCCCCTGCAAATCAAATCTCACCCGTCATTCATTTAAACTTATTCAGCGTGTCATCATACATGGTAAAATTGTCCACTCATTATGCTACATGGGCAATACTACTATATGAAACCAGATCAGTGTGTTATTTAAATTGAATTGCAAAATTCGGTGGGTCAAATGGTAGATTTTATAGTTCAGGTAGTATTAGATGGTCTTTTGATCAAAATTTAGGGTGTTATGCCTATTTTTTTTTTCCTATTCTGCCGTTTTATGATACGTGGGCTAGGAGCCTGAACCTAAGCTACTTTGATGGGCTGGGCCGCTGGGCTAGGCAAACAAATCCAGTAATTTTCTTAGGGCCCCGGAAATTTGTCCCAAACAAATCGAATGACGGTATGAACCCTACGGACGAGCCCAACCTGACCAACCTAGCTCGGCTCGACCCGTCTGTCGCACGTCGGCGCTCGGCAGGTCGTCGTCTCCGTCGCTCCGAGCTTCTCCCTGCACGGCGTCCACGCCGCCTGTTCCTTTCCTCCCCTCGGCCGCGACCCGCGACTAAAGAACCGCCTCAAAACTTTCCTTTACTTGGATCCCTTCCATTTCAACTCCCCCCGCAGTAAGCAACCAGTCTGCCCGCCTTAATTCCATTCCTTAATTGCCAATGGCGACCGCCATCACGGCCTTCTCGCGCACGCCTTGGGATAAACTCCGCGCAAAGGAAGGCACCGTCGCGCCCCCTGATCCCCCGCGTTAATACCCTCCTCGCCGAGCCTCCGGTCCCAGGTTCGTGGTGGTAGGACGACACTGGACACCGGCCTGCATGGGCCATCTTCTTGGCTTCTTGCTGCTTTCTTGGTTTCTTTTCCCGTCTTGCCGCTGCTCAGGTGAGGAGTTATGCACTTTTTGGTAGTTTCTGAGGGCAAGTTTCTATGGTTCGTTAAGTAGTGTTTCTAGCTTAAAGAGAGGGAAACTCTGAAGAAGATAAAATTGCAATTAGTATAAGAGAAGAAAGTAACGGTAATATTTGATGGTAATTCCTTCTTATTTTGGGCCACTTAAAGCAGTCTTGCCAACTCGTGAGGTGAGACGGTGAGAGCAAAATTGGCTCTCATGTGGGCAAAATTACCTATTGGTGTATAATTAGTTCATGTTCAATTGCACAAAATACAAATGATCCATTACACCATACACGACACATTGTATCTGCATAGACATGAAGGATTGGAGGGAATTACACTGTATTGCATTCCTATTTTTTTTTTTTTTCAGTTTAAGCAGATTCTGCATATACTTTGTTTCTTTTTTTTTTTGTCCGTGTAGCTGTGAGTTAAATATGCATTTGTACCATCAAGTAGTAAATCAAATTTATGGATACAATGTGGAGACCTATTAGTGAATTGCTGTACCAAACTACTGGTTTTATCATCATTTCTTCTTCAGTGGATGGGCTTTCCAAGGTGAAGGGTGTGAACTTGGGAGGTTGGCTAGTGGTGGAAGGATGGATTAAGCCATCACTGTTTGATGGGATTCCCAATGGGGACTTGCTTGTAGGTGGATTACTCTTAGTTGGTCACTGGGTTGTTCTTGGTGAATTGTATGCTTGCATGTTCTCAAAATTTGATCGTCCATGGGGTTTTGTTTTGCAGGATGGGACACAGGTGCAGCTCCGGTCAGTGGTATTGAATAAGTATGTTAGTGCTGTCAATGGGGGTGGATCAAATTTGACAGTGGACCATGATGTGGCCTCAACATGGGAGACATTCAAGGTGCGGAGTTATTCTGTTGACATGTGGTTTACACTGGGATCAGGGTATGTGTAATTACTGCTATGATAGTAGTGGATTAGTCTCACTAATGTGTTTAGACAATACGATACAACATCTCAGTTGTCCACAATAGTTTAGACAATACGATACATCTCAGTTGCCCACAATATATTTATTCTTTGCTGTGACAAAAGAAACTTACGACGACTTGAGTTATTGCAAAATTGCAATCGAGTTTAATTGAATAGTATAGGTTAAGGATTGCAAGATAGATTTATTTGCTACATGGTCAAAATCTTGGAAGATCATTATGGAAGACAACTGGAAAAATTATGACTCAAGCAAACAACATTAACATATGTTTGAGTGTCCATTTGTAAGATTATCATGGAACTTACATATATAATATTTGTCTTAACAATTTAGTACGTTTTAGCAGTAGCAATTAGATTTAGAACCATATGGTTATTGTCATTTGATGATCCTTTGTTGTACGATTGTTACTGAACCAACTGGAATTTGTCAAAACTGTAAATACTGTTATTTACCAATTCCTTAATATACTCTTGAGTTTCTGACTGCCTTGTTGCTTAGTGTATTTTTAACTAAGTCTGTTGTTGCTGCTTCATCTTTAACATCTTTAACAGCTTTGGAGGGTGTCAGAAAATGAATTTCAGTTTCGATGCCTTGGAGGTCAATTTTTTACATCAGACAGCAGAGATGGTTTGATCTTGGCAACCACGACAGAACCATTGTCTAGTGAGACTTTTTACATCGAAAGGAATGGTAGAAGGGTTCATATTAAACTTCTGAGTGGTGGCTATGTGCAAGTATTACCCAGTTCTGGTTTTCTTTTGGATCTTTCCAAAGTACTATATGTTATTGCCCTTCAATCCATAAGTCATTCGGTTAATAAGATATTGCAATCTCTTTTTAACCTAGGCAACAAACGATCATCTGCTTATTTCCACTTATCAATTCGAACCAGGGTGGGATAATAATTTAGCAACCTTTGAAATGGTCATTGTTGCCAATTATTTGCATGGGGACTACCAACTTGCGAATGGTTATGGTTATGAGAAAGCCACGATGATCTTGGAAGTATGCCTAAGATCCCTCTTCACTTTGTTTTTACCTGTCACTTTTCTTTCAAATTTTCCTGAAGAAATCCATTATTGTCCCTTGCTTAGCATCCTTCGACCCTTTCTTTCTTTTTCATAAGGAGCATAGAAGAAGTTTTGTTACAGCAAGTGACTTTGCTTTCCTATCTCAACATGGAATTAATACTGTGAGAATTCCTGTTGGATGGTGGATAGCACAAGATCCTCATCCACCTTCTCCCTTCATTGGAGGATCTTTGGTTGCTCTGGACCAAGCATTCTCCTGGGCACAGTAGGTCTTGTTTTTTGAACTGTTCTTTGCCGTATTTGTGATATACTTGATCTTCTCTGGTGCTACAGTATAAGTCGGGCTGATTTAGTAACATACAATTGTTTCTGTTGAATCAGAACTTATGATTTGAAGTGTATCATTGACCTTCATGCTGCTCCTGGTTCACAAAACGGAATGGAACATAGTGCGAGCAGGGATGGTTCGGTAGACTGGCCATTCCCGGAGTTTATCTCACAAACACTTGAAGTCATTGAATTCCTAGCGACAAGGTTCTTTTTCTTGTAGCATTTCATCTTAAACCATTGCAATGGTATTATCCACAATTCTCATGAGTCAGGTCTCTACTATGAGACATCTCAGTAATCTCATTTTCCTTCATAAAGCATAAAAACTGAATACAATAATGTTCTAGTTGACATGCTGGGAGTTTTTTTTAATATAAACTGAATAGAGTGATTTTATTCTTATATACTGAATGGTCCAAACGTACGTAGGTTCTTTTATATTAGAACTTCAAGGACTGCCAAGATTTTGACATTTTGTACAAATCATCAGTAGGACGTGTGTTTCTGTTGACTTCTTGTTCAACATAATCCTGTTTGTTCTTTTGCTAATAGTTGATGTATTGTCATATTTTCTATGCCCTAGAATTTATAATGCATTTTTACTGTCAACCCACCTAAACAGTAGGCTATCTGCTATAGACAATGCTGTTGGTATTATTCCTCCTACACAATTTATTTTACACTGTTTGGTTCGTGGAGAAGTTAAAAGATATTACTGCCCGTAAAACACAGTTTAGTTTCTAGTAATTTTCTGAGGTTGTTAGGTACCACGATCTATCTTGCAACATAATAGATGGTTTTCTTGGACTTGCACTTTGCAGGTATGGAAACCATCCTTCTCTTTTGGGCATTGAGCTTCTGAATGAACCTTCTGCGGCTGCAGTTCCTTTAGATGTTCTGGTGCCCTACTATATGAAGGGCTACCAAATTGTGCGAAATCATTCACCAACTGCATACGTTATTCAATGCCAACGAATAGGAAATGCAGACCCTATGGAGCTCTTTCAAGCCAATGTTGGTATTTTAAATGTTGTAGTTGATTTACATTACTACAACTTGTTCGACCCATATTTTGCCAGCATGACTTCCACTCAGAACATTGAATCCATTTACAAGATGAGGGCAATGCAATTAAAAGCTCTTAGCAGCTCAAACTTGCCTCTTGTTTTCATCGGTATGTTTACCTACTTACATTTGTACACAGTTTTCACCAACGGTGGTCCCTTTACAAATTTTAGAGAGATCACACGTACCACTGTACCCTTTAGAAATTTTGGAGAGATCACACGTACCACTGTTCTGTTGTAGTTTAGTACTGTAGTAGGTTTACCGGATCCTGTATTGATATTAAATTCAGCATTCATTTTTTATCATTATGGCATAGTCATTGCTCATTACAGGTTCTTCATTTGGTTTCTTTTTAAGATGTGACAACTAGCAGTCATGTCAAACATTTGTTATACTCATTCTACAGGCTTGACATTTTTCTTATTCCATGTCCAGAAACATATTTTCTGTTTTTTTTCCTTGAAGGCATATGGGCACTTTCTGTAGTCATATATGATGTCTTGATTTGTAATGAATTTGGGTACTATGCCCCTGTATTGCTCAGGTGAATGGGTTAATGAATGGCTCGTGCAGAATGCATCGCAGAATGAATACCAGATGTTTGGCAGAGCTCAGTTGGATGTTTATGAGAAAGCCTCCTTTGGGTGGTCATATTGGACACTTAAGAATGACAGGATGCATTGGGATTTCGAATGGAATATTCAGAATAAATACCTATTACTCAGTAAGTAACAATACCAGCATTAACCTAAGCCTGTATTTCTCTTGTCATTGCAATATGCATAGACCAGCCTAGAACTCCTGCTCAATGTTCAATTATGCTCAATTTTTTAATTGTACAGCCTAACACTCTATAGAAGTAAATGCGCCATTGGAGAATGGAGCATCGTTTAGTAGGGAATTCCTTGAAAATTTGTGAATCGATGATCATTCAAAGTTCATGTTGGATCTTACCAATTCTTACCACGAAATGCAACTTTTGTTTAGGTTGTTCATCATTGCTGAAGACGCCAAGTTTCGTACTCCTGCTACTGCTAGCAATAGGATGGGGAACTTTGATGCTATGACTCTCCATTCTCCAGCAGCAGCAGCAGGCCAAGGTAGCCTGGAAGATCACACAGTAGTACATCTGTACATGTTAAGTGCTCGTTTGCTTCTGTTGTTGCCTGCTGGCCCCATATTTTCCTGTTCTTTACGTTCTTTCAGTGGCAAAATACTCATCTATGTACAGCATACCGATAGTATTTTTCCCCAAAACACTTCGAATGCTCTAAGCGGCATTGTTTAGGATAGAGTTAGTAGCATTGGACCTGATAGGAAGCCAAAGTGCAGCTGCTGCGAACTAACAGCGCAACTGGCGAGTGTCGTTATGTGTTGCCCGAACAGGACGGGAACGACCCAACGGTCGTGATGCGAGTTTGGCCGGATCCACGCGGTGTGGACTTTCTGTTTTTTCTGTCAGGTCACCCGTTGCCTTTCCAGAGCTTTTCTCCTGAGCTGGTCTCACCCTACCTACTGTAATGGATTATGATGCTGTAGTACCGACAAGGTTTGTGTTATGGAAGTGTAAGTGTAGTCTGCTGTTCTTTCGCGGTGAGGAATGAGCTATATTTGCAATTTTGTGAGGCCGATGGCTAGGGCTAGACCAGTACGCAGTACCCAGTCTACGAAACGTTCTTCCCGTTTTGGCGCGGTCTCGGCACGCTGCCGCGCCTGCAAATTGATGCTATGTTGCGTGCGTGCGCATCCATCGGAACGAAAGGGAACGGATTTCATGATGGCACTGCACAAGAGTTCATTGATGTGGTGGACTCCACAAGAGTTCATTGATGTGGTGGATGAATTGATTTGATAGTCGCACTGCTTATGTAATCTAGGATACTAGGATCACGCCATGCTTCCAAAAAAAATGTTGTGTTTCGTGGACGAAGTTGAGAGTAGAGAGAGAACTAGACCATTTTGGAGTGCCAGTGCGTACATGAGTTTATCGTCTAATATTTTTTGTATGTGCATTTATAAATTTATCCTCCTTCCAGCTTATCTACCGTGCTCGGCAAGCGCGACAGCTCGTCGGTGTCACAACAGCTCGCACGAGTGTGGGAGCTTGCCCGTGCATGTTCATATGTTAGCGTGTCGTTCGCGGTTGAGAGCATGCCATTTTTGAAGAAAAAATGTTGAGAGACTGTATTTGTAAAAAAAATTGTCCACAAAGCTGGATATTAAACTGTGTTCAATGTACATCGATCAGAACTTCAGAAGTTCACTTCTGTATGCAGAGCCGTAGCAATAGCGGGCCTGCTACTTGAATAGTCAATAGTGCACTAGTTTCTAGTTTGCGAGGCACAAGGAAGAGCACTTTGGTCTTATAAAAAAAAAGAAAAGGAGCAACGCCATCACGCGTAGTTGTAACGGACCGTTCTTTTTAGGGGGTACGTATAAATACTTTCACAGCTATCCAGAATTTTAGCTGTAAGTAACCAAATATACATTGTTAGACATAAAAATAAATGTGAATATTTTATAGAGGAAATAAGAGCCTGACGGCCAGAGTTTTACAAAAAGTGCGGTTGGCACCGAATACATTACAGAACACCCACAGAAAGGCATTCAAAACCAAATATCATCGCCATATACGGTCTCCTGGAATCCGTCATCTTCTTGGAAATCTAGGGGTGTTAGGAGCAAGGGTGAATACACAACTGTACTCAACAAACCACATGAAAATTCTGAATAGTACATGCAGGGATAAACAAAGGTAGGCACAAATTTTTAAGTATTTTGGATGCAAGTTGTAACCATCAGTTTTATTTTACATTTGGAACACAAACCATAAATAGTATCATACCATGGGGGGGAGTTATTTATAAAGTTCACAGTTACGATAAGTTTCATTTTATGAAAGCTACAGGGGTGCAGTTACAAGAATCACCCTAAATTAATTCAACTTCATTAACCGGAAGCACGGCGTATTTGAATACCATTGATATCACTCTGCAGAGGTGCTCAGCTTTACCCACAAGATATCATCGGCCGTTAGTGCTATGCGCAAGTAACATGCAACTTTAATGCATGCGACCGAACTGAGATGATCATAGCCTTTTGTTGAACTTTCCTTCTTTAGCTCCTGCCCAGTAGGTTATTTGGATCCTCAGCTTCCAAGACCCACTGGCCAAGGCAGACGGTGCGATCTGGCCAACTGAGGATACCTATTGTTGTGAGAATCGGCGAATGGCCACTCCATTCCCGTTCCACCCCAGTCGCTACGCGATCCATTCCTCCTACCATAAATGGTAGCTACCTCCTATAGGCATTCCAAAAGGAAGTACAATGTACTGAGCTATGTTGGAACAGTCAATGGTTTGGCCGCCCAACTTGTGGTTGAGCGGGAACTGAAGTTATTTACTTTGCCCAAGACATCGGTCCTTAAATGCCAAAGATTCAGCCAAATGACATACCACAAACCATTGGTACCCACTGTACCACCACCACACCATATCCTGGCTTTGTCATCGGTTGGGGGTTGGGCCATCATCCACCTCCCGTGGTCCACCCAACATTGTCTCCCTAACCGTAGAAATTTTTGAAAATCACCCGAGCCAACTCTTGGAGATTTTAAGCAATTTAACTAAAGGTGAAAATTATATTAACTGTTAATCTATGATGGTTCAATATTTTGTAGCCTAAGGTTAAAAAAAGGAATTAAGGCATAACAACAGGTTTAACATTGGGTTGTATCTAATCATGTCATTTGAAACTATCTCCTTTCTAGTTTTTTAAAATACCATAAAATAATGCAGATGAGAAAATATATATATTATTATAATGGAACTGGGTTCAACATGTTCAAGGAGTGTGGCTTGCCTTGCGGGATCGAGGGTTTGCCTAGAGAGTAGTGGTCGAAGTCGTGTTTGGTCCCGAACGGCTCCGGCTCCTGGTATGGCTCCAAAGACTGCTCTTGCTCTGGGATTTGTGCCAAAGGTTGCTCCGTCGTCAGATCTAGCGTGAAGAAATGCAATCAAAGAATAAACGAATAAAAACAAAAAAGAAACCGGAGAGAAAATGGTTGGAATAGCGTTCAGGGGCATTTTGGGAATTTTTTGGACTTGGTTTGGCGGAACGGAGATCATTTTTGGACTCAGTGGCTCTAGTCAGGAATATGTATTTTTGGAAATTTTTGGAAATTTTCTGGGATTTTTGGGAATTTTTTTTGGATTTTAAATCAATTTTCGGATTTGTTTGGAATTTCAAATCCGAAAACTGAAATAAAATGGAAAAGCGATTTTTTTGGGTGGGCCGCACAATAGAACATGGCCCGGTTGTTGTGCAGCCCACGCCCTTGCTTTCACAGACGACGCTACAAGAACCAATGAATCGGGTAAGCCCAATCTTGTGGCGGGGAGACAACTCAAGCTAGTGGGCCCGACTCATCAGCGAGGGGTGCGGCGACTGACTCGCGGGACCCAGCTACAATGAAAGGGGGAAACGCTGACGGGTGGAGGCGGGTTGTCAGCAAGAGAGAGCGATCGACGGTGGCGGGGGTGGCCGGAGCCAAGGAAGACGATGGCGAATCCAGCGAATGGAGGCTCGGGAGCTCGGAAGAGATAACGGAAAAGGGGGAGGAGGTTGCGGTGGACTCGAGGGTGGGGAAAACGGGCTCGGGGAGGGATCAGAGGGGCATGGCGGCGGGGGATGATTGAAGCCGAAGAAGAAGATCGTGGTGCGAACGGAGCAACGCGTCGGAGAGGAAATGGGTTCGGGAAAAAGGGAGAAGAGGGCGCGGGGAAGCAGACGAGAGGCTTACCGGCTCGGGATGGGATCGGGAGGGAGCTCGGCGAGGTTTAAATAGTGCGAGCGCGGTGGAGAGAGAAAAGAGCGTCAAGATTGCGACGGCGATTGAGGGAAGAGCTCGAGGCGCGCCTCTGCGCAAGGGGACGGGAGCAGAGCAAGCGGGATTCGTGCGCGGAGATTTGCGGTGAAAACAGGAGCAGAAAGGGCGGCGAGGTCAACGGCGCCGGGGAAGAGGATGGACTAATTAGAACGGCGTCAAGAACGGGCGGACCATGAACGAGGGCGCGGGCGAGATGGGCGAGGCGCTGCGCGCAGAGCGAAGCCAGGCAAGGCGCGGAGGAGCGAGCCAATCGCGTGGGGTTAAATTTGAAGGCGAGGTGCTGAATTTGAGTGTGGCCAGTGGGAGTCTTGAGGGTTTCAGGCGAGGCGTCAGGTCGCTTGAAATCTGAGCCAAGGAGGTGGGCCGAGGGAGAAAGGCCCACAGGCGTCTTGAAGCAGCAAGAACGGACCGGAGAGGAGGCGGAAATCAAAACAGGAAAGCGGGAATTGTAAATTGCCAATTTGGGAAAGGGTTCAAGGATGGCTAAATAAATCCGAGAAAATTCCGGCAAAAATTCAAATAAATCTATTTTGAAAAGTTTTTTTTGGGTTATTTCAGTAGTCCACCAACCCTGGTCCCCCGAGGTGATCAAGTACAAATGTGCAATTGTATAAACGGCACAGCCATGCCACGTTCTTAGAACTGTGACCTTCACAAGTTACCATTTGCAGCTCCAAACCAATGGTCTGATGTTCCCATGAACCCATCTGCCCCACAGAAACTCTAGGTTGAGCAAGTTTAACCTTCCGTTGCGCCGTACGTCCTTGCATCGCAAATGATTGAATTCGTTAGGACCAACGGCCATGCTGCATGCTTGCCCATCGTCGTTCAAGCTTGCGCCACCGGCGGAACCAAATCCCAAATGCAACGCAATCACGTATCTGAATTAGTGCCTTTCATGTGTTTTCTCCAGCCACACAAATGCAAAGCACGCCTCTCCAAAGTCCAATCCATGCACCGGCACGACCTACTTACTCTGAACACCTGGACGGTCGCGAATCCCAAAAATCCCAGTGCACCTACCAAATCTGACCTGGCCGCCACTGCGCCTCCCCTCGCTACGCCTCGCTCGTTTTTATACCTCGGCGAGAGCTCGCGACTTCGTCAAAGAAACCCCAGATGCCGACTCCTCGCCACCGTGCGCTGCTGCTGGCCGCGCTCCCGCTGCTCCTCGCGGCCGCCGCAGCGGCGCAGCTAGATGAGTCGAGGGACAGGAGCAACGGCCGCGGCGCGCCCGGCGCGACCCAGCCGCCCAGCTTCAGCGCGCCCATGGTCGTGCTCCTCGTGGCGCTCATCGCGGCCTTCTTCTTCATCGTCTTCTTCTCCATCTACATCCGCCGGTGCGGCCGTGGAAGCTCCACGGGCCCAGCCATCCCGGGCGCGGCGCTCCTCGCAACATGGATCTTGGTGCCCTCAAGCACACATGACCTCGGGACGCCAGTACCTCTCTCCTCTACCCACCTCCCAGCCTCCCATTCTCCTCGCACATTGTAGTCGGAAATGGCTCCACCATTCCCATCTCCTCCATCGGGCACTCTCATTTTCAGCATAACAACCGTTCCTTCACTCTTCGAGACATCCTTTGCTCTCCTCATATCATTAAGAATTTAATCTCTGTTCACCGTTTTGTCACTGACAACTGGTGTGCTGTTGAGTTTGACCCTTTTGGTTTCTCTGTGAAGGACCTTCGCACCAAGACCGTGATCGCCAGATCCAATAGCTCCGGTCCCCTCTACCCCCTCCACCATGCATTGCCTTACCCTTCGTCAGCAACTGCCCTTACCGCCAGCACCACCGACGTCACTTGGCATCGCCGCCTTGGTCACCTTGGCCACAACGCACTCGCTCGCCTCGCCCCAGTCGTGCCTCTGTCCAAGGGGGGCCTCACCGGAGTTTGCCACGCTTGCCAGCTTGGTCGCCACGTCCGTCTTCCTTTTGCGAGTTCCATTAGCAGGGCTTCAGCCAATTTTGAGTTAATTCACTGTGACTTATGGACATCCCCTGTCATTAGCGTTTCTGGGTTCAAATATTATCTTGTCATCCTAGATGATTGCTCTCATTTTGTTTGGACATTCCCGCTTCGTCTCAAGTCCGACACCTTTTCCACTTTGTCACATTTCTTTGCTTATGTTCGCACCCAATTTGCCGCCACCATTCGCAATGTTCAATGCGACAATGGCCGCGAGTTCGACAACTCTGCCGCCCGCACCTTTTTCCTCACCAACGGTGTTCACTTAAGGATGTCTTGTCCTTACACCTCACCCCAAAACGGTAAAGCCGAGCACACCCTTCGTTCTCTTAACAATATAATTCGCTCCTTACTGTTTCAGGCTAGTCTTCCCGGTTCCTTTTGGGTTGAGGCTCTCCACACCGCCACCCACCTCTTCAACAGACACCCGACTAAAACCCTTGCTCACCACACACCCTTTTTTGCCCTGTATGGAGCCCACCCCTCTTACACACACCTCCGTGTCTTTGGTTGCAAATGTTATCCCAACCTTTCAACAACCACCCCACACAAACTCGCGCCCCGCTCTACGATGTGTGTGTTTCTTGGCTATCCACTCCACCATAAAGGGTACCGGTGTTTCGACCCTGTGACTAACCGGGTCTTCATTTCGAGACATGCCGTGTTTGATGAGCATTCATTTCCATTTGCCGAGCTCTCCACTCGCACCCCGAGTGCTACTGATCTCAATTTTTTGGAAGATTTTTCAGCTCTGTCTGCGGCAGCACCCATCGGCACCTCCAGCCGACAGACGAGCGCCCTCGCCCGCATGTGAGCACCTGGCCTCCTGAGCCATGGCGCTTGCTCTCTAGGGCTGCACCCATCACTGTGGTCTCCCTGCGCCCCCATCGGCTAGGCCGGTGCCCTCTGGGCCGGCCTCCCGCGAGTCGCTCACTCCAGACTTCGGATTGCCTCGCCCGCTCATCCAACCAGCCGCCCTCTCCATCAAGCCTGCCTCGAGCATCGCCATACCGACCACGCCCTTCTCGGCTTCGCCACATCTGGCGTGCCCCACCACCCCACGGCTCGGCGCTTCTCCGGTCATCAACGAGCACACCATGACAACTCGAGGCAAAGCCAGATTCGCAAGAGTGTCACTCGGCTCAACCTTCATGCCACTCCTCTCGCGGTTCGGGAGCGGACTTACCAGCCGCCTGGCCGATCCCCACCGAGAGCTGCCATGGAAGACGAGTTCAATGCCCTCCGCCAACCGGACATGGGATCTTGTCCCCCGTCCCTCTGGTGCAAACGTGGTCACAGACAAGTGGATATTCAAACACAAGTTTCACTCTGATGGTACTCTTGATCGCTACAAAGCTCGATGGGTTCTGCATGGTTTCACGCAATGTCCTGGCATCGACTACGACGAGACATTCAGTCCTGTTGTGAAGCCCGCCACTGTTCGCACCGTTCTGAGCCTGGCCGTGTCCCGTGATTGGCCAGTCCATCAACTTGATGTCTCGAACGCCTTCCTGCATGGCACTTTACAGGAGACCGTGTACTGCATTCAGCCGCCTGGGTTTGTTCATTCCTCCAGACCTGACATGGTGTGTCACCTCAACAAGTCTTTGTATGGCCTTAAGCAGGCTCCCCGGGCTTGGTACAGTAGGTTCGCTTCCTTCCTGTTGTCTCTTGGATTCTCTGAGGCTAAGTCAGACAATTCCCTCTTTATTCTCCGCCGTGGCTCCGACACCGCCCACTTGCTGCTCTACGTTGACGACATAGTCCTGACTGCCTCCTCCCACCAGCTTCTTCAGTGGACCATTTTGGCACTTCAGTCTGAGTTCTCGATGAAGGATCTTGGGGCCCTCCATCACTTTCTCGGCATCAATGTGTCTCGGCAGTCTTCCGGCATGTTACTCCGTCAACGCCAGTATTGCCTCGACATCCTAAACCGTGCAGATATGGCTGATTGCAAGCCTTGTCACACTCCGGTTGATACCTGTGCCAAGCTATCCGGTGTCGAAGGAGACCCTGTTGCTGACCCGACGGATTTTCGCAGTCTCGCTGGTGCATTACAGTACCTCACCTTTACTTGCCCGGACATCTCATATGCAGTACAGCAGGTCTGTCTTCACATGCATGACCCTCGTGAGCCTCATCTTTCTGCGCTCAAAGCGGATTCTGCAGTATATTCGAAGTACTTTGGACTTGGGTCTCCACATCCAGCGCTCTGCCACAGCCGACCTCGTCGTTTACTCGATCTTGACCACTTGGTTGTCTGACACCGTAAAGTCCACCTCTGGTTATGCCGTCTTCCTCGGTGACAACTTGGTGTCCTGGTCCTCCAAACGCCAGAACACGGTCTCCCATTCCAGTGCCGAGGCTGAGTACCGTGCCGTTGCTAATGCCGTCGCTGAAGTCACATGGCTTCGTCAGCTACTTCATGAGCTTCACTCCCCTCCGCACAACGCTACCCTTGTGTACTGCGACAATGTCAATGCAGTCTACCTGTCCTCCAACCCTGTTCAGCACCAACGGACAAAGCACATTGAGATCGATCTCCACTTCGTCCGTGAGAAGGTCGCCGTCGGAGCCGCCCGTGTTCTCCACGTGCCCACGTCATCTCAATACGCTGACATCTTCACCAAGGGACTGCCTTCACCGGTCTTTACCGATTTTCGTTCGATCTCAACGTTAGTTAACTCGCCGTTGTTGTATTGCGAAGGGTGTTAGACTATATTCGGTTTGTTATCTCGTCATGGCTCTCCTTCCTTATCCTCCCGATTTAGTTGCTATAAATCGCTGATCGATTCTGAAGTCTGAGGCCTATATATGTATTTCTCCTGATCAATACGACAGTGTGTTGAGTCTCTCTCTCTCTAACCTTTTCACATTACCGAGGTCCTATAGCTCGGTAGGTGCTTCTTTCTAGCACCTACTGTGCAGTGCCTCCTGGCGTGATACTGACAGGTAACACACATTGCCGTAGACACTTTCGCGGTTAGGGAGAGAGCTATTTTTATAATTACGATTGAAAGTAGACTAAATTTGTAAAAAAAAATGTTTGTCAAAGGGCTAAAAAAAAGTGATAGTCTGTCGTTTTTCTAACAATAGCTTAGTCTTCCATCCAAAGAGGGATTCTGTACTTCATTTTGGGAGATCATGATTGATGGCAAGTTGCAGAAGAAACCAGTAGAAAACTGAAAGATACGCATGCAGTGACACGATCCGCATCAGCCTACAACGAGCCCAATACAAAGTAGTGTTGTCCGTTTTGTCACCAACTCACCATACGCATGTCTTCCGTCTCAATTCTCAACGCCATATATGATCAAGTGCCTCTGGCTCAAATGCCATGCTCATTGTTTATTATGATCTTGGAAACTTTCACATGTCATACTCATTGCTTGCTATGATCTTAGAAGCGATCTTCCTTTTTTTTTCCGTGTCATGTATCTTTCGTAGGCTCAGAGTTCATGCAAAGTGTTCAAAAGAACGCAAACACAAAGCCAACCACGCAAGACGCAACCTTTGGCCATGTATGCTCAAACGGCACAGTACCACAGCTTGGTGTAAAACTTTAAGCTATATTTTTTATAAGCTATAGTAAAACTATTTTAGTTTATGGTAAAAACTATGTATTTTAGTTTTTATTTCACAAAGATATAAATTTTAGAAGAACTTAAATCATAAAACTACATGTTTTAGAATTCAACTTTTTTTATAACGGATCTGACAATGTAGGTCTATGTGATAGTCTTATACGCAAGTAAAATAAGAAATGTGGGCACATGAGGATGCTATGTACACGTAAGTGAATTTGGTTGATATCTAGTATTTGCAATCGTGCAAATACAACGAGAGAGATGCTATAAGGGCATGTACAATAAGGCTATCTCAGTTTACTCTTAGTATGTCCACGTCAGTTTTATTCTATGTGGAAGAGTGAGAAAAGATGAGAGAGAAGAGAATTAGCTTCTATTTAGTAGTAAGCATTGCACGGGAGTATAAGTAGATTAGTTATGTATAAGAGAGAAGAGATAGTTAATACACGGCATCTGGAGCCAACCTTTAGAGATAGCTATTGTACAAGCTGGCTTTAGTGTTTACTCTAGATGATATAGATGAAAAATAGAGTAAGCAGTTAGCTTTATTATTGTATTGCCCTAAGGCAAGATCAGACAAACACATCCTTCGACGCCACATGGAAAGATAACAAATGGCCATGCACCTTGAAATCAACATTCTCCTAACTTATACTGTTTTTACAAGGTTTAAAAGTTTTTACAAAGTTTAACTTTAGAGCAGAGACTGCATTTAGTACACAGTGTACACGGTAAGATTGAGATTGTGCAGGCTAGTTTATCTAGAACTAGATATAGTGGCGTACGCCACGCCGCTCTGTATGAACGTGAGGACCGCTATAACGTGAAACGTGTTTAGGTGGTGCATACACATGAAGTGCATCTCCGTATGAACTCATGTCAGTCAGAATGCCAAGAGCATGCTTCCCACACTTCTATGGCTAGTTTTTCCGCTGTGGTGAGAGCAATTCTTGGAATAATAATACGCTCAATAATTGGACCATTTGCCTATGAACAAAACCAAGGGGAAAGTTGGCAGATCTTGCAAAAATCTCATAGCAACATAGCAAAGAAAAAGAAGAGGGAAAAAAGGTCATTCAAATGTACCAGATTAAGAAATAAAGTAAGAGCATCTCCAACAGAGCCCTAAACCTTAAAATAGGGACTTTAGCAAAAAATACAGGTCCAACAGGGCCCCTAATCCAGCCCCTAAAATTAGGAGGCCCCTAAATTTGCCTCCTCAGCCCCAATTCCCAGGGAGCCCCTAAACCAGCCCCTAAACCTTAAAATAGGGAGTTAAGTGAAGGATGGCTTGCATTAGTTCGCTACAGCTGAGCGTGTCTTTGCTAGATGAGTTGCAACTGTTGCATCTGCATCTCCGTCTTTGAAATTTAAAAATTTAAATTTAAATTTTAAATATCATGTTTTGAAAATTTTAAATTTAAATTTTAAATATCATGTTTTTAAATTGTAAATGTTAATATGCTTATGTTTTATGTATTACAAATATTTTTGATTGAATTTTAGTGGTGTCAAATGAAGATTATACATAGTGGATATGTCAAAATAGGAGAAAATGTAAAATAGGGGCTGAGATTTAGGGGATGTTGCTGGACTTGTGCTCTGAAAACAGAGCCCTAAAAAATAGGAAGAGTCCCTAAATCCAAAATAAGAGCCCTGTTTTAGGGGTCCTTGCTGGAGATGCTCTAAGAGCATCTTCAAGAATACCCTAAATCCATTCCTAAAACCTGATTTAAGGTTTAATTGAAAAAAAAAATACTCCAACAGTTCTCTATTCTTCCTCCCCACATTTCCGCGCGCCCTAAACAGGTACCCGGCCGCCTCATTTTTGCGCGTCGCGACCGCGCTCCCAATCGGAAATTCTCGCCCCTCCCGCGCCATTCCAGCTCTTCCCCAGCGCTACTCCTTCTCCCCTTCGCCTCCCTAGCTCAGTGCGTACGCCGTGAAGCGGTGGAGGAGATCAGGGTGGGCGGAGCAGGCGGAGGCAACGGGGGCGAGGCGGGAGTAGAGGAGGAGCTCGGGCGGCGGAGGGGGAGGCGGAGGGGAGGAGGAGCGGAGGTGGTTCAGGTGAGAGACGCTGGTGCGGATGGCGTGAAGCTGCCGGAGGACCTCCTGCTCCTGCTGGTCGGAGGAATCGGGGTGGATGAGGAGCTGCGGCGGCGGCGGCGGCGTGGTGGTGGATGCGCGGATGGAGAGGTGGTGGATGGACAGCATGTTGGTGGCCACCATGGACAGCAGGAACACCACGTTCAGGTTCAGGCCGCAATGCAGACGCCGCCTGTGGAAGCAGAGGCGAAGCCCACCGCCGTCTTCCTCATCGCCGGCGGCAGATCCGATCGACGTTTTCTTTTGCTCTCTCCTTTGGAGAAATCGAGATAGACATAGAGAGAGAGAGAGAGATGTCGGTGGGGTTTGGGGGAATGGCACTTCACTCGTGAGGGCATTTCTAAACAGTGCATTGTAACTGTTGTCTGAAAGATAGTCCACAACGCACAATTACTATCTGGTTCTCTGCATCTAATATATTACTTTGTATTGTTTCAGTATGCTATCATTCAATTTATGTTATTTATATTCTAATATCACCTCTTCTGTGTTTCAATAGTATTTCAATCAGATTTTAACAACTGTACTCGAGGTGTTGGATGACTCTGATTCTTCTGTCAGGGAGCTCTCTCTATCATTAGTTGCTGAGATGCTCCAGAATCAGGTTTTGTATTCACAAATAGAACATGTAAGTAGGTAATCTAGTTGGTAGATTGTTGATTAGTATTGTTTATTATTTTCTCAGAAAGATCCTATGGAAGAATCCATTGAGATTGTCCTTGAAAAGCTCCTGCATGTGACCAAAGATGTTGTGGCAAAGGTATATGTTCGTTAACTAAAGAAGTTTTCTGTTGTTTCTGGTGCGCTTATATTTACTTAATGCTTGTGCAGGTTTCAAATGAAGCAAACCAGTGCTTAAATGCCGTGCTAGCAAAATATGATCCTTTTAGATGCCTTGCTGTATGTCCAGAGCTTTTATTTTTAAAAATGATATTGCTACAGTACTACTATATTTGTCTATCATTTGCCAAGAGCTCTATTCAAAATTCTTCTCATTAGCTGATGGAGTCGTTCTGGTACATCCCGCATTTCCCTGGATTATAGCCACCAGGGCCATTATAGCCTGAACATCTTGATGTCTGTTTATCTGATCTCCTGTCTGCCTTATACAACTATTTCATTTAAGCATCATGCTGGATACTTGTCGATTTAGAGGTACATGCTCAAGGCTAAGATACCGATCATGGGGAAGCTGTTGAATTAAGATGACGACGATTCTGATTATAACGGAGCGTCAGCTGTTGAACTGGTGAGAATACTGCATGAGCTTCTGCATCAAATAAATCAGGAGCGGATTGAGGAGTTGTTCTGTCACTTGAAAGCGTGGAAATGATGCTAGTGCAGAAGGAAATGGAGGTGTGCATCCGGAAGGACACGGCTAAGCTTGCAACGCAGCAGAGACAACTGTTGCGGTAAGCATCGATCTCTCTTCTATCTGAATCAAGCTGTTTTATTTCTTCCCTGTGTTGATTATTGATATTTGCAGACCACGACGCTCCGGAGTTTAGCTTAAAATCAGCCCAATTTTAGTCCAATTAATGTACTGAATCCATCTGAATCTGGTACCGTGAGTTTCTGCATGTCTGCGTTAACATTTCCTACCATGACTGTGTATCGTGTACCTGTTTCACCTTGCATACAAAACAAGACCAGCAAACTGGCGGTCCAAACGCTTGAAGAAAAAGCGATGGCTTCGTGGGAAAGAGGCTCACGTGACCAATTAACAGATTTTTTAGGGAACAAGAAAGGAACTGTTAGAGGATGGGAGTTTTTTTTTTGGGAAAAAGGTTTTTGGGCAGGCCCCAATTCAATGTATTGGAAGTTAAGATATTGGACACTGTTGGAGATGCTCTAACCCTCTCCATCGAAACCATTCCTCAAAATCACGTTTGTAAAAGTGTGCAGCTTCCATGTTTACTCCCATAGCTACAAAGACAATAGCAAACTTATCCTCTTTGGCACTCTACAACAATTCTCAGATTGGGCAGTGAATGCAGATGTTTGAATGTCAAACTGCTGATCTAGCATGCAACAAAGGCTGAGTAGAATGGTTGGAATATATTGTAGTACCCGAGCATAGTTTTAATTTATAGCCACCGCTTTTTATATTATCACTACCACTTGCACGCTGAAGTTTACTATGGTCCATATAAATCAAACCAAGCTTGCACCATATATATTTATTATTTCTTAGAAGTTAAGCTAGAATAAAGACCATAGAAGTGTTAAGTATATAAGTAAATTCTACAATTGTAAAGTAATTTCCGGCTATAAATAGGATCCCTTCAAATATAGATAGTCTATATATAGATAGAAACATGGGATCCTATCTTTGGCGGACAATGATGTACATACCCTGCCTTGTGTTATTTCATAGGCAATATAAACATGCAATCGCGGCCTCTACGAAGGTAAGACGCTTTTGCATTCTTTCATGGTATCAGAGTCAGTTCCTCCCACCAAAAATTCATCTAGCTCCATGGCGCCTGCTTCATCCTCCTTTGCACCGGTCCTGTCCTCAACATCCTTGGGACATCTGGTCTCGAAGAAATTAACCAGGGAGAATTTCCAGGTCTAGCGTGCCTAGTTCTACCGGCTGTGCATGGGGCATAGTTAACCGGCTATTTAGATGGCTCGAAACAGATGTCATCCGAAAATATCACCGTTTGTAAGATCGAGGATGCTGACTAGAGGAGGGTGAATAGGCGGCTTTAAAAATTTATTCTACGATTAGTTAAAATCTCGCCTATTTATCCCTATGTCAAAATATAAACAAAAATCAATGCGGAAGCGATAAACTAAGATTTTCACAATTAAGTCTAAGTCAACTAGGCTTACTAAGTGCAATAACTATATACACTACTAGATTTCCAACTTTTACCGAGTGTGAAAAATATGTCAGCCATTGCAAAATACTGTAGGCCATGTATATGGCCGAGCATAAACCATCGGTACTTCCTCTTGGTCACGCATGGTCGGCCATTCATGGGATTCCCGACGGTACTCTCGGTTATTAGTTTAACGAGGGTTTTCATAGCACTCGGTAAATACATGGGTGAAAGGTTTTTTCGTCCTGACAGGGTATAGAAACCCCCAGTAATTTCTCACAACTATATGTGGGATTTTTTGTGTAAAAAATGTAAAAATAATTTCAAATCTAGGGACTAACCTCACAACTTGTTTGCACCACAATCCTTTAAGTCGAAAATTTTTTATCTTCAAATTAGAAATATGTGATGCCTAGGATTCGAGAACTCACAACCTTTTGAACACAATCTCTCCCTCCTAACCAACTCACCTCAACTGTCTTCTTGCTAAAAGTAAGATAAGTACTTCTTTTAACTCTTGTTCTCATGATGCTTTATCAATTATTTGGTCAAATATATGACTTTAAATGGAAAAGTTGTCAACTACAAAGTTGTAGATTTCAATGAGAGCTACATTTTTCATATATACATCACCTTCATCCAGCCTCGTATAAATTTTGCAATAGCCCAGTGTTTGATTTGTACCCTCGCTAAAAGTTGTACCCCGTCGGCAAATCATTGCAATAACCGAGTGTTATCTTTACACACATTAAATGTATTTCCACTCGGTGATTGTTTGTAATGGCCGATGGTTAGCATTGCACTCATAGTAATTGTTGTACCCTCTCGGTGATTTCATACTATGACTGAGGGTTTTCCACCAACCGTCAGTTTGTGGTAAGCCCCATCGGTAAATCTTCTAATAGCCATCTGTTTTTGTTCTACCGTCGGAAAAAAGATGCACCGTCGACCACCTTATTTTTTCCCAACGGCCCGTAGGCCATTACATTTCACACTCGGTAAAAGTTAGATTTCTAGTAGTGATATGTCTCTAACAATAATTTGCTATCCTAAATACAAACAATTAAACCATCAATTCTATGAATATATATTGCTTAAGCATAAATAAAGAATAAAATGCAAATCATAAGAAACACACCGATATTTTACTGTGGTGTTCGGAGACTTGCCGGTCTCCATGAATTGAGCACCCGCCTCGATTCCACTAGTGGTTGCTCTTCCCGCTCTGGGTAGGCGAGCAACGACCTTCACAACTTGCCGAGGCTTCTCACAACCTTCGTCGAGAAGCTCACCGCGCACGAAGCCTCCATGCCGTCTAAGTGTCAGCAAATACCAAGAGTAACAAGCCAAGCCTTTCCGCTTGAACTTCACCTAATGCAACACATGCTCTCTGGTGATCACCAAGTGCAACACATGCACAATAGCTCCCTCAAGTGCAACACATGCACAAGAGGCTCTCAATCCACTCCTAATTTGCAACACATGCAATTTGGGCTCACTCTTAACTCAAGAATCAAATGTGAGTATGCAACATATGCAACATCTCACCCAAATACTCAACAAAGCCAACAACAACCAAATGCCAGCCCCAAGGCTCCTTTTATAGTCTCTACAAGAAAAACTAGCTGTTGAGGGGTAAAATAGACAAAAATACCCAGGAGACCCGGTCATACCGCCCTAGGGTCGGTATGAGCACTCCTCAGAGGCCAACGGCTAAAAAACTAGTCGTTACATAGAAAATCCGGTCATACCGGATACATTTTCAATTTTTCGGGTCCTTTGAAAAAAAACACATTGAAATGACCCCGGTCATACCGAAGGCCAGTATGACCAGAGAGGTCTAGTCATATCGGAAACCGGTATGGCCACAGGTGGTCCCGATCATACTACTGGACCAGCCACTAAAACGCTCATAACTTTTTGCTCTGAACTTCAATTTAGGTGATCTTGGACTCTATGCGAAGCTTATCATGAGAGCTACAATCTCTACCCATTTTTAAGATTTAAACAACTATAAATATTTTTAAATATCACCAAAATAAAAACTCTAATGTAATCATTCAAGTCTAAAATCTGATTTTTCAAAATCCCTTACATAGACTTGATAAAGGGCATGACTACATGCTAGAAAGAGTCAATAAGATCAAATATTGAGTCATGTGATGATCAACTCATGATCAAAATAATTTTTGCAAAACACATTTGCAAATTCTAATCACATACTCCAAGATGAAATGAACACCAATATTTTACAAAACACATTTGCAAATAATCTGAAAAGCTATAAGATCAATCCTCTAGCCATGTAAGGATCAACACATGATCCCGACACTTTGCAAAACACATTTGCAAATATCAACACATGCTTTAGGATTGAAACCCATAATCTCTAACTTATTTGCAAATCACATTTGTAAATAACAAATCAATATTTTGCAAAAACACATTTTGCAAACACAAAGTATAAACTTATCTTAGCCTTTATGAACACATGATCAAGTCAAAAACTAAAACACAATGTATGAGCTCTCACATTTTACAACACATGCAAAACTTAGCCCCATGCAAAACCACACAAACCAAATTACATGAGATATATCTGCCTTTTGCAACACATGCAAATCCATAGCTCCATATAAAAACTAAATTGATTAAGATTCAATAAGAAGCAAACATGAGCTCTCATATTTGCAACACATGCAAATTCTTCGCTTATGCAAAAACCAAACAAGAGAGTAAGCTAGAGTGAACCGGATTGAGTTCATCAACACATGATGAAGCTCAAGCTATAAGTATCGACCCCTCATAATAGTACGACAACCTATACTAGCAACCCGGTCTACCATCTAAACACCAAGATCAGTAAAAGACTAGGAACACATCATTAGCCCTAGCTTGTTATACCTTTACCTCTAGCACATCCACTTGGAGCTTTTATGATTTCCATCTTCTCTTCAAGCCGGGTCATTTCTTCTTGTTCATCAATACATGATGAACTTTCTCTAGCTTTACTTCACTTCGGGATACTCTTTTGACGTTCATCAACACACAATGATGTATTTGTCCCTTTTATCCATTTCAACCTTGAACTTAACCTATTTCAAACTCATTGAAAGTGTTAGTCCCAAAACACATGGTTGTCTCAATCATCAATGTACTCCATTAATACATAATGGATGCTCCCGAGATCCTTTGATCTTTTCCTTTGATGACTGACTACAACTCAAAGACAAATTGATTGAAAGATAAATTATGTCTTGAGTATACTAATGCAACAAATGTTTCGTATACTCAAAAACTTTCGGTTGTCCTAGGATCAACAAAGTGAACTATCAACACATGATTAGTTCTTTGTTGATTGAATAGCAACCGAAAATAATTTAAATTGAATTTAAATTGTCATGAGTATATATTACCTACATAAGTTTCATATACTTAATTCGATGGAATCTAAAAGTAATGATCCAATTTATATGGAGTAGTAAAAGTGATCAATACTCTTAATACCATCAACAATAGAATAACCTTCATTAAATATGTGCATATAAATAATGGAACTTGGAATGAATATGCACATAATCAATCTTAGATAGCATTTGAGTTTATCCTATATTAACATGAGTATACTACAACTACACAAGTTACATATACTCAAATGATTATTTCAAAGTCTTGATCCTATATGTTGTTTGGCAAGAGGATGTGGATCAATACTATTGAAACATCAAGTTAAATTGTAAACCCCCCTAGATATGTGTATTCACGTGATATGGATGAAGATGGAAACATAATGCACATCTTTTAATGTATAAGTAATGGAAGAGTTCGTCCTTTAACTTGAGTCCTAAATATGCAATAAGATATCATAAAATGAATACGAGTGCATACCTTGAGTTTTCCATTTTTCAATGAGATGAGACTAATAAAAAATATACTCAATAAAAGAGTTAGTCTCATATAAGGATTGTCATTAATTAACAGTTAAGACTAATCAAAATTATGGTTATCAAAATAGTTAGTCTCAATATTAGATTTGTCATTAATACCAAAACCAAATTAATGAAGCTTGAACTTTCAACGTCGAGAAGGCGGAGGTTGACAACCCAGCATACGCCCAATGGATTGCTCAGGACCAGCAAGTCCTTGGGTATCTCCTCTCGACATTGTCGAAAGAGGTGCTCGTTCAAGTGGTGCATCTTGAAAAGTGCCAGTGAAATCTGGAAGGTGATCAATGAGATGTTTTCATTGCAGTCGAAGGCACGGATCATTCAAATCCGTTCACAGCTGTCCAAAGAACAAAAGGGTGAGGCGATGGCTACGGCATACTTCACCAAGATGAAGGGGCTCGCTAACGAGATAGCAGTAGCCGAAAAGAAACTCAAAGACGATGACGTGGTGTCCTACATCCTGGAGGGACTAGATGCAGAATATAATGCATTTGTGCCCTTAATTTCTGCTAAAGATATTGTCTCCTTTATCTCAATGATGTTCTTCATATTCCTAAAGCTAAAAAAAACTTGGTTTCAGTTCATCATCTTGCTACAGACAAGAATGCCTTTCTTGAATTTCATTCTAATATTTTTGTGTCAAGGATTAGGAAATGAAGAAAACTGTACTTCAAGGTAGATGCCAGGGTAGTCTTTATCCTATCCCTTTGAAGAATGCTGCACATCAAGTCCTTACAGTCGCCAGGCCCTCGTCATTTAGATGGCACAGTCATTTTGGTCATCTCTTCTATGCTATTGTTAGCAAAATTCTTACACAAAATAATATCCCTTTTGTTGATGAGTCAAATAAAGACACTATCTGTGATGCCTGTCAAAAAGCAATGAGTCACTAATTACCTTATCCTAGGTCTACTAGTAGGTCTTCTGCTCCTTTGGAGCCAGGCGGACCCAGGAAGAAATTATAGGTGGGGCAGGTTTAAAGTAGTATTAAAACACCAAAAAGAATGCAATGTACGTAACAACAATAGTACTATTAAAGAAACATACATAAAGAAACAATTCAGTTCTAAGTTAGATTCAGTTCTAAGCAAAAAGCACAGAACTTCTAACTTCAAATGCTAATCCACATCCAACAAATGCTTTCATCAGAGTTAAGGACGATAGGACTTACTAACTTACCAAATTGCTCAACTAGTCGAATCTGATGTCGCACTCGCTGCCTCACGCAGATGGGCTCGTCTCATCGGCCGTCGAGGCGATGGCACCAAATCCTCCACCGGAAGGCGGGAAGCGCAAGAGATCGAAGCTGTCTTTGGGCGTGGTCAAAGATCTTGGTCTGCGGCGTGGCAGATAAAAGTCAAGTGCCCGTTTCTTGCTTAGTGCAACGTTCCAACTTCCAAATATGTTGGGTCTATACATATGCAGTATATACAATTAATATACCTTGACCTTGTAAATTGTAGGTGGGGCAGCAGCCCAAGCTGCCCTACCGTTGGGTCCGCCCCTGTTTGGAGCTTGTTTTTTATGGATGTTTGGGGACCAGCGCCCAATTCTGTAGGAAGGTATCAATATTATGTAAGCTTTATCGATGATTTCAGTAAATTCACTTGGATCTATCTCTTGAAAAATAGGTCCGATGTGTTTTAAGTTTTTACAAATCTTCAGCAACTTGTGGAGAGGCATTTAATCAAAAAATTCTTACTATGCAGACTAATTGAGATAGTGAATACCAACAATTGAATTCCTTTTTTCAGCGAATTGGTATTGCTCATCATGTTTCCTATCCTCATGCCCATCAACAAAATAGTTCTGTAGAACGTAAGTATTGTCACATTGTTGTTGAGGTCGGGTTGGCTCTTCTTGCTCATGCATCTTTGCCACTCAAATTTTGGGATCAAGCTTTTCTCACGGCTCCCTATCTTATTAATCGTACTCCTAGTTGTGTGATTGATTTTTCTACTCCCTTGGAACTTCTGTTTCATGAAAAACCAAACTAGACATTTTTTCGAGTTTTTGGATGTGCCTATTGGCCTAATCTTAGACCATATAATGATCGCAAACTCTAATTCAGATCCAAACAATGTGCTTTCCTAGGATACAGTAATCAACACAAGGGATATAAGTGTCTTGACATCTTTACTGGTCGTGTCTATATATCCAAAGACGTTGTCTTTGATGAATCAAGTTTCCCGTTTACCAAACTTCTTCCAAATGCCGGTGCTCGGTTACACACTAAAATTCTTCTTCTTCCACACTCCTTGTTAAAAAAATCCAGGGGGTACGCAAAATAGTGGCTTTACTGTGACTAATGCTACTAATGCTACTGTTGGATTCATCATTTTTTGCAGAATATAGGAGTCGGAGCTGATACAGGCATAGGAACCAAGGTTAATTCAGGAGCTACCTTCCTGCCACACCTAATCTGCACTGATCCGTCTGCCTCCCTCCCTAGCGCGAAGCCACAAGCAACAGGACAACCAACAGGAGCTGACCTGCTTGCCCCCTCGTCAGGCGGGCACTCTCAGTCGAACATGGACGCGTGGACACCAGGATCGCCTGCGAGCCTATTTGCTCCTACAGGACCTTCTGTGCCCTTGGAGCCCAGATCCTCTACTGAGACATAGCAAGATGAAGGATCCCCTGTGATGCATGCACCTGAAGCTATTCTTGCTATCGATCGTCCTCGCACAAGGTTACAAAATAACATCAGAAAACCTCTTATTAGAACTAATGGTACTATCAAGTGGGGTTTATTGAGTTCAACAGGAGAACCTATAAGCTTAGAAGATGCTCTTTGTAATGATAATTAGGAAAAGGCTATGGATGAAGAATATACAACACTTATGAAGAACAACACCTGGCATATGGTCCTTTATCAGAAAAAGAAAAATATAATTGACTGCAAGTGGGTCTATGAGATCAAGAAAAAGTCTGATGGAACTATTGATAGATATAAAGCTAGACTGGTGGCAAAAGGATTTAAGCAAAGATATGGCATTAACTATGAGGACACCTTTAGTCCTGTTGTTAAAACTGCTATCATTCGTCTTATTTTATCTCTTACAGTCACAAGAGGGTGGAGTATGTGCCAGCTAGATATTCAGAATGTGTTTCTTCATGGTGTTCTAGAGGAGGAAGTTTATATGAAACAACCACCTAGTTATAAAGATAAGTTCACTCCCAATCATGTGTGCAAATTGGATAAAGCTTTATTTGGGCTAAAATAGGCATGAGCTTGGTGCTCTCGTCTGCATAATAAGTTACAAAAGCTTGGTTTTATTGCATCTAAGGCAGATACCTCATTGTTTTTTTTTCAAAAAGGAGACATCGTTATATATATTTTTGGTATATGTTGATGATATTATTGTGGTGAGTTCCTGTGATCAGGATATCTCAGCATTGCTTCAAGATCTTCTCACTGAGTTTGCCCTCAAAGATCTGGGATGGCTACACTATTTTCTAGGCATAGAAGTTACTTCTACACAAGAGGGATTAATTTTGTCACAAGGAAAATATGCAGCCAAATTGGTCACATATGCGGGGTTGAGAAATTGCAAAGCAGTAAGTACACCATTTTTGGTCTCTGAAAAATTGTTGATGTCTGTTGGAGATCCTTTAGGAAGTGAAGATGGTACTAAATATAGAAGTGTTGTATCAGGTCTATAGTACTTAACTTTAACTCGTCATGACATTGCCTTTGCTGTAAACAAATCCACTAAACATCACCGCATATAAGGTGAGCAAGGATCGTGTAGAGAATAGAGAAAGCGGTCGACGAAGCTCAATGCTCCTAGAAGCCCACGCGAGAGGACGTGTGTCAGCAACCAGACAGGGCAGATGAAGCACGAGTGAGTCACGCAGGTGACGATGGCGCGCACCAGACAGGCCAGGCGAAGTGCACACGGGGCACACGACGGACGGGGGTGGAACGGAGTGAGGGAGGCTGCAGTTGCTGGATGTGAGGTTAGGACGATGTGTCTGCGAGGGTTTGGCAGTCCTGGAGGCCGTGGTTGGCAGGAAGGAAACGAAATGCGTGTGTAGCGTGCCGGATGGTGAACAACGTGTGTGTTATCGGAGGGAACTGTGTGGTGTTGTGTTGCCGCGTTGTGATGTTTGGTGTTGGGTCAAGGGCCACTTGTAAGAGCTTGAAGCTGTGGTTTAAATACCACCGATCGTGAACGATTCGTTATGGAAGAACATACTCCTGACTTTCTCCCCAAGTTCTTCTCAACTTTCCCCTTTCCATTCTCTACTCTTCCCTAAATCGCCTAAGTCTGTAACATCTGGTATCAGAGCCATTCTCCTTCCGCTTTGGCGCCCAAGAGGAAACAATCCCAGTGGGAAACCAAGATGGCTTCGACTATGGCGTCGGTGGAGAACCAGTTTGAAGGCATCAACATGCTTTTGGGGCAAATATTGGAGGATGTTCATGGCGTGAAGTTGGAAATCGGTGAAATTCGCTCGGCGATGGAAGGTGTGCGAGGAAGGGTGGAGATCCTGGAGGTACAACCAGAGATGGGCGGAGTTGCGGTAATTCATAGGGGGTCGATGTCCACATCAGGCACTCAGCAAGGGGTGTTAGGGCTAGCAATGCAGCGAGGTGAGGAAGTGGTAATGACTCAAGAAGTGAGGAAAAACTCATAAGTGTCGAGCGGTTCCTCTGCACATTATCGAGGAGTTGGTGGAAGTGCTGCAGATTCCGACATTTCCAGATGATAAACTAGTGGAATTAATACCAGTCAGAATGAAGAACTATTGGTCGTAACCAGGGTTCACAAAACCGTTTTGAATACAAATTTCGCTAGCCCGGCGGTATCGATTTTCTCGAAAAACCGCGCGAAAACCGCGAAAAATCGAACGGTTTGCATTTTCAAACAAATTTGAATTCGGGTCAATTTCACGCGAGAAAACCACGGTTTTTGGCGAAAAACGCTCGGTTTTTGCGGTAAACCGCTCGGTTTTTGAGATAAACCGCGAAAACCGAAACCGCTCGGTTTTGGTGAAAAATCGAGAGGTTTTGGCGAAAAACCGCGAAAAATGAGATTAAAAACCGCTAAAACCAAGAAAATGGGGGGAAAATCACCAAAAATAGGGGAAAATGAAAAAAAAATCTGGTAAAATTTGTAAAAATACTGGGAAGGCTAAATTTTAGTAAAAATGTAATAAATATATAAATAAGGTATGTGAAGACATGAAAAAACTCCAGAATGATCTCTCCTAAATTTGAAAAAAAATCGACATGATCTTTGCTATATTTTAGACATTTGGAAGTTGTAAATTAGACATTTCATAATAATATGCCAATAAATACTCTTTCATTGCAATATTACAATCACACAACTACACAAGTGCAAAGATACATATTTACATAACCACAAGGTTTGTCCTTTTTGCTTAGTTAAAAATGATAGAGTAAATTTCACAAAATTACAATTTTTCTTACAAACTATAAGAAAATAACATGTTTAGTTCCTATTTCACAAAGCTACAAATTTTAAGAGAGATTGTACCATAAAACTATAGGTTTATAATTGATCATTTCTTGCAATAAGTTTGACAGTGTTAATCTACATGGAAGCCTCATATTCATGTTTTTCTCGTTTCATCCGTGCATGAGTTTGCCAAATGGATCTATGTTATCAGACATATTATAAGAAACAATCAATTTTAAAACATGTAGTTTTGTGATACAAGTTCTTCTAAAATATGCAATTTGAAGGAATAGAAAACAAAACATGTATTTTTCTCGATAATTTGTATAAAAACTATATTTTGTGAAATTACGAGAATGAAATGGACGGTGCAAGCTCGGTGATGAGCATCCAATCTCAGAACGTGGTTAAAATGTTCGAGGTCCTGTTTCAAAGCAAAGATTTAGGGATTTAAATATGTTTTCCACATAAAATTTCTTTAAAAAAATTGCCATGTTCTCATTTTCGAACAAGTATGGCCCAAGGTATAAAAATTCAGTGAACTTTCACTGAAATCTCAGATTTTGGGCCCCCACGAGATTGAAAATACCGGCCAAATAAAAAAATCGAAAAAATTTGAAATGCTACAGTAATTTCGCGTTTTCGACGAAATTTCACCTAAAACCGCTGAAATTTTGCCATAATGGACTGGATTTTGATATTTTTTAGCCAGATTTGACTGCAATGACATCAATAACCTATAAGAAAGTGATTTTCAATGATAATTTGTCAAAAAAGTTAATTTTTGAGACATTTTAAAATTTTGGCAAAAACACTATTGGAATTTTATAAAATTTAGGAAGCTTTTTAATACAATGAAAAATTTATGGTACTATCATAAGACATCTATAATCATACAAAAAAATTTAAAATATTTTAACTTCATTTGCTATGTTTTAAAAATAAAAAACTGAATTAGAATAAACAAGGCAATAACCATGTCAGAATTTTATAAATTTTTTCATATTTGATCATCATCTTAAATTTTTATGAAATCTTAATAATTCCATCATAACCCTTTTGTAAAAGTTTCAAAAAATTTAAACCTATTTTATTTGCTCAATCAAAAATTGTATACGGTAGATCATCGCACTCTGAAATTCGAAAACTGTGAAGTACCATATTCACATTTCTTGGGATTTTTTTATGATTGATTATGATCTCAAAATTCTATGAGAACATCGTCGATGCTTTCCAACTATGTACAAATTTTTTTATAATTTTTGCATGCTCGGAAGTCGGAAGTCCACAGGCCAGTCATTTTTTTTTATTTTTCCAATTGTGAACAATTGAAATGGCTCAAAAAGTTAGTTCAAATTTGTGTTTTCATAAAATTTTTATACCAGAGGTCATAAAACAATTAATACTAATTTTACAAATTTTTGGTTAAATTTTTCTAAATTTTTCAAAAATTTTGAATTTGAATTTGAACTCTGCAGAACTGAATCTGGCAGCTAGCACTACCGAGCGCCATGAGAGGGCGGTTTTGCGGTTTTTGCTGAAAACCGCGAGATTGTGAACCCTGGTCGTAACAAAATAAACAAAAGAGGGGAAGTTACGGCGCCGAACATTAAGGTTGTTGGGTTTAATTGGCAAGTTAGAAGTCCTTATCTTAGTTGATTCAGGCAGCACTTACTCTTTTATCAGTGAAGAACTGCGGGACAGGATGAAGTGTCCGACAAAAGATATTACACCAATTCACTTGTCAGTGGCAGATGGAAGATCGGTGGTGTGTGATAGATGGTACCGGCTCTGGCCTGGTGGATTCAGGGACACTCCTTCCAATAGGATTTGCGAGTTTTGCAGTTGGGCTCTTACGATATGATCCTTGGTGCAGACTGGTTGGAGGAGCATAGCCCCATGTGGGTACACTGGGAAGCAAGAGTATACCATTTACGCATAACAATCGCAGAATCAAGCTTCAAGGCATACAGGAAGGTGCAGTGCTTAACAAAAGTATTGAAACCAAAGAGTTCAAGGGGTTATTGAGGAGGGGACCAGTGACCCATGTCATCCAACTTCGACAAAGTTCGCACAGCGAACAGGACGGGGTGGAGGCAGAATCCAAGCACGACATTCCTTAATCCCTACAGAAGGTTCTGCACGAATTTGATCACCTTTTCAGAGCTTCGGTCACATTACCGCCGAGAAGAGATTTTGATCACTCAATTCCGTTGATGCTGGGAGCGCAGCCTGTGAATGTGAGAGCATACCGATATTCTCCACACCAAAAAGATGAGATTGAATGCCTGGTTGCCGACATGTTGAAGAAAGGAATAATTCAGCAAAGTATTAGCTCCTTTGTGTCATCGGTGATATTAGTCAGAAAAAGGATGGTTCCTGGTGTTTCTGTGTGGATTATTGCAAGCTCAATATGATTACAATTAAGAACAAGCATCCGTTGCCAGTAATTGATGAGTTGCTAGATGAGCTATAGGGTGCGAGTTGGTTTACCAAGCTGGATTTGCGATCCGATTATCATCAAATCAGAGTGGCGGCAGGGGACAAGCACAAGACAGCCTTCCGAACTCATCAAGGGTTGTATGAATTTTTGGTTATGCCGTTCGGACTTACTAATGCTTCGGCAACCTTTCAGGGAGTAATGAATTAGATTTTCGGTCTAGCACTGTGACATTTCGTTTTGATGTTTGTGGATGATATACTGGTGTATAATCACTCCTTGGAAGATCATGTCAAACATCTCACCGTAGTGTTTCAAATTTTGGAACAGCATCAACTATTCATCAACAAGGAAAAGTGTTCCTTTGGGCAGGAGCGATTGGCTTACTTGGGACATATTATCTCATCAGCAGGAGTATCCACCGATTAGTCCAAAGTACAAGCGGTTTTGGAGTGGCCAGTTCCATCGAATGTCAAGGCATTACGGGGATTCTTGGGGCTAACCGGTTACTACAGAAAATTTATCCAAAATTATGGTGTGATTTGCAAACCTTTGACCCTTTTGCTCAAAAAGAGGGTACCGTTTCAGTGGACACCAAGTACAGAGATGGCTTTCAGAACGTTGCAGCGCGCCTTGGTGCATGCACCAGTGTTAGCTTTGCCTAATTTCGATAAACAGTTTGTACTGGAGACTGATGAAAGCAATGAAGGTATTGGTGCAGTTTTAATGCAAGAGGGCCACCCCATAGCTTTCCTGAGCAAATCTTTGAGTAAGAAGAACCAAGGCTTGTCGGTTTATGAAAAGGAGTGCATGGCAATTTTATTAGCTGTTTCAAAATGGAGGCCATATTTACAACACCGGGAGTTTTTTTCCGGACAGATCAAAAGGCTTTAATGCATCTAACTGAGCAGAAACTCACCACCGAAATGCAGTAGAAAGCATTCGTGAAGCTGTTAGGCTTGCAGTTTCAGATACAATATAAAAAGGGCGTTCTCAATGCGGCTGTCGATGCCCTCTCGCGGAAGCCAAGCACAGAGGAGATTCAGGCGATATCCAGTTGCACCCCAATGTGGATTGAGAATTTGGTTGCGGGTTATCAAGAGGACCGCAAAACCAAACAGTTGTATGCAGAATTATTCTTAACTGGGTCAAACGATCGAGGGTTTTCTCTGAGAGAGTGATTCGTTTTAAAGGGCGCATCTGGGTGGGCGGTAATTCCTTAGCATAGCAACATATACTCCAAGCATTGCATAGCAGTGGCATTGGTGGACATTTTGGAATTCATGCTACATATCACAAGGTAAAGGCTCTCTTTGCCTGGCCTAAGTTGAAGGACACGATGCGGCAGTATGTTCAGGAGTGTTCAGTTTGCCAGCAAGCCAAGGTGGAACACGTCAAGGTGCGGGGTTACTACAACCACTGCCGGTACCAACTCAAGCTTGGCATACCATTAGTATGGATTTCATTGAAGGACTGCCCTCCTCCCACAAATACACAACCATTTTGGTGGTGATTGATAAGTTTTCCAAATACGGGCACTTCCTTCTGTTGATTCATCCCTTCTCGGCGTTGCAAGTAGCGCAAGTTTTCTTTAACCAGGTTTACAAGTTACATGGCTTACCTCATTCCATTATCTCTGATCGGGACAAGATATTTACAAGTTCCTTTTGGCAAGAGTTGTTTCGCCTGTCAGACACCCGACTCAACATGAGTTATGCTTACCATCCACAAACGGACGGTCAAACTGAACGTTTGAATCAGTGTCTGGAGACATATCTTCGATGCTTTGTTCATGCTTATCCTACCAAATGGTCTGACTGGTTGGCCCTCGCCGAATTCTGGTATAATACCACGTTTCAGACTACCGTGGGAAAATCGCCATTTGAAGTGCTGTATGGATACCCGCCTCGACATTTTGGTATCTCAAACCTTAATGTTTGTGCTGTGATGGATGTCCAAGATTGGTTGGATGAGAGGAAACGAGTGACCCAATTGTTGAAGCAACATTTGGACAGAGCATGTGTGCGAATGAAATCGCAGGCGGACAAGCATCGTTCGGACAGAATTTTTGAAGTTGGGGAGAAGGTTTACCTAAAACTACAACCCTATGCGCAAACATCATTGGCTACCCGTAGTAATTAGAAGCTTTGCTTCCGTTTCTTTGGCCCATACAAGATCCTTGAGAAAGTGGGACATGTTGCTTATAAACTGGATTTACCTGAGGGATGTAATATTCATCCTGTTCTTCATGTGTCTCAGTTGAAACGGTATATTCCCCCCTCAGAAGCAGTATCGTCGGTGCTTCCGATCCACTGCATTGCGTTACAACAACAACCCGTTCCAGCGGAAATTCTGAAGAGTCGGCTCATCAAACAAGGAGATCAAGCTATCTCTTCGGTACTGATCAAATGGTCTGGGGCGTTGGCAACTTGGGAAAACTCTGCTGCTCTGCATCACCAATTTCCTGCAGCACCGGCTTGGGGACAAGCCGCGTTTTAAGGGGAGGGGAGTGTAGCGTGCCGGATGGTGAACAACATGTGTGTTGCCGGAGGGAGCTGTGTGGTGTTGTGTTGCTGTGTTGTGATGTTTGGTGTTGGGTCGAGGGCCACTTGTAAGAGCCTGAAGATGTGGTTTAAATACCACCGATCGTGAACGATTCGTTATGGAAGAACATACTCCTGACTTTCTCCCCAAGTTCTTCTCGACTTTCCTCTTTCCATTCTCTACTCTTCCCTAAATCGCCTGAGTCTGTAACAGCGTGATGTGCGAGGACGGCGGAAGCTTTGTGAGGCAGTACGCGTGGAGCGAGGCGCAACGAAGCGAACAAGTGTCGAGTGAGCGAGGAGCCACGCGGGAGGGCGCGCGTCGGTAGCCAGGCGAAGACTTGTAGTGGGGCGGGAGAAGGTCGCGCAGGGCGCATGTCACGCGAGGAGGAGGCCACGGAGGCGGGGATCCAGACACAAAAAGGAGGCTCCCAAGGGCCTCTCCGCACGGCTGGTCGACGTGGCATAGCTGGAAGCAGGGAATCTTGCCATCTTCAAGAAAGGTATGATTAGATAATATAGCGCGCTACGCCGCGCCGTGCAAATATCACTCCAGAGTTTTTTGTTACAAAAATGTAGAAGGATCTGAATGTAATTTTAAACATTTTAGACTTAAAAGAACCGGCAGCCGTGTCAAATTTGCGAAACCACTGGTTTTTTTTGTAAAATATCTGGACCTAAATATAATTTTAAAACTTTTGAATTTAAAGAACAGGCGCTCGGGAGGACCTAAACGTAATTTTAAATCTTTCGGGTTTAAAGAACTGACGCTCATATCGATTTTGTGGAACCACGGGATTTTTTCGCAAAATAACCGGACCTAAGCGTAATTTTAAATCTTTATGATTTAAAGAACTGGTGTCCAGATTGAATTTACGGAACCACGGATTTTTTTGCAAAATAACCGGTGTAAGGGCCTGTTCATGTCTTAAATATTTCGGGTTTAAAGAACTGGCGTCCGGGTCGAATTTATGAACTACGGGTCATTGTTGAAAAATAACCGATAGAAGAAACTGTTCGTGATTTTGAATTTTTTTTTTTGAAAAAAAAGGTACTAGACGTCTAGAAGCGCGGCATTTCTTCCGAGCGCGCTTGTGTGTACACACTACCTTGTCGTAAATCAGCAGTCAAGATCAATCCAACTTACACTGCATTTAGTTTTGAGGTTTGAACACTTGTTCTACGATCAGGACAGCTCGGATGGTGCCAGGCCAACTGTGGACGAACACAAGTTCTGTACTTCTCTCTAGTACACTTCTGTACACTACTAGTATTAGCATCTACTGCGTTGAAGGGTATGTAGTATATATGTAGACATGTAGTATCGGTAGGATCACTACTGTAACAACATCATTCGGACAACTCTGTCGCAAACCTTGACAGCATAATTGTGCGGCAATCCAAGACGCCAGCAGATTTCAGATTGCATCTAGCTAGGCCATCAATTCATGCATATGGCACATTAGCCCTTGGTCCGTCACTCCGTTTGCATCTACATGTTTTAGTTCAGCTATATATACCATTCCCACGATTGTAACACAGATTCAGAATTTTGTCAATAATTTTTCACCGTGTGTGTCCGTGTCCTCCAGTGGAGTGCAACTTTTCAAAGGCTTCATCAGCATGGTACGTGCTGATCTTTCTACCCGTCGGTTGCTTTTGTACGGCATGTCACTTTGACATGTTGGTGTGTTGCTGTTCGGATCGTCAATCATGAACCAGTTATCCTCTTAACACAACCTACATACAGTTCGTGAAGATCGGACCAAAAACACAGGGACATGATCATGATTATCCCCGTTGGCGCGTGGCCATAGTAGGACACACCTAGGGCGCGTACAGGTCGAGGGAGAGCGCTGGCCCAGATGGAACGCGTGTAAGCAGAAGTAATCCCATGCAGAATTTGTGCGCTCCGAATCCCTGAATTCTGGGCGATCTCTGGTTTCTTGTTTTTGGATGTTGATCGGTCCTTTTTTTCTCTAAGAAGTGTGCTGTAGCATCATCTGGACTCCTAATCGTTTGGCAGAGGAACGCAACAAACGAATCATCTCCTTACTCTAGTCCGAATAGGATTACGTGCCCCTCTCGGATTGAAGTTAAAACAGGTAGACTTGTTCTGTCTTCTGTGGCCGCATGTTCTTTCCTAGCCATCCCTTGTGTCAACATCAGTTAGCGAGGGCCACGTGATGGCGGTGGAGTCTAAGGGCAGTCTCAACTCATGGTGTCCATGAGTAATGTCTAGAGGAAAGAGAGAACAATAAACCAACGATAGTTTCAACCCATGGTTTCCATAAGTAGTGTCTAGAGGTGGGAGAGAGCAATAAAGCAATGCATGAGAGCAATAAACCAATGATGCACTACAAACACAGCTTAGTAAGCGTCTGAAATATCCAACCCCGATTTTGCTAGTTTCTTAAGTCTTGGTACCAAGTCGACCGGTTTCTTGCATGAGACATGGTTTTTCGTTTTCCTTCTCTCCTTCCTTAACTCCTATGCCACATCAGATTTTTGCTAGTTAAGAACGTAATTAATTCTATGAAGCCAAATGAGGTGGAGGGTTGGGAATACCCTAAGGACGACAACAACGATGGAGCTCAAGGCCAATGGCGACACACCAAATCTGGGGTATGACGGTGCAAATTGTGGGTAGGGGCTGATGGTGACGACGGAGCTCACTATCTCACCTTGAGGATGGTGACGGTGGTGAAGCTCGAGGACATCAACATGATAGAGCTTGTGGGCGACGATTAGATTCGGCTTGTGATAGTGTAACCATTGACTCCACCAATCTCCTCCCTTCCCATACCTTGCAAGAATTCTATGCCTCCGTGACAAAGCCAAATCCGAACATCTAGATAAACAAGAGAGAACATGAGGAGTGTAACGGACCGCTCTTTTCAGGGGTGCGTATAAATACCTTTACAGCTACTCAGGATTTTAGCTATAGGTAACCAAGTGCACATTGCCTGATAAAAGAACAAATGCGAATATTTTACAGATAAGATAAGGGTTTAACGGCCAAGGTTTTACAAAAGGTGCGGCAGGCATCGAATACATTACAGAACACTCACAGAAAAGACTTGAGCAGATAGATCAAAGCCTTCAAAAACCAAATAACATCGCCATCTACGATCTCCTGAGATCCGTCATCTTCTTGGAAATCCAGGAGGGGGTTAGGAGTAAGGGTGAGTACACAACCGTACTCAACAAACCACACGAAAATTCTGAATATTACATGCAATGGTAAACAAAGGCAGACACAGGTTTCAGGTATCATGGATGCAAGTTGTAAACTTCAGTTTCATTTTACATTTGAAACACAAACCATAAATAGCAATATATCATGGGGGGTAACTGCAAAGTTCACTTTCACGTCAAGTTTTAATTATAAAGCTACAGGTAGCGATTCTGGAATCACCCTAAATTAACTCAGCTTCATTAACCTAAGCACGACGTATTCAATACCATTGATATCACTCTGCAGAGGTGCTCGACTTTACCCACAAGATATCATCACCGTTAGTGCCACGCCGAACAACATGCAACTTAAATGCATGCGGCCGGTAGGATAATCATAGCATTTCGTTGGACTTCCTTCTTTAGCTCCTACCCGAGAGGTTACTTGGGCCCACGACCACCGTGGTCCCACGAGCCATCCATGAGTCGCGGCTCGACATACTGTGGACACCTCATCGTGAGAACCGGTGAATGGCTTCCCCATTCCCGTTCCACCTCGTTCGCCTCGCGGGCCATTCTATCCCCAGAATCGGCAGCTCCCGCCAATAGATATTCCAAAGGGAAGTACAATGTACTGAGCTATGTTGGACCAAGTCAACAGGATTGGCCAGCCCAACTTGTGGTTGAGCGGGTTCTGAAGTTATTTACCTTGCCCAAGACGTCGGTCCGTAAATGCCAAAGACTCGGCCAAATGACATACCACAAACCACCGGTACCAACTGTACCGCCACCACACCACAACCTGGCCTCGTCATCGGCTGGGGATCGGGCCAGCATCCACCTCTCGTGGTCCGCCCAACTCTGGACCCCAAACCGTAGCAATTTTTAAAAATCAACCGAGCCATCCCTCGGAGATTTTTAAGCATCTTTAACTAAAGGTGGAGTTATATTATCTGCTAATCTACGATGGTTCAATATTTATAGCCTGAGGTTACAAGGGGGTTTAAGACATAACAACGGGTTAATCATTGGATGGTATCTAATCATGTCATTCGAAACTACCACATTTTCTAGTTTCCTGAAATACCAAAATAATGCAGTACAAAAATATATACATATTATTGTAACGGAACTGGGTTCAATATGTTCAAGGAGTGTGGCTTGCCTTGCGTGTCTGAGGGTTCGCCTAAAAGAAAGTGGTCGATGTCGTGTCTGGCCTTGAACGGCTCCGGCTCCAAGTATAGCTCCAACGTCTGCTCCTACTCCGAGATTCGTGCCGACGGTTGTCTTGGCGTCGAATCTAGCGCGAAGAAGTGCAAACAATAAATAAACGAATAAAACAAAACAAATAAAAAGAAATAGAAAGGAAAATCAGAGAGAAAATGGCCGGATTTGGGTTCAGGGGCATTTTGGAAATTTTCTGGACTTGGTTTGGCGGAACGAAGATCAATTTTGGACTCAGCGGCTCGAACGGGTCAAGAATATGTATTTTTGGGCATTTTTGGATTTTTGGGAATTTTTGGGATTTTTCTGGAATTAATAATTGATTTTCGGATTTTCTAATTTAAAATCCAAAATTGAAATTGAAAAAGGGCACTGTGCACTTGGGCGCCTGATCCTCGCCGGAGGCGCTGCCTTGCTATGATTAGGCAACCTGGCCAGCCGAGAGGCGGGGAGGCTGACGCCTGGGCTCCACATGGCAGGGACACGGAGGAAGGCTATGACAGAGGGGGCCCGCAGCACAGCGAGACGGGGCGATGCTGACGGGCAGGGGTCCACTGGCAGTGGGGTGAGAGAGAGCTGACGAGAGAGCCCCAGTGGCAGAGAGAGACAGGGGAATCGCTGACAGGTGGGGACGGATTGCCAGCGAGAGCAAAAACCGGCGGTGGCGGTGGTTGACGGAGCCGAGGGAGACGACAGTGGATCCAGTGAACGGCGGTTCGGGGCGGGGGAAGAAGTGGCGGGGGAGGGAGAAGAACTCACGATGAGTTCAGGGCGGGGGAGAAACAAGCGGGGGAAAGAGCGGTGGGGCCCGGCGACGGGAGGGAGTCGGAGACGAAGAAGACGAGCGCGGGGCAAGCAAACGGAGGCGCGAGAGCTTGGAAGGGATAGCGGAAAATGTGGAGGAGGTTGCAGCGGACTCGGCTTGGTGAAAATGGCGAAGAACGGGGGCCTTTATAGCGCGCGCGCGAGAGGAGAAAGAGAGTGACCGAAGGGAGAGAGAAAAGGGCGCGGCGAGTTTCAATCGGTGATGATGGCGCGGCGAGGAGCGGGATTCGCGGCGGAAATACGGGCGGGATTCGCGGGAAGGGTGATGGCGAAGTGATGCGCGCAGGCGGCAATGAATGGCGATGCAGGCGCTCGAGTTTGGCAACGATGACGAGACGGCGAGCGAACATTCGGGAGGGACATTTTCTTGAAGACAACCGATTTGGGCTCTGGCTACGGAGGAACAAGGCAAGGCGGCGCGGGCGCGTGGCGTCAGCGTCAGCCGTCAATGGAGGAATGGGTCACAAGTGGGAAAGATTTGAACAAATTTGGGAAGCGAGGGAGGAAGAAGAATAGGGCCGGGCGCGCGAAAAAGGAAAGGCTGGGGTGAGGAAAGCGCATCCCTGAAATGGAAAGCGGGTTTTTCAAGAGGATTGCCAAATTGGGAAAGCTCCAGAAAAGGCTCAAATGACACCAGGAAATTCGGGAAAGATTCCAATAAAATCGAATAAATTCGTTTTTGAAATTTTCGGGTTATTTCAAGGAGGAGGTCGACAATCAGGTATTCTGATGAAAAGTATAAGGACACACACAATACACGCACAAACATGCGTATGCATCTATTACATATGCCAAGAATTTTTTTTTTGAGGCGATAGGGTGATTAAGGTGGGTGTTGTCTAATGCAGCGGAAGACCAAGAGAAGGGGAGAAGCTAGTCATCGGCCATAGAGGTAAGGTTTCGAATTTTGGCTTAATTTTTTTCAGCACCCACTTCGGAAATTTTGGTGTAATTTTGGGACGAAATGACTTAATAAAAATTTGATTTTTTTGACAAAATGTGACTGAAATTTGAATTTTTGGATAAATTTTAACCAAAATTTGATTTTTTGGAAGAATTTAAAACAAATCTATCGAAATGTAACCCGAACAAATGTATTTTGGGACTCACCGAAAGAAGAAAATTTTGCCGTGCTGACAGGAGTGTGCTAGCTGAGTCAGCTCTTGCGTGTCCACTTTGCTTGATGCGAATTATTATTATTATTTTTTTTGAAATTAACCAGGAGCTCTAACATTCGGTATAGAAGAAGACCCACACACGCACGCACACCACACGCACGCACGCCACACCACACCACACGCACGCACGCACGCACGCCGCCTCTAACGCCACCTGCCAGCAGCGCTTAAGCGCGCCTCACGCTAGCACTGCATCGAGCGAGCCCAGACTCGAACTCGGGTGGCTGGCCGCGTCACCGAGCGGCTCAACCAAACGAGCTAAAGCTCGTTCGCGCTTGATGCGAATTATAAAACCGTCGTCCTATTGTATCAAAACTATCTCGGTTTAGGTAAAAACTAAAAAGGTAAGATAGACATTCCTCTAGTTCAAGATCTCGAATTACAGTTGAGGGTTAAAAAGCGAACAAATGCAGAGGTCAAGTTGAAAGGTCGACCTTCTCCCGTATGAAATATCAGTCGCAGGCCCAGTTTCCCGAACGACCTAGCTCTCGAACTTGGAATTTTTTTATTTAATATTTATTTTAAATCTTTTTTCAAAACTAATCGGCGGGGAAAAAAATTACAAAAATACCTCCTATCGCTTCAGTATGGGGCGACCGGGGCGATCGCCCTATACTGGGGCGACAGGTGCCCTACCTAACGGCTCGCAACGGCGAAATTCTAAAATTTTAACGGCAGATTTTTTTTCAATATTTCAAACACGATTTTTTTCCGGTTGAATACAACAAATATTGAAAAAAAAAATGCTACAGTAACCTGTCGCCCCAGACTCTAGGGCGATAGGTCTATTTTTCAATTTTTTTTGCTCTGCCGTTAAAATTTTGGAATTTCGCCGTTGCGAGTCATTAGGCAGGGCACCTGTCGCCCCAGCCCTAGGAGATATTTTTGTAATTTTTTTCCTCGCCGATTAGTTTTGAAAAAAAGATTTAAAATAAATATTAAATAAAAAAAGATTGCTCGAACTTGGATATTCGCTTTTATAATGTGAGCCTTCTAAAGCATCCAAAAGTGAAGATCCATGGGCCATGGAATTGCCTTGTAATCTCGAACGAAATGAAAAGGCCGATAAATAACATTCTGCCCAGTCCTGCCGGAGAAGGCCAGACCTCTAGTGCGCACAGCCGCCCACTTCTCGGGAAAATTGATGATTTGCCCCGATTTTTCTCTGCCTTTATCATTTGTCCTGTAATATTTTATTGATATACGGGCTATAGAACCATATGTCAGTAAGATATACGGGACAAATGATCAATTACACCCAAAAAAACGGAGCAAATCATCGAATCCCCCCTCTTCTCAAGCCGAGAGCCTCAGAGGAGAGCATTCCTTTCTTCTCCAACAATCCACCACTCCCCTCCGCGCGGCTTGAGCCGCCGTTTCTCGAATCTTCTAGAAGCCTCCGCGCTCCTGCGATTTCCCTCCTCGTCCTCGGGACCTCGGACCTGCACGGTTCCAGAAGGCTCCACTGCCCACCGCCGGAGTCCTCACCTATCTCCATTTCTCGCGTGAAGGGGGCGCCGCCGTCGATGGGCCGGCTCGGGTGGCTCCGGCTCGCGTCGAGGCCTCTTGCGCTCCGCTCCAGCGAGGTGAGGCGAGCTCGCCTTCATTTGCTGCCTTTGTCGTTTCCCCTTTTGGTCTGGGGATTTTGCGAACTGCGAGGTGTTTACTTCGTTTCGAGTTGTACCCGCAGGTGGCTGCGCAGAGGAGCACATGGATTCGGCCGTCTACGTGTAATTTTCCTTGCATCTAATGTGCTTTGTTTGATTTCGTGTTTTTTTTTGAACGAACGATCTCGTGTTGGTTTAGTTTTGCGAAATGTTGTGCTGTTTATGTTGGATGTGAGCTGTTACGACTTACGAGTCTGGCACTAGTTGATAGTTTGGTGGGTTTGGGTTTCAATACAGGCTATTGGTGTGTAGAATTTGTTCATTTGATTGGATGTACTTGTTAATTTCGTTCATCGGATGCTATCATCTCGTTTTTAACTTTTTATTGGTTATAGGACAGGTTTTTGTTGGACTAGACGGTAGACACTTCTAATTTATACATATTCAAACTGGACTTGCAGAAGAAAGTCAACATTCAACAACGCTTACAATTCTATTTCGAGTTTGGATAGAATAAGAAGGATAAATGTGTACACATACACGTTGTAGATTATGAGCATAGCTGGTCTGAGAGGTAATTTTGCAATAGTAGCACCTGTTATGGGTTAGATTTACCGATTTGGTGCTTACTTAAAAAAATCTCTCATTTGTGCATGCTACAATTTCATTATTCACACACGATATAAACAGTGAACAGTTGCTATCAAAAGGGTAACTGCTAGCAGGAGCAGTTTGCGCTCTACGGTAAGGTCATTCGATTAACGAGGAGAGCCAAGCAGGTTGAGGAAGGACTGTTTATTTTCTCTTTTGGCACTTGAGGTGTTCTGGATGGAGATATAAACTGTCATTTCCACATAGTCATTTGCTGACTTGATCAATGTCTGTTATTTGGTATTAAACACCTTGCTGTTTACTCTTTATAACATTTTGAAAAGGATCATGACAATATCATATGAGAGATAGGGGTTTGCATTATTAAGATTCAAATTCGACTGGGTGTTAAATCTTTCATCACAAGGTGTGGTGAACAGTGAACTAGACCTTCATGGCTCCATGAATGCAGAACTGTAGCATTGATTCTGCTCGTTCGAATGGTTTGGTGCTTGTCTTTTTAGGAAATTAAGTTGATGGTCTTAATTTGACTTGGAAAATTGATGTGGAATAGAAGAAATCATCACTTTTCTAGCCCTATAGCAATTTTTTTTGGCAAATTTGGCCTCCTTGCGAATGCAATTGCAAAAATAGCGCCATCCCCGACCGCGGAAGTGCCAAAAGGTAACAAGTGTCACCGTCCACACTCCTGCGCCACGGAAGCACGTACTGCGTTTTGGGAGCGCGCCAAGTCACAGAAGCTGTCACGCTCCCAGAGCGTGGTACATGCTTCTGTGGCATGGAAGCGCGGAAGGCGACATGTCACCTTCTGGCACTTCCGCGGTTGGGGATTGGGGCTATTTTTGCAATTGCATTCGCAAGGAGGCCAGATTTGCAAAAAAATCACATATGGGGCTTGAAAAGTGATGATTTCGGATGAGAACAACCGCACAGTCCATACTGGATGTATCTCTGTTTATGGTTTTATACGATATGATTGGAGACGAATTTGATATGCTAAAGTACCAAAGAAAAATGAGTTGTTGATATCTGCAATTGTTAGATGCAGATTTAAATCAAACATATCAGTGTACGGGCTACTTTTATATTTTCAAATATTAACTTTCATGATTTTCTGTATTTCTCTGTTCCTTACCCCTCTCCTTGTATTTTTTGTTTTGTCTGGAGAACGCAGCTTGCAACTCCAGTGTCATCTATGTTGGTGATAGATGCTATGGTCGATTCATGTTGACATCATTTGTATTGAGCAGCTCCTTTCATGCCACAGGTTGTTATTTTGGTCTTTTGTTGTTGTTGTTTATTTGTTGCAACCGCAGAGACCATTCAATCATTTTTGGGTGCATCTGTCAGCTCAACATTGTTCGATGGAGAAGGACTATTACAAGATTCTTGGTGTTCCTAAAGATGCCTCGCAGGATGACATCAAGAAAGCTTTTTATTCTGTGAGTGTCACATTACAGTTCAGCAAATCTTGCAAGTCTTGCTCACCATTTGTTTTAAGATGAACATGCCATAAAGCATGGTTATCACGACGCCCCGGCGAGACGAGTCGCCTCCGGGGCGCCTGGACGCCTAGGCGGGTGCCTAGGCGAGGATTAGGCGACAAAAAAATCCATTAACATCAGCAATATCAACTCTCTCCCTCCCTTCCTCCCTCCCTCTCTCTCTTGGCTGGGCCAGCCCAGCCCATCTCTCCCCCCTCTCTCGGCTGGGCCAGCCTAGCCCACCTCTCTCTCTCTGAGAGAAGAGGATTTTGGGAGAAATTAGATGATTCCTCATTGACAGGGCAATGCCCAATATATAGTACAAAGAGTACAGCTATCTATAGCAAGTAATCCCTAAGTATGGACAGCTATGGCTATATAAGGTACAGACATATCAGGAGATGTATCCGGAGATACATATCTCTATACAAGGCATGAATAGATGCGGAAATATATTCCAACACCACATAATCTCGGTAGGGAGGAGCTTCGGACGTTGAGATTGGCACGAAACTCTTGGAAGACCGCCGTCGGGAGCCCTTGGTGAAGATATCGGCATCTTGGTGGGGCGTGGGGGCGTGGAGAACACGAACATGGCGAAAGCAACGCTACTCCGACGCGAAATGAAGGTCGATCTCCACGCGCCGTGCGTTGATCTTTGATGCCGGGTTGGTGGAGAGGTACAATCTTGGCGTTGTCGCGATGAGCGACGATGGGCGCGACGAAGGGCCGGGCGGCTTCGAGAAGGAGTTAGCGAAGCGGCGAGGCCTCGGCCACGCCGATGGCGACCCATGATACTCGGCCTCGGCTCTCGAGCAGGACCTGATGTGTTCCGCTGATGACCAGCGAGGAGGTTGGGACCGAGGAAGACGCAGATGCCGGAGGTGGAGCGCCGGTGTCGGGCAACAAATTTCATCGAGATCTGTGTAGAGCGGTGAGATCATGGGACTCGCCAGTGGGATATCTAAAGGCCGTAGTGGAGGTGCCCTTGACATAGCGAAGAATCCGCTTGACCAGCTGAAGATGCTGTTCGCGGGGATCATGCATGTGAAGGCACGCCTGCTGAACGGCGTGAGTGATGTCCGGTCTGGTGAAGGTGAGGTACTGGAGTGCGCCAGCGAGGCTTCGGTAGAGGGTGGGATTAGCAAATGGCCCTCCATCTCGCCAAAGCTTCAGACGCGACCTCGAGGGTGGTGCGCGTGTGATCCAGACATGCGGTATGGCTGCAGGATCTCGGCGTACGGCTGCCTGCGAGAGATGAAGGCCGTGCTCGGAGCGGGAGACGGCAATCCCGAGGAAGTGGTGCAGGTCGCCGAGGTCGCTCATGGCGAACTCTTGCTTGAGTAGGTCGATGAAGCGTTGAAGCAGGCCTGGGGAGGAGGCGGTGAGGATGATATCGTCGACATACAGCAGCAAGTAGGCGATGTCCGAGCCGCGGTGGTAGATGAACAAGGACGAGTCGGACTTGGAGTTGAAGAACCCGGCGGCGGTGATGAAGGTGTGGAAGCGGTATGCATTAAGCCCGGGGGCTGCTTGAGGCCATCTGAGGACTTGTTGAGTCGGCAGACATGCTTTGGGCGATCCGGTCGACAAACCGGGATGGTCTGGCGAAGCGTAGACCATCTCAGAAAGGACGCCGTTGAGGAAGGCGTTCTTGACGTCGAGTTGATGGATGGGCCAGGTGTTGACAACGACGATGGAGAGGACTGTCCGGATGGTTGCCGGCTTGACCACCGGACTGAAGGTCTCGTCGTAGTCGACACCGCCAGCCTTGAGAAGCCGCGAAGAACCCAATGAGCCTTGTACCGAGCGAGGAGCCGTCGGAGTGGAACTTGTGCTTGAAAATCCACTTGCGGTGGCGATGTTGGCGCTGCGAGGAGGCGGCACAAGGTCCTGTGTTTGTTGTTGAAGCGCGGTGTACTCGTCGATCATGGCCGCCGCCGATTAGGATCGTTGAGAACCGCCAGACGTCTTCGCTCGGGAAAGAGGTCCTAAGAAGTCACGGTCACCGGTACATGCGAGGCGAGGTGGCGGCGTCACCGCCTTTCTTTGCGTGTGGTCATGGGATGTGAAGAAGTCGAGGCGGCGAGAAGCCTTGGTGATGGTGGTCAGCCATAGACTGTCCTCAGGAGGAGGTGGAAACAATGGGGATCCAGGTGTGGCGGCGCCTCATGACCGAGAGGAAGCGACCGCCATGGGCGACGGAGTGGCGGCGCTTGTAGAGGCATGGAGCTCCCACCACCGAGCCGAAGGTGTAGCGAAGCGCGCCAGGGGGTCACTTGTCGAGGTGGATTACCGAGGCGCCTCCTCGGCCGAGGTCACCGCAATGAAGGAGCGGTCTGGCGTGTCGTCTGCAATTGCATCAAAAAACAAGTGATCGGAAGGGCGCTTGAGGCGGGAGGTCGGTGGGCGAACGGGAATGTGTTTTCATCAAAGATGACATGACGAGAAGTGAGGATCACGATTAGTAGCGAGGTCGAGGCACCGATACCCCTTGTGGTGGTCGGGATAGCCGAGAAAAACACACTCGGTGGATCTAGGGGCTAGTTTGTGGACGGTTGTGGCAGAAAGGTTGGGATAACAGCGACAACCGAAGACACGGAGATGATCGTAGGTGGGTGGTCTGTGGTATAAAGCCTGGAACGGTGTGCTAAACTGGAGGAGTTTAGTGGGCTGTTGGTTTAGGAGGTAGGTGGCCGTGGCGAGAGCTTCGGCCCAATAGGGCGGAGGCATGGAAGCTTGGAAAAGGATTGTGCGAATGATGTTATTGACGGAATGGATGATGCGTTCGGCCTTGCCATTCTGCTGGGATGTGTATGGGCAAGAGAGGCGGAGGTGGATGCCGTGCTCTAGGAAGAAAGAGCGAGCTGTAGCGTTGTCAAATTCACGACCATTATCACACTGAATATTTTTGAGTTTGGTGGAAAAGTGGGTGGAGATGTAAGTGAAAAAATGACGTAAGGTGGAGAAGGTGTGCGACTTAAGACGGAGAGGAAATGTCCATAGAAAATGTGTGTAGTCATCGAGACAGACAAGATAATACTTAAAACCGGAGAGACTAGGAACAGGCGATGTCCACAAATCACAATGTATTAATTCAAAAGGTGCAGAAGTATAAGAAACAGATGGGTGAAACGGTAAACGAACGTGTTTGCCCAACTGGCAAGCATGACAAACATGAGGGGTAGCTTTATTAAAAGGAATGGCGGCTCTATGGAGGTGGGGAATGATCACGTCGTGGGGTGCCCAACCGGCGATGCCACAAGGTCCGTCGGCGGTGGCGGCGAAGACGTGAGGCTTGGATGGGAGATGGAGTGGATAGAGGTCCCCGCGGCTATTGCACCTCCGAATCACTGCCTTGGTACGTAGATCCTTCACAGAAAAGCTAAACGGGTCAAACTCAATGGAGCAGTTGTTATCGCGAGTAAATTGGCGAACGGAGATGAGGTTGGCAATAATGTTGGGGGACACTAGGACATTGGAAAGGTGGAGGGGGCGGGTGGTGGTGGGAAGGTGTTGGTCGCCGGAAGCAACAACCGAAAGAGATGAGCCGTTGCCGACGACAACACTGGTGGTGGACGAGGGAGGGGAGTGAATAGTGGAGAGATTACCGGAGTCGGACGTAAGGTGATGGGAGGCACCCGAGTCCATGTACCAGGAGGACGCGTCGGGCTGCTACAATGTCATGGCGTTTAAGGCTTGAAGGAGAGAGGTCTGATCCCAGCTGGGGGCGGAGGGACCCCCTACAGGCAGTGGAGAAGGAGGAGGGTTCCCTGGAGTGAGCGCCTGGGGAGTTGTCATGCCTGGCGGAGCGAAGGAGGGCGCGAGGAACGCCTGGGGTCGAGGCCCGAGGATCCTCAAAGTGCGGAGGCGTAAGAGGCCACATCTGAACGATGCAGTCAAGGTTGTACATAGGGCGTCCCGAACGGAAAGCGGAGGAGGCGGCTGCCTGTCGCCATGACCACCCATCCACCATTGCTACTCAAGCCGCCATTGCGCCCTTTTGTTTCCCTTGCCCTTGCCGCCTCCGTGGAAGAAGGCCGGAGGAGTTTCTTCTTTGGGCGACGACGAGTTGTTGCCGTGGCGTTGTTGGAGAAGAAGGCAAGCGGCTGACACCGACTACTTGACCGGCTTGAGCTCGGCCTCCTCGAGAAGGAGAGCGAGGCGCGCACCTTCAGAAGGAGGGCGGCGGGTCCTGTAAGCTTGATGAAGGCGGCGATGTGGCGGAAGTTCTCGCCGAGCTGCTTGGCAGAGGTGAGGACGAGGTTGGGTCGCCGACGGATGGCCAATCTCGGCAAGAGAATCGGCCGAGGTCTTTAAGCGCCGAGTAAGCCAAGATAGAGAGGTCTCCTTGCGCCAGGTTGCGGAACTCGGCTTCCAGAGCCAGAGCCCGCGAGGTGCGGTTGTCATGGAAGAGAGCCTCACGCTCTCCCAGATGACACGAAGTGAGGCGCCACGCAGCAGACAAGGCGAGAATCTCCTCGGACACCTGGGCGTAGGAGAGGATTTGACGGCGAAATTCGTCATCTCCCAAGAGGGGTCAGCAGCGGCTGGTGCATCTTGGAGAAGATGAGCAGTAGCACCAAATTTGCCGACGAGAATCTCGAAGAGCTCGCGTCGGCGGGAGTAGTTGGGGGGGTTAAGCTGGAGGGTAAAGGGAATGTGGGTCTTCACGTTGATGGTGGAGAGGCGGAAGCAGATGAACTGGAGAGGCGGCTCAAAGGGTGCTAGCGGCCGTCTTTGGACACCGGCGTCAACAGGGAGAACAGGGGCGACGCTGGTTGTTTGGTTGGGGGCGCCAGGCATGGTGTTGGCAGAAGAAACAGAGGACATGTTGGCTTTGGAAGGGAGGAGGTGGAAGTTGGAACAGGGGAGAAGACCTAGGAAGACCTAGGCGTCTGATACCATGAGAGAAGAGGATTTTGGGAGAAATTAGATGATTCCTCATTGACAGGGCAATGCCCAATATATAGTACAAAGAGTACAGCTATCTATAGCAAGTAATCCCTAAGTATGGACAGCTATGGCTATATAAGTTACAGACATATCAGGAGATGTATCCGGAGATACATATCTCTATACAAGGCATGAATAGATGCGGAAATATATTCCAACACTCTCGGCTTTTCCAGCGAAACACCCCACGGCCCCGCCCCTCTCTCTCTCGCAGTCTCGCTCGGCTTCTCCAGCAAACCCCCCCCTGGGGGCGGCCTCTCTCTCTCTCGGCGTTGTGGAGCGACTCCTCTCCAAGATCCCCCCGAGCGTCCGCCTCTCCCAAATCCCCCTCCCCCCGAGCGCCGCCTCTCCTAGATCGCTGCAACTCTGTCGCCCCGAACCCGCTCGCCCTTCCCCCCAAGCGCCGCCTCTCCCAGATTTGGCGACGGCGATGGCGGGCCGCAGAGAGCCAGGCAAGTGGAGGCGATCTGAGAGGCAAGGCGGAGCTCCCTCACCCCATATGCCTTCTCCCCATGAGCTCCTTTCTCGGCCAGGCGAAGCGAGCGGCCGTTGACGACTAGACGCCTAGGCGACGCCGTGATAACTATGCCATAAAGTTAAGAATAAATGTCATAAAATTACATGTTGCTTGTACAAACTATTTAAAAAACTACAGGTTTTAGCATATATTTCAAAGAATTCCAGATTTGAGGAACATTTGTTTTACAAAACTATAGGTTGCATCATCTATCGTAATTTGTTACCGCTCTGACATATAGGGCCCACATGGTAGTCAACACAATCCGACTTTACCAAAACTGAACATGACAAAGTGGTTGTGTGGCTACCATGTGGGCCCCATATGTTAGTGTGGTAACAAATTACAGTAGATGCTACAACATGTAGTTTTGTGAAACAAATGTTCCTAAAATCTGGAATTCTCTTAAATAGATGTTAAAATCTGTAGTTTTTTTTGATAGTTTATACAAAAAAAACCTGTAGTTTTGTGAAATTTACTCTAAAGTTAATATCCATTTATCAGGTGGTAATCTCATCCATTTTGTAGCATTTGTGTGCGATGCTGTTACCATTGGAACAAAAACTGCACTACATGTATGAATTTTTTCCTGTTTCTATGAAGCATCATTACGAAATGTTTATGGGGTATATGATATTGATCACATCAACAATCTGTCCATCAACTGAAAACTATTTTTTTGTTACACAGAAAGTGTTGTGATAATACAGCACACACACACACACACACATTTTGGGACACAAACTGGGCTTAAGATGAGATAAACTAGATGTACCGAACAGTGAACTCAGAGGTTAGGTTTATTTTAAAAGGCTACATTATGGAAATAATTGATCTTCAGAATGCATGTTAACTATATTCTGCCGCATTTGGGAGGGAAAATGAATATTTCAAAGGTAAGATTCAAATGATGTTGCTGCTTTATTGAATCATTTACGGTTTTCTGCTTCTAAACCCTAAACAAAAATTGTCTGTAGCTTGCAAAAAAGTACCATCCAGACATAAATAGGGGCAATACTGCTGCAAAAAGGATGTTTCAGGAAATAAGAGATGCATACGAGGCAAGTAAGTTTCCACAATCTGTTTAGCTTTTTTAATTGTTAGTTATTGTGCCAAACTTAACAGTATCATGTGCTGGTAATGTTGGTCTCTAGACGTTGTGGGATCCTTCAAAGAGAGAGCAATATGATATGGTAATAAGTTCCCACCTGCTGTAGTTTATTTTTCTTTTCATTTTTTTTGAGGGAACGGTGTGGTTTCTTTGGAAATACATCATTCCAGAAGCTATTATTGTAAATAAATGATTTTATGGATCATTGGTTTGCAAGCTCTTTGAAAGAAAGCATAAGTCGTAGTATTTGAGATCTGGTACTGTCTTTGTGAAGTTTATGTTATGTTGTAATACTGCAGCTATTTTCTAGAGGATCAGAGGAAAATTTCACACGGGATAGGACGGAATTTGATGGAGCCTATCAAGATCCATTTTCAGGATTCAGCACACAGAACCATAACCCTTTTGCAGAATTCTACAGACAGAATGATGGCCCTTTCTCTAGTAAATTTTACAAAATATTCTCTGAGGTGATTATCTGTCTCTCCATACCCTTCCGTCCTTTGCTTTTACTTCAACATTCCACTATTGAGTGCCACCAATTCTCTTATTTTCAGGTTTTCCAGCATGATATGGATGTACATGCCAATGACATTGAGGTTCATTCTTAGCCTATTCCTTTTTCATTTCTAAGTCACGTTTTCTTTAGTCATTGAACTTAGTTTATCTCTTGATTTAAGTAGGTAGAGGTGAATCTGTCTTTTCGAGAAGCTGCTAAAGGATGCATGAAGCAAGTTTCCTTCAGTGCAAAAAATCTTTGCAGCTCATGTGGTGAGTACGCATTTATGCTGGAACTGTTTTCTCATTTTTGTTACATTTATTGCCTGAAGCAAGTTTCAAATCTTTGTGTTATGGGTCGAGCGAGCCATAACAGCCAGGACGTGGTGCATGGCAGCATGTCATTAATTAGGATTAGAATAATTAGTTTCCTTATTATTTGGGTTTGTTTCCTTTTAAATTATTTCCATGTAATAGGATTAGTTTCCTTAATACAAGAATAGGTTTCTTAGGGTCAAGTCTAGCCATCCCTATAAAAGGGATATCATGTATCAATTTATGCATCGAAGCAATGAGTAAACCAAGTCTCTAGCGGATCAGCGCCGCCATCGATAATCGGCGGTGGCTCAGATGTACCAAGGCGCTAGCTTCGACAACAAAATCGTTTACATACGTTAAGGGCCCTATCTCATCCCCGTTGCGTGTGCGGATCGTGCACGTAACAATTTGGTATCAGAGCCGACGATCCTCCTACCACGGTGACCATCGAAGATCGCATCTCCAACCTCCGCGCCTCGCCGACCGAAGGCCCAACGCTTCATCTCGTGCGAATCTTCCAAACTTCAACCTTGAGGACAAGGTTGATTCGCAAGGGGGGGATAATGTTATGGGTCGAGCGAGCCATAACAGCCAGGACGTGGTGCATGGCAGCATGTCATTAATTAGGATTAGAATAATTAGTTTCCTTATTATTTGGGTTTGTTTCCTTTTAAATTATTTCCATGTAATAGGGATTAGTTTCCTTAATACAAGAATAGGTTTCTTAGGGGTCAAGTCTAGCCATCCCTATAAAAGTGATATCATGTATCACTTTATACATCCAAGCAATGAGTAAACCAAGTCTCTAGCAGATCAGGCGCTGCCATCGATAACTGGCCGGTGGCTCCGTACAGCCAAGGCGCTAGCTTCGACAACAGCTCGTTTCGCCCACGTTAAGGGCCCTATCTCATCCCTGTTGCGTGTGCGGATTGTGCACGTAACACTTTGTGACTCATGCTGCTAATAGGCAGTGATGCAGAAACATGTTGGTGAAACATACTTGGATGTGAACTGTCTGATATTATAGTTTTGACATTTTCCTTAACCTTTTTTATTTTATATATTTCATCTCTCTGGATAGTTTATCTGGGATTAAATTCTGTTGAATAGGCACCTTAAGCAAGTGGGAGATCGTATTCTATTAGATTGTCCTTGTTCCCATTCAGTTCTTATGATATATGATATAAAAAAAATATGCATCATCAATGCTATTCTTGTCTTTTCTTTTCCCCTACTCTTTCCAAATCAAGTTTGGATTGTCAGTTGTATCTGAATTTAACTTAAGCATTCTGGAATGAATAATGATTGGTTAAAAGGAGCAATATAATAGGTAGGTGTTTTCTTTGCTTCTTTTTAGAGGCTATATTACAGAGTTATGTAAATTAATACTTCAATATATCAGCAGCAAACAATCTAAATCATGTCCTAGTGTTCACTGTGTGATGTAAGCCCCATGCTGGTATTCAATGAGTAAAAGAAGATGGATTTTATTTTATTGAGATAGATATCACTTGAAATGCTAATTTTGGTGTTGACTTGCTAAGTGTGTAACATTACAGTCAATTAATACTAAGAAGTCCACAAATAAATGCTCTACATGAGCCTGCAATCTTACTCTCATGTATATGGTGATTGTCATGATTTAGCACATGTTCCCCTTTCTTTTTTTTTTTTTTGTGAAAAGTTCCTGATGTATCTTTTGATTTAGATGGAAGAGGGTACTTGGCCAATGCTAAGAGATATGTTTGTCCAACATGTAAAGGTGTAGGAAGAGTAAGTATTTTCTTTTATTTTCAAAGCTTCCTTGCAAATATCAATGGTGGAAATGCTTTCTAAACCCCTGCATCGGTGGTTTGCGCAGGTTACTATGTACCCATTCACATCCATTTGTACTTCTTGCAGAGGTTTTGGGAAAGTAGTTAAGGTAAAGGTCCCTACAAGTAACATGTATGGTTCGTTGGTTTTTTACCCTAACTCCCATATGATGATATTCACAGGATTACTGCCTGACATGCAAAGGTTCAGGGGTGGTAGATGGTATGAAATATGTAAACGTGACTATTCCAGCAGGTGCTGTGCAACTAAGCTTCAACTGTCTTTTGTCAGTCAGTTTCTTTCCCAAATGTCTACATATGATCATAATTTTAGACTATTTTGGAGTTACATCCCTTGGGCTATCTTATGTTCTAATAATAGAAATGCCAAAATAAGTTATATCCGTGCTAGGCTGCTAGCTCTACTTAAAAGCTCTTATCCACTACTGTAGTACTTTTGGATAAATAGTTTAGGGCTAACACTTGCGTGCCAAAATCTAGGTGCATTACTGTAGGACACCCATATATGTTGCATGTGCATCAAGGCCTCTTGAAAATTTGAATTTGGAGTTAGCTCACATACTATGGCCTGGTTTGTTTAGGCTTAGGCTTTTGGCTTATAGCTTAAAGTCAATCATTTGGCTTAAGCAGCTTAAAAGCAATCCGCTTTCATACGTGGTAGAGTTGTGGGTAATTTTACCATAACTTCAGTAGCATTGGTATAAAACCAACTGTCAATAAACAAAAAAGCACATCTCTAGTGACTTTTACCTTTTAGTTATACGGAGGTTTATAGCTTTTGAAAAGGCCAAAAAGCCACTCATTTGTATAGGCTTTTTGGCTTTTAAGCTGAGAAAAAGCCTAAACAAAAAGGGCCATAGGATGGTAAATCTCTTTGCGCTGACAGGATTATTCTAGAGACATCTGGCACCTGTTAACTGTGGTAGGCTGGTAGCCATCCAAATCCGTAGGTTTTCTTTTTCAATTGTAAGAAGGGTACTGCTTCATAGTCCATGAGGTTGAACTGAAGTATGCTGCAGCTACTGCATGTTGCTTGCACTGAAACTTGTTTGTTAGACTCTGAATGATATTTTCCTGTTGACTTTACTGAATTTTCTTCTCCCATGCTGCCATTGTGCAACTGCCATGCATTAAGAATTTAGTATCTATGACATTACAGTTTACATTATCTCATCAAAATAAATTTTATTGGTTCAACATAGGAGTTGATTCTGGTGATACAATTCATGTACCGGAGGCTGGTAATAGTGGTGGACATGGAGCCCTACCTGGAAGTCTATACATTAAACTTCAAGTGAGAATACACTTTCATGCATGCTTAATATGTGTGTCAGTGTGTGTGTACACATATGTGTGTGACATATATATACAAACTTATATAACTTTACTTCCTAAACAAACCGGACCTATATGCGAGCTAACTCCAAATTATCAGCTAATATCTATTATTGGAGATATATCTGTTATTGGAGATATATCAGCTAACTTTACTGCATTATCAGCTCTATTATCTCAAGCAATCGAGCGTTTGATTCTTCTATCAACCATGTATATCATAGGTAGCGAGTGATCTGGTGTTTGTTCGAGATGGTGCTGATATCCATGTGGACAAAAGGATAAGTTTCACACAGGTAGTAGCATTTTTTTTTTCCTGATCTAGCTTCTGCTGTCCTACTATTTTGCTCCCTTGCAGAGTAAGTATTTGAAGGAATTATTTCTCAGGAACTTTTTCCTACTGCTGCATTATGTAATTTCCTTCCCTTTATGCAGCATATCGATTATGCCAAGACTGGTTCTTATAATCATTCTAATTTCTAATTCAAGATAAATGATAAATCTGGTCCATTCAGCAAAACAAATTCTTGATTTTGCTTTTGGTTCCACTATAAATTTTTACATGTAGAGCGTGCAACACTTACAAAAGAGTGGCAACCTTTGAGGAGTGCTGGCATGGATGAACGTAGAGAGGTGTTGTATTCAGAAATGATAGTTTGTTAAGATTTAGGATATTCTTATCATAACTATTGACTGTCAAAGTTTTAAAGCTGGTACTCTTCTAGCAATTTGTATTTGATGATTTGTCTAAGGAGGACATTAATTGGTACTTGTGAATTTGTGATGGACTTGTTGCTGATCTTTTCCCTTTTCTCAATCCTACAGGCAATCCTTGGTGGCCAAGTTGACGTACCTACTTTAGATGGGAAAACAGAAGTGAAGGTAACAGAACTTGGTGGAAAAGGACATGATGTATTACTACTACTAACAAAAATACTGCACACTTTTGTCACTATAGTATCTTTTAAGAGCTTAACTGGGTGGTTAACATTGTTTCAATGCTTACTGAGTGGACCCCTTTTCTAGTTAAAATGCCTAGTAATAGCTTGACCTTACTTTAGGGAAGCATGTAGCCAAATGTTGGGCAGGCAGGTTGTGAGGTACTATAGGAGGCCCTGTTTTGTGGGTTGGGGGGCTTAAACTAGCAAGCCCCCCTCCCACCCAATAGTCCAGCTTTTAAGCAGCTTTTGACATAAGCTAGAAGGCACATATAACTAGCAAAAGTCAAAAGCTGGGCTAAAACTACTTTTGCAGCTTATTGCTGAGAGAAATTAGTTATTTGTCAAACGGTCTCTTATAAAAAAGCTATAGTCGCTTTTTAGCCTAAAAAACTAAAACAACTTTTCAGAAAAGCTACAGCTCCCCTAAACAGGCCCGATATCTCTTACCCCTCAATTTATTGTTTTTGCTTAGTTGACATCTGGTGGAATTTTGTTCAGATACCCAAAGGAGTTCAACCAGGGCAAGTTTTAGTTTTAAGGGGAAAGGTAAATTGTGCAATTAAATAAATTTAAGAGCAGAGTTTCCTCCTAATGAAGTGCTAAGGATAGTGATGTTATCAGGATTGCCAAACCAAGCAGGATACTTCGGGGACCAATATGTTCGATTCCGAATACATTTTCCCTCGTAAGTTGCTTGTAATTTTCTTGATGCCTTTTTTTTGCAACGTAGTACATGTGTCCTCTATAAAGCTGTTTGATATTTGGTATCCCATTTGATTTAGTGGTTCTGGTGTTCCTTTTCCTTTGATCATGTGCTTGTCCTCGAAGTAAAGTGGTGCTGTCTGACTCCCTTCCAGCTTGCATTTCATGAAAAAGGTCTTGCTAATGCTTTACTACCAAACTTTTACCAACTAAAGCAAAGAATATTGGATACAAATGGTGGAGGGGAAGAGAGCCAAAAATGTTATGGGTGCAGTAGATATTCCACAGGACAGGTTTGGGTAATTTGAAATCAAGCCATTCTAAGAGGATGGGTTGAACTGGCCTGTTGGACTTTTTGCTATTACTGAGTTTGGCCTTTAATTTGCAGCTTTAAATAGTTAATCGTGTTAGGTTTTAACTGAGTTTGACCCATCATCACCTCTTCAGACTGTTAAATGGTGTTAGGTTTTGGCATAGACATCAATAACATTACTGTACATTTTACGGGTTTATGTATACATATAAAATGCTAGGATAGGGCGGCAAGGTTAAAATGAAAGGTGAGACATAATCCTTATACATCATAATATATACATTCACATGGTGAAGTATGAGTAGATTACTCACCTTCTCTCAACTTCAGCCTTTGGGTGAACTATTTGGCATGTGAAACTAAAGAGATATTAGGGCCTAGAGGTCCTGAGTTTTAGACGAAGAGACTCCCTGCCTCCAGGAAGTGGACCAGACATGAGGGGAAGCATTCAAGTATTGAGTAGATTGTTCACATTTCCGCATGAGGGGAAGTATTGAGGTATGAGTAGAGTAGATGATCACATTTTCCCAACAGCATAGGCTTTTGGTAAACGTGTATTAAACTCAAGAAATTGGAGGGAAGTTAGAACTTGAACCCTGGCTCGCTGGCTTGTAGGGGCCTAGCCCAAGGAGGAACTGGAAAGACGAGAGGTTCGGTAACTAGTTTTCACTAAATAATGTTTGAACTTATTATGCTAGTTAGTATTCATCCACCGCAAATTCTTAGCTTTGTTGTAAGGTAGGCACTCCACTGTGGTTATTGAGCTAGACACAATATTGTAATGTAGACTTACTGTGAACAACATTCATCAGCACTTCACACTGATTTGGTTTGTGCTAATCACACTTTCAGTCATTCTAGGGCTTTAGTTTTACTTTTTTTTGCTTTTCAGTAGTCTATGCTCGAACATTAGTCATGAGTACTTCAGTTTTCAGTTTGGTTCATTCAAAGGGACTTACACTAGCCCTTTGCTTTTCCGCTTAGTTTTTTTTTATGCTAAAGCATAAAGTCATCAATACTTCACACTTTAGTTTGATTTATGACAAGCACAAGTGTGATCTGCAGGACAGTTAACGAACGTCAGCGTGCACTGTTGGAGGAATTTGCAGTAGAGGAAGCCACGAAAGAACATAATTCTTCTGCAGCAGGAAACTGGTAAGCAATCCCCTCACCATTATTTCAACTCTATTTTGCCATCATGGGAACCAGACCCACAGGACAGTTGAAAGCTGCATGTGCTTTACAGACGTCCATTTATGGATCAGTGTTTGGCTTTACCTTATTCTGGCCCTTGTAGCTTGGTAGGCCTGGTATACAAGCAAAGTTTCATCTGCTATTCTGCTGTACAACATTAACTGTTGACCTTTGTTATTCTGTATTATAGCTTGCATCATCTGGTAGTAATAAGGATGAAATTTCAAACAGGCTTTACCAGCAGCTATCTACTGGTTGATACTTACAGGTGGGAGCTCGTTGTTGAGAATTTGACGGGCCAAACTTTCATGCTCGGGCTTGGCTTCCTCGTACTGATTCACTTGATACTGAGCAAGGCTGTGAGCTAAGGCTTCAAAGCTTCACTTCGTTTGGAATGTGGGGTGACATCAAGCAGTATAAATTCTCTATAGGTTGACCTAACAGGACGTAAGTACTTGGTCATGATTCTTTTTAGCCTAGGGAATTCACAATTCTGGAGGCAAAAGGCAGAAGATATCAAATCATTTTCGACTTCTATTAGAGTTAAATTACAAAAACCGTGTGGAGTTTTGTTTTTTGATTCTTCAATAAATTGCCCAGTTTTGTGCCGGCTTTTCTTATACCAGTGTAATACGGATGCATAACAATGAGAATAGTTACATGCAGCGAAAAGTGATATTTTTCTACACCCGTGTTGGGTGAGATTGAGTGGAATTTAATGCCCTTGTTGTATATTCGTGTCATTTACGAAGTCAGTATTTTTCTAAAGGGCCCAATCGTGTCAAAACAGGCTAAGGGCCTACTTTTAGGGTTGCAGCTGGGCTGAAATATTTTTGGTTTGCTGGGCTATAAAGCAACTATACCTGGCGGCTGTGACTTTTTTTGTTATACCGTTTGACGAATTGACCGTTGTAGCTGTAGCTCTTTGGGGGTAGGGGGCAACCGAGCAAGAAGGCGATGTGGAGGTAGCTAGGCAAGGCGATGGACCCGTGGAGGTTGGGGTGGTGAAGAAAAGGCGAGGTGTGGCCGTGGAGATGGCGAGGTGGTGGCGGTTGATCGGGACAGGCCACGAGGCATCGCTCGGAGGCCAGAGGGAGACGGGGAGGCGATCGAGCGGGGAGACGGCGAGGCTCTGAGGCGGGTCGGAGCGAGGAGGGTGGCAAGGCGACGAGCAAACGGGCCTGAGCGAGGAGGAGTTGGGGAGGTGACTAGGCGGGGAAGCGGAGCGAGTGAGGTGGGAGGCAGTCAAGTGAAGCTACAACTGAAAAACTTCTCTCCAGCGGCTGCAGTTTTGGAGTGTTTTTGTTGTGGTTTAGCTTTCCAACTATTTTGAGCCATGGTGGGGGTTTTTGGTCAAAAGACGAAGCACAACCCCCCTCTCCCCCTCCCAAAAAAAAAGACCCTAAGAATTGAAGGTTCTATTTGAAGGGTTTAAAGCTACTTTAACTTTCAAAAAGTCAACAAGCCTCCCAGCAGATCAGCTTTTAAGTGACTTTTGGTATAAGCTAGAAATTTCATATAACTAGTAAAAGCTAAAAGTTGGTGGGACCTCCTTTCCTCCTTACCGTCGCCTCCTCCCATCACCTGACCACATCCAGCCAAAAATTGGGTGTGATTGGCATGAGGTTACAGTGCCTAAAACATCGTGTCATGCGGCGCCGCTGCGCAAAAACAACGGCTGATCATGAACATACATACGCACTACCAAGGATTGAAATTTTGCGAAATTTCACCGAAATCTCGATTTTGGGCCCCACGAGATTTAAATTACTGGTCGGAGAAAAAAATTGAAAATGCTACAGTATTTTCATTTTTTCGACAAACTTTCGCCCAAAACCACCGAAAATGTGTCCAAACCGGGCAAAATTTTATGAAAAAAATCCAGATTTTGCTTTTTTATGGTTGAATTTGATTTCAATTACACCAATAAACCATACGAAAGTGATCTTTAATGATAATTTGTCAAAAAATTTATTTTTTGGGACATCTTAAAATTTTGGCAGAAATATTGTTGGAATTTTATAAAATTGAAGATGCTTTGTAATGATATGAAAAATTTATGGTACTATCTCAAGAAGTCTAAAATCAAACAGGAAATTTTATAAAATATTTTAACTTCATTTTCTATCTTTTAAAAATAAAAAACAGAATTAGCATAAACGAGATAGTAACAGTTTCAGAATTTTATAATTTTTTTCAAGTTTGATCATATTTTGAAAATTTTATGGTAACATTAGTGATGCATCAAGACTATCTATAAAAATATTCAAAATTTTATAGCATGGTTTGAACTATTTTTCATTCAGTTGAAATTTATTGATCAGCTTTTATTTGCACTGTCCGAATTTTTAAAAATTCATGAAGTTTGATCATCATTCTGAAAGTTTTATGAGAACATTAATGATGCATCATAATCATGAAAAAAATTTAAAAAATTTTCTAATGTGATTTGTACCATTTTTTATTCGAATCAAACTTGTTGGTAAGTGTTTTCTCGGGACAGTAGCAATGTTCTAATTTTCAAAAATTCCTTAGACTTGATAATCATCTAAAATTTTTATGAAAACATCACTTATATGTCAGGAACCTCCAAAAAAATTTTAAAATTTTTTGACATCGTTTAAACTATTTTTTTGTTCAGTTGAACTTCGCTGAAATTTCATCAATTTCACCCAAAATTTCGGATTTTTTGCCAAATTTTGGGCCTTTTCGATTGCAAACGGACCAGATTTGAATTTTAGTTTGTGAATTTCAGCCAAGATTTGTTCGAAATACCAAGATTTCGGTAAAATTTCGGATTTCGTTACTAGGCGAGATTTTATCCGAAAACAAAATTTGAATCTTTGTGCACAACACACATCACTCACATACACCTCCACGTGTGTGTATGTTTCCTTCACATGCTAATATTTAAACACACACTAGATCTTACATAATGTGGACACGTGTTTTTTTGGTAAAAAGAAACACACACATGCAAGCAAGGTTTATATTACCTTAGCCATTTTCATCAAAAATCAGTAGAAACTAAACGAATGACAAAGTTAAACTTTTTGAACTCGGCTGTCAAATATCAGCGAAATAATTCGAAAACCAACCGGTTTATATCGAAAATTGGCAAACTCAGTGGGAATTAAAAAAAATGCAGAAAATAACAAAATTCACATTTATAGATCTGAGAAGGGGAAGCTTTGAGACTTCAATCACGTGTTAGAATAATAAGGATCTTACTTGATCTCTTTACCAACAATAACAAAATTCACATTTACAGAAGAGACGATCAAGCAGTAATCATAAAAACATCACAACTGACACATTACACTCCTGATTGCCTTTTAACAACAATTCTCCTGATTGCAACTGAAAGCTCGTTTTTCATTTGAGCTTTGAATGCCAACTAAATAGTACACATCAGTTCCATAGAAGAGATATAATCAAGTAGTAAAATAATTGCTCACTTGCTTTGCAAACATTTTTCCAGAGAAAGACATCCTTTGGTTCTAAATTTTACAATTTTAAGGAGTATATATTCGGTTTTGCTCAAAAACATCTCAAAAATTTGGTTTTAAAAAAAATGTCATAGCAAATGTCAAAAAGCAAGTTGTTCAAAATTTCAAAAAAAGTCATAATACTAATTTTATAAAACTTTTGGATAAATTTTTCAAAATTTCTCTAATTTTTTAAATTTAAGTTAGACCGGTTTATCGATGATTCTGTTTCTCGAACCGGATCCATTTTCATAATTTTCGAGATATTGTCGTCGATATATTGTAACCCCTGCATGTAAGTACTCAAATTTTCGATGTCCTGGGATCGAACCCTGACGGGCGAGTCGTTCGACGAGGACCCCAAGTCCCAACCATTCGAGCAAACGCTGGACCCTGCTCCTTGACTGGTGGACGGTGATGCCTTCTTTCAGCGGCCCACTCCCCCACCCACAATATCCCATACACCGAAGTCAAAACAACATGTACCCGCTGTGTGCAATTTATAGCCGCCACTAGGGATGGCAATGGGGACCCGTTTCCCGATCCCGGCGGGGAATTTCTCTATTAGGGAATGGATATGGGAAGAAATCGTCCCCCGCAGGGATAGAAACGGAGAAAATTATTCTCCCGTCGGGGATGGCGGGGACGGGGACGGGAAATTTTTGTCCTCACGGGGACCCGGTTGGGGATCCAAATTTAGTTTAGTCTAATTTAGTTATTAGATTGCAAACATATTCTCTAGCCCATCATATTCACATTTTCATAAACGGGACAATATAATCTTCAATGAATACCTGCATTCTTTTTTTCCTTGTCTATTGATATGATTTTAGAATTAAAATGGCTATAAGAGCTCTTCTCTTATGTGAAATTTTCGCGGGGATGGGTCCCCGACGGGGCCCCGATACCCGAACGGGGATGGGGACGGGGGGATTTTCTCCCCCGAGACGGGAAACGGGGACGGGGACGAAAAAAATTTTGGATCACGAACGGGACGGGAGGCACTCCCGCAATGGCCCGTCCCCCTAGCGCCACCCACTCGGGAGTTGGCGATTTTTTAGATAAAGGATTAAATATCCTCTAAAGCATACGACCAAGTTCATACAAAGTTCAATGACAAATATCTATAATGTAAAATGAGCGAACAAGATCCGGAATTTAAAAGCCTAATCTATAATTGCTTCTCCATTCATGTTTGGCCAGTTAACCACTCCACGCCCACGATTGATTATCCTCAGCCCTGCAGGCTTACCAGAGGGTTCAAAATCTGATCAAAAATTTCAGATTTTAGCTGGGGCAGTGATTTCAAATCTCAGCGGGATAATTCTTTTGAAAATTTTCAAATTACTACAGTAATTTAGATGAATTTCGTTTTTCTGACCAAAATAATCACAAATTTGATCGATTTTCATGTTTTTTTTACTGGATTACGCACCAAATTTTTGTGGCACATTGTAAAGCCTTTTACGAGGAATACATGTGAAAATTTTGCAAAAAATGTATATACAAATTATGTAACCCTAACTTAGACCTAACCATAAGCCCTAATTTAAATTATGCAAACATGTTAACTATAATTTTTTGGCATGGATTGGATATGTCGAAATTTTTGGAATAGGATAAGAATGTATGTGTAAACAGAGGATTGAAAAATATAGCAATCTCATATGATTGAGTGTTTGATTCGCAGAAGAAAGAACATAGGAATTTTAGAGAGAGAATAGTAATCTCATTTGCTTTTGGCTAATTGAACTCATTAATCTCATTTGCTTAACCATTCATTAGTCACAGCTGGGTCCACCGATCATCTTCCTTCTCCCCCACTCCACATTGTTCGCATCTCATGCCCTAGCCCGTGCGTCCACCATCGTCCTTATCCCCTCCAATCTTTCTTCCCCACAACATACGGCGGCAGCGTCAGAAGCTCGAGCGACCATGGAGGGATCGAGGGCGATGGTCGGTGGTGCTAGCAAGCAGGGGCGTATCCACCCTTGGAGCTGGCTAGGGCGCCAGCCCCACCTCCGGTCGGCCGAATCCCTCATCCTTTTAGTATTTCTAACGTCAGAAAGAAATAGAGACATGGCGTTATAGCAACAAATCGATAGATTTAGTAACTGGTAACTAGGAGTAAGATGTAAGGAAAAAGTAGAAAACAATATTGCCATGCAAATGGACCATCAAAATTAGTCATGGACTCTTTACTTTTGTGGGTTTTCACCTGGTATAATACTCGGAATCCTTTACTGTAGAGTAGCATTAGGAGTCTAAGAGACGAACATTGTCAATGTCGTCTCGCAGGCGGCAAACCGACGCATAGCCGAACACGCATCTCCAGAGCCTAGAGAGGACCGAGGCTCTCTCCGTCTTGCCGACAGCCGAACGCACATCGCCAGATCCCAGATAGGAACTGAGCGCGGGTATGAAAAAATTGCCCCAAGCCTGGCCTAATGCAATGCCTCATGCCTAAATGCCTTTTGTTGTGATAACTAATGTCTAATTTTTGTATTATATTGCCCTAAGTCTATATTATATTGATTTATTGATATTTTGTCTTTCTGATTTAATATGTATGAATTTGAAATTTGGTTAGCAATAGATCAGTAGATGTATCATTAATATGTTTATGTTGAGTCAGAACCTTGATATAAGAGTCCTACCTCTACTTTTATCCTAGATTCGCCATTGCTAGCAAGAGCATTGGCATCGTCGGCAATCTAAAGGTGGAATGACGAAGCAAATGGGAGCACGTGTTCCCAAACATGGGCGGTGAGTAGATGAATGCATGCATGATTTTTTTCTTTTTTTTCTAATTTTTTATATCCTCAGGAGACTATTTTATAAGGAGTTGAAAATGGCTAAAATTGTGGAATATCGCTAAAATTTCAGCAGGATTTTGATTAAAATTCTGAAATATCGCTAAAATTGTGGATTTCGATCGCCCCTAGGATGCAATCCAAAAACAAAATTTGAAATCTTGACTTGCCACGCTAAATAGCCAAGGTCGCGAAATCATCACTTTTTCAGCTATAGTAATTTTTTTGAGGTAATTGTAAAATAGTTTCATCCCTGACGGCAAAAACACCGAAATGTGACACACTAGATTTGCCGAAAACATTATATACGAGGGGTAGAAAAGTGATGATTTTCAAGGCCGCGGCACCTAGCTCGGTCTGCCCTAGCCGTAGCGTGCACCGGGGTGGTGGCATGCAAGATTTCCAGTACCGACTGGCTCGTCCCGCGCGCCTAACCCGATCGACTGATCCATTCCCCACACGGCCGGTCCATGCCGCGCGCGGCGTGCTAGGCCAGGCAGCGCCACCAGTCTGAGTCAACTGGTGCGCCCGTGGCCCGTGGCAACTCAGCCGCACGGTTGCTTTTACCGAGCGCATAGTAGCCCGCGCGGTCCGAGAGAGCCGGATTGGTGTTAGTAGTTGGTACACATGCGATGTGACGCCCGCGTGCCGCGCCGCCAATCCGCTCCGGTGCGAGTGATGGATTCAGATTACCGTAGAATATCCCAAATGAACCTTCCTTGCACAGAAATATATTTGAAATCCTGGTTGCCCAGGCTAAAATTCAAGTTCAATTTTGCAAAGCAAAACACATGGTGAAAAATGCCAATCGCTTGTTGCAAATATCTTGAGAACTGCTCTTCGGTTCAACCCAAGTTTGCCAGCCCCTGGGTGCCCAACAGTAAGCATAAGATACTGTCACATTTAAATGTTGATAAAGCATACAAAATGTATAGCTCCAGTATTTTTCCCATATATCTCATCATTACAACACAGGGAAGGCAAAAACAAAAGAACAAACATTTCGTACACGTGTGCAAGCTAGTGAGTGCATCTGCATCAAAAAGCTCCAATGCACACAGTGCAAAGGATCTGAAACATGACACTCAGAAGCGAAGAAATCAAGTAGAGAATCGATGGTTGCCCCAGGATGTTAAAGGGGTCCATGTAACTGAAACCTCCATTTTAATATCTACGGTTGCAGCTCACGAGCATTATCCATGGCTTCTTGAAGACTAGATACGGCTTTGTCATACATCAGAAAACCCATGAACCAGAATTCGTGGCCTTCAACTGAAACAACCTGAATATACTTTTCAGCAGGATTTACTTTGCTCACTGAAGGATTAGCTGATCTTAGCTGATGCAGAGGAATGACCACCTTTTTTGAAAAGGGAGAGAAACGTTTTAATACGATGGATTGTCTTTAAAACCATTTACTAGTAAATAAAAGAAACCTAGATCAAACTGCCACTGTAGCAACGGGCAAAAGCTATGAAGTAGATATTAGAAGCTAACAAACATCATCTCCTAAATAGAGAATGGCCATATAAGTCATATAAATACACCAGATTCAATTCAAGTTGTTGATGTCTAGGGCCTCTAGGCATCATTGTTATGGCTCAGAAGAAAAATTGTTCATAAATGTGACAGGCTTGGAAAGTAATCAGATTTTGATTACCTACCTTTGCTTTATCTTTACACAGCATAAAGTTAAAGGTCGCTCACTATTCTTATCCTCTAAACCAGTGGCATTTTTGCTCCTTTCTAATAGAACCAAATTCCTGCAGTAATTTACACTTCACAAAATACAGGAATACAAACTACGACAATCCTGAGACTTGGCTTACAGTCAGGAACCAATAAAAACATGATAAAGTGAAGCGCAGAAGGAAGAGGAATGGCTTCACAAGCAGTAGATAGATGCTACAAGGAAGTGAACAGCCCTTACCTTGTAGTAACTCCATTCAGTTTTATCTCCAGCTTTGTAGGAAAGAGGATTGTCACTGCAGAATGCAATTTTAGCTGTAGAAATGTACAGAACTCCCATCACAGGACCAGCAGATGTTGATAGATAGCATGCATAACATATTTTCAGCTGCTCATCTGGAAGAACCTCAAAAGTCTGGTTAAATATTCTTTCATAGCCACCTTCAGCTAGGACTTTAGTTCCTTGAGCAAGCCGTCCCATGGCAGCTTCAGTAAAACTAGGTCCTGTCTTGACTGTTAAGGAAAAAAGGTGCATTCTCAGAAATACAGGAAATCATGTTAAAAGTGATCTAGATGATATTAAACCTCTCCTATTGTTTAGTATGTTCTGCCTTTTCGACAGCTGCACAAAATTCTAGGTTAATCAAGATCCTTCATAACATTGGGTTGGCCATGTACAGAAGGCAAGAGATGTATAATTTATACCTGATGACCTTGGGGCTCTCAATTTTGCATAAGAATAATGAATTATATGCAGAGTGCCTGACTCATCATTTCAATGGATTAGGCTAACTGATCCGAAGTAACTAAATTTGGGAAGTTATTTACAGGGCACAAATCAGAATCTTTGATTGGAAGAACAATTGATTGTCTAGAAGTTTTGCAGCTTCTATGACAAATGTGCACCCAAATGCATTGATTTTTTGAATTCTACTAGAAGTATAGTTGATGCTAGAAGGTTTGCTGGTTATATGACAAATTGGCATCAAAATGTATCACTGATTCTATGAAGCTAGGTATTTAGCCCTAAGCCCCAAGTCAAAGGGCTGGTACTACCTAAAAGGTAAGAGCAAATCTAATGTCAACAGATTTCTCCCAAAACGATCCTTTCCATTTTCCCTAACGAATTTATTCTAATTGCAAGCGAACAACAGTCTACACATGCATTCGCTGGTTTGCATTGGTGAATTGGGTGGTCAAATCTCTAAAATTTAATGCTGTTGTGCCCATTGCATCAGTAGAATCATCACAAAGTTGGAAAACAATGAGGCGGAGTGGTTAAACAGAAGGAACACAAAAACTAGCTTCTTCCTCCCCATGAATAATTAAGCATACTACATACTGGAAATTTACTAGGAAATTCAATTATTTGAGAAAGATGCTGATCATCAGTAGAATTATAAGTTTTCGGAAATCTGGGGCTCTGGGCACAAAATTAAAGTTTTAAACAGTAGTAAACTTTAAAAAACATGCCAGGCCTTAAAAATAAGCATGGAAAGCTAGACCAAATGTTCAGGTACTTCTTTTCTCTGGCCAAAGACACTCATCCTGCTGCCCCAGCTCTTCCAATCCCCACAAAATTCTTGAAGAAATATAACTTAAGGTTTTACTTTACAATTTTATCTAGTACTCCTTATTCTTTTCCCTGATCCTTAGAAAGCTAAAAGCCGAACCTTGGCCCATGGTACGAAATCCGTGCCCCTCAAAAAAAATGAATCTTAACAAGAAAGAAAGAAAGGTTCCCTAACAAACACAGGGGTTGGGGTGCTGAGATCTCACAGTGCTGCCACGTGTCGCGGCTGAGGCTCTCGACCATCTTGGTCGTCTCCCCCACCGACTTCCCCCACCTCGACAGCGTCTCCTTCATCGCCTCCACGGCACCTGCGGCTACCCGAAACAAAATCAAGATGAAAGACTACTCCTAACACAACAACGAAGTGAATCCAGCGCGTCGAGTCGGCGGGTTACCCTTGGACGACGAGGAGGCGGGCCCGCAGGAGACGTACTGGCTGGACTCCGCGGTAGCGGCGGCCGGCACCTGGGTGGGCGAATCCGACGTCAGCTGCTCGCTCCACGTGACGGTCTTCGGCGCCTGCGCCGGCTCGGGCGGCGGCGGATCGGCCGCCTCCGGCGCCGGCGCGGGTTGCGGGGGAGGCGGAGGCGGGGAGGGATCGGAGACAGGCGCCTGCGGGCCGTCGGATTTGGCCGCGGCGGCGGTGTCGGCGGCCGGCTGCATCAGGGCGCTCTGGGCGCTCTCGGGCACCAAGACCGAGAGACAGGAAAGGAGCCGGATAAACGGGCTGCGCGTTTCGGTGCGTGTTTACTAGCTGTGGCCTGGTGGGGGTCAAACCTTTTCTCGTTCTTCATAGGTAAGTCGCAGGTCGCAGTCGCACGCGACGCTGCAGTTGCAAGTTTGCAAGCGCGATTCGATTCGGCTCGGCTCAGCCTGGAATGGCGGTGGGAACAAACAGTGGGTTCCAGAAGCGAGCGGAGCTGCCTCGGGCCCGACCGAGGGAGAGTGGCCGGCGCATTTTCGGCAAAGGACACCGCGGTGGATCGGACTGACGGGACTGGAAATAGGAAATATCCAGGTCTTCGTACGTCGCCGTCGCGGCCGATTGCAGCTCGCGTCGCGCATGGGCCGTTGGCTGAGGTCCATTAGCGGCGGGACGTGCCGAGCGAGCGAACCCGCACATTTTGTGTTGCGACGTAAACTCAAACTTTGTCCCATCCAATTAAGGTGTATTATGTTTTTCTTACACCCATTACTCGTATCTGCTGGAGCATGTTGTTTTCATTGAGCTACATCAAGTACAAGATGCTGGGGTAATTATAGGGTAGGACGTTTGGTGCATCCGAGACTATCATATTTTCATCAACAATAGAACAAGAACCTGAACCTGTAAAAAAGAAAATTGCATATGTAAATTAGACACACAAAACTACGAAGATAACTATTAAGGCAAATTGTATTAGAAGAATGTAACATACCACTAGCACGAAAACTACGAGGTAATTGTTGCTTACGAGACCTCATACTTTAAAAAACGCTTGTAAAATCTTGTTATCTTCAATGCTTGCAAATACATCTCGCTCAATGTAGCATATCATACTATCATTCATCCATTCATCATTCATCTTATTACGCACTCTGTTTTGACAATATTCATAGTGAGAAAGTTTCTCTTCATCGCTGCGGTTGCAACGGGCAAAATCAAGGCCAATTCAATGAGGCGATATACCAATGGAAAAAGCTGTGTGTCTATCGAGTCGAACCATCTTCACAAAGAAGATTACCAAGGTCATTACAACTTAAAAATCTGAATCGGCTCTCACATCAGCAATGAATGTCTCAAGTTGATCCTTAAGTACTATGGCCCTGTTTGGGAGAGCTCTAGATCCTAGCTCCAGCTCAGAGCTGAAATTTATAGGCTAAAATAAAGTAAATTAAGTTTATATTTTTAGTCTAAAATATAAACAAGATGATCTACCTAAACACGCTTAATGTACTCACAGCTCCAGCTTCACAAATTTCTAGAGCTAAAAATACTCTGCTCCACCAACTCCATAGATTTTAGTGGAGCTGGAGATGTCCCAAACACCCCCTATACAATCATATTGGGAGAAGTCGGTGGTATACATCTTAGCTAGTTCAATTAGCTTATCTTCATCAAAATTGGCAAAAGAATTCTTTGGATCAAGACAAGCAATACATCTCAATAACTGAGTAGATCTTTCAGCAAAGCGATTGTTTAACTCGACAATAATTTGATCAAGCACCACATTAAATATTTCATTATTGAAATGATGGTAGTAAGTTACCAATTGGCTGCCACGACCCCTCGAGCGACCCCTAGCTGTTATTGTATCCAACATGTTTGGCACAATGATGTTATGTTGCAAACAAAATGTCTTTACCTCCTGAAAGAGCTCATCCCAACCATGCTGCCTTATATCATTAATTTTTTGCAATGTGGCCCCAACCAATCCTATAGCACGAACAATGTTCTGATCTTTCTTTTGCAAGCAATGTGACAGATCATTAGTTTTGCCCAATATTCTAATCATAAGATGCAATATAAGTACAAACTCAAAGCTTTCCATTTGTCGCAACAAACCTGAAGCTGTGGTTTTTTGTGTTGTATTTGTTGCATCATCACATATGTTCTCTAATACCTCAAGGACTGCATCCCACATCAGGAGAAGACGACATAAGGTTTTGTGATGTGTACCCCATCGAGTATCCCCAGGTCTTGCAAGATTAGTTTCTTGGTTTTTCCCTCTTCCTGTAAAAATTTCACCGCTTTCCAATCTACTCACAAGATTATCATGGTGTTGTTGGGCCAATTGATCATGCCTCTTACAAGAAGCATTAACAGTGTTGACAATCAAAGTGGCGTAGTTAAAGAAATCCAAGACAGAAGAACAACACTTGGCAACAGAAACAACCACTAATTGCAGTTGATGAGCAAAGCAATGTATATAAAATGCATGTGGATTTTCATTCAATACCCGTCTTTGTAGCCCGTGGAATTCCCCTCTCATGTTTGATGCACCATCATATCCTTGTCCTCGCAATTTATGGATAGATAAACCATGACGAACAAACATAGCATCCAAAGCTACCTTCAATGAAGCTGATGTCGTGTCATTAACATGTTGAATCCCAAGAAATCTCTCAATCACCTGCCCTTGGTTGTTCACATACCTACATGGAGAAAGAAGAGTAGTTTTAATAAGAGGAAGAAGCGTAGTTAAAAGCCAAAAATTCCAAATAGCACATACTAACCTCAAAATTACAACCGTTTGTTCCTTGATAGATGCATCTCGAGACTCATCAACAAGAACAAAGAAATTGTCTATCCCCAATATCATCCACAATGGCTTTAGTGGTCTCTTACGCACAAGCTTTGCACAACTCGCTTTTGTATTTCTCGCGAAGTCATTAAATGGTTCCTGTGAGCACTATCTAACAATTTTACTGAGATTTTTATCCTTCTCTTTATACCATTGCAAAGATCTCTAAAAGTTTCCTCTATTGTTTGATCCAAGACTCGTCATGCCCACGGAAAGCTAGAGCTTGCAATAGAAGAAATCTTACAACACCTAAAACAATAGTAATACGACCCAAATATTCTTCCTCCTTCTTGCTTGTATTAGTCCACACATGTGTGACACTCTGCCTCTTATTTTTAAAATCCTCACAACATTTTCTTGCTTTGTTATGAACACTATCGATTTTACCAACATGTTCATCAAAAGATTTAATTGCATTCTTCCAATAACTAAACCCCGCCTTTGTATATGTATCACACCAAAGTTTTCGTGTTTCCATTGCTTAAATAGAAAACAATAAAAATAAAAGGCAGCATCTTTAGCAACACTATATTCTAACCAATCATGCCTTTTGAACCACTCTTCTTGAAAGCTTCTTTTGTGATTTCCTATAGATTTTCGTGGAAACTTATGACCTTTCGGCTGGCATGGTCCCCGTAGCAAATACTCCCTTCTAGCAGCATCCCTAATATCGACATGGAATTCCTCAATTGGTTTCCGAAGCCCAGGATCGGCAACAATATCCATCATTCTATTTCTATGATTCAATCAAGCCTTGATTGAATCATAGAAATAGAATGAAGCCTTGATTGAATCATAGAAATAGAATGATGGTTGATAACTTGATTGAATCATAGAAATAGAATGATGGTTGATAATTGAGTTGAATGATTATTTATTGTATAAGGCATCATGCATCAAGATGACAAGATCATTAGATCAACTAATCAAATAATCAACTACTGAATTTACTGATCAACTATCAGTCACTCACTCATCAATCAAGATCATTAGATGATTAGATCAATCAACTACCACTCTACCGATGACTTACCAATCAAGAAACAATCACATATTCACATTGACATTCACAAATTCACAGAGCAAACAGGAGAAGTCTCGAACAGAGCCACAATCCACGAGGGATGGCGCCGATTTGGTGGCGCTGGCTCACAAGGCCATTGAAGCGGCGACGACGATCCGGCAAATGGTGGGTGGTGGCCGGCTCGGCGAAGCGGCGGCGGGCGATGTCTCGAGACTCGCGCCAGATCGGCCCGGCGGCGTTGGAGCAACAGAGCGACCAGCGCGCCGTTTTCGGCCAGGCGCCGCGCAGGAGGCCGAAAGTGGGAACGCCGGTCGGCGGCGCGCGCAGCGCCTCTTCGCTTCGAGTCGGGCCGGGTGCCGCCGAGACTTAGGCTTAGGCGACGCCGGAAGGTTTGGCGCCAGGCGGGACGGGGACGTCGGGGAGGCTGAGCCGTGGGCGCTGAGCGCCATGCAAGCGGTTGCTCATGAGACGCGACGAATTTGGGCGAGGTGAGGAGGGCGAGCGGCGTAATCCTGGCCTCATGAGACCTGGCGGCGCGCACGAGGATTAGGGATTGCCGATTGATGAGTGAGGGTGACCGGGTGAGGCCGTGAGGGGTAAGGGGTAAGGGCAGCGCCAATTTGCTGGGCCTCGCCCAGCCCCAATGGCCCGAGGCCCGCCTCATACCGGTAGGACTTCATTCAAACATATATGCAACAATACAACGGTGCTCTACCACTGCACTATTTTCATCGCCTATGGAGTCAAACACTTTCGACGGATAGAGCGATCACTTTGCTTAGATTAACCGATAGTCAATCGGAAGAATGGACAAAACATCCAGTATTGGTTCTTTGCTGAATGGTAACCATACAAACATTGTCACATTCACACATTTCAAAGGAAAATACTAAAGCGATGTCACCGCTTGGTACATGAGGAGAAGAAGATGATGCTGCTTCGGTACCTTCATGAGAGCAGATGTCACCGAGCACATGAGGAAAAGAAGGTGAAGCTACTAACGCCGACGAAGAAGGTGAAGCTTGAAACGGCTTCATCGATCCGTCTCGATCGCCTCCAAGCTCTCGTGGTGCTCAAGGCTTTTAACGATCAAGAGGTCGCCTTCTCCGTCGACAAGCAACCGGCCCTTGCCACTGCTTTGATCCGTCAGAGGGTGCAAGCCCATCCTAGGGACCCTTCTTTTCCAAATTCCCATGGATACAGGGGAGGTGGCGCGATGCCTCCGAGGACAAGTAGCCATAGGATACCTTCCTCAAAATGTAAAGGATAATTTTGTTAGTAAATTTAATAACTTCTTACTTGCCTGAATTTTTGTTACTTTAAAAAACATGCCAGGCCTTAAAAATAAGCATGGAAAGCTAGACCAAATGTTCAGGTACTTCTTTTCTCTGGCCAAAGACACTCATCCTGCTGCCCCAGCTCTTCCAATCCCCACAAAATTCTTGAAGAAATATAACTTAAGGTTTTACTTTACAATTTTATCTAGTACTCCTTATTCTTTTCCCTGATCCTTAGAAAGCTAAAAGCCGAACCTTGGCCCATGGTACGAAATCCGTGCCCCTCAAAAAAAATGAATCTTAACAAGAAAGAAAGAAAGGTTCCCTAACAAACACAGGGGTTGGGGTGCTGAGATCTCACAGTGCTGCCACGTGTCGCGGCTGAGGCTCTCGACCATCTTGGTCGTCTCCCCACCGACTTCCCCACCTCGACAGCGTCTCCTTCATCGCCTCCACGGCACCTGCGGCTACCCGAAACAAAATCAAGATGAAAGACTACTCCTAACACAACAACGAAGTGAATCCAGCGCGTCGAGTCGGGGTAGGACTTCATTCAAACATATATGCAACAATACAACGGTGCTCTACCACTCGCACTATTTTCATCGCCTATGGAGTCGAAACACTTTCGTACGGATAGAGCGATCACTTTGCTTAGATTAACCGATAGTCAACTGGAAGAATGGACAAAAACATCCGTATTGGTTGCTGCTGAATGGTAACCATACAAACATTGTCACATTCACACATTTCAAAGGAAAATACTAAAGCAGATGTCACTGTCGGTACATGAGGAGAAGAAGATGATGCCGTTTCTGGTACCTTCGCGAGAGCAGATGTCACCGCAGGCACATGAGGAAAAGAAGGTGAAGCTACCAACGCCGACGAAGAAGGTGAAGCTTGAAACGGCTTCATCAGTCCGACGTCTGATCGCCCTCCAAGCTCTCGTGGTGCTCGAAGGCTTTTAACGATCAAGAGGTCGCCTTCTCCGTCGACAAGCAACCGGGCCCTTGCCACCTGTTCCGGTCCGTACAGAGGGTGCAAGCCCATCCTAGGGACCCTTCTTTTCCAGTCCCCATGGATACAGGGGAGGTGGCGCGATGCCTCCGAGGACAAGTAGCCATAGGATACCTTCCTCAAAATGTAAAGGATAATTTTTGTTAGTAAATTTAATAACTTCTTACTTGCCTGAATTTTTGTTGTTCGATGCATCAAATGCATTGTCTTTTTTATTTATGTACGAAATCTTCTCAGTTGATCGATGTTCCATAAATTGTCCAGTATCGTTCCTTCTAACGTAGATAGTCGTACTTATTCTAGTCGAGTCGCTTCGATCACCACGTAAGGACCCTTCCACCTAGGTGATAGCTTGTTATAGTTGTCTTCTACGTCTTTCGTAGTACTAAGTCTCCGGTAGTGTGCTCTCTTTCCTGAATTCTCTGGCCATGATATATGTGTAAGGCTTGCTGATATTTGGCTGCTCGAATGGATGCTCGATCCCTGTACTCTTTGAGTAGATTTACATCGTCTATTCGCATCTGCTCTTGTTCCGTTTTTGAGTAGTTGTCTACACAAGGTAACCTGAACGTTAACTCGGTCGGAAGCACCACTTCTACTCCATAGACCAAAAAACGATGTTTCACCAATTGCTTAACTAGTCGATATATAAATGGCCCATAGCACCGAGGGGAATTCTTTTGCCCATAGGGTTAATAAGCTTTGAGCCTATCAAATACGCGGGTCTTGATCCCCTGCATGATTATGCTATTGGCGCGTTCGACCTGACCGTTATTCTGAGGATGAGCTACAGAGGCGAAGCAAAATTTGATACCTAATTCTTTGCAAAAGACTGTGAAAGTATTGCTCTTGAACTAGCTACCATTGTCTGTGATTACTCGATTAGGGATGTCGAATTGAGTAATGATGTTCCTCATGAACTTCTTAGCTGCTTCTGAGGTGATGTTCTTGACAGGTTCGACTTCGATCCACTTGGTGAATGTGTCGATTGCAACAAACAAGAATTTATAACCTCCTTGGGCTCTCGGGAAAGGTCCCAAAATATCTAAGCCCCAAACGGAGAAAAACCAAGATAGAGGAATAGTTTGCGAGTACTCGAGCTGGTCATTTGGTTTGCTTGTTTGTAAAATTGGCGACTTTCATATTTTTCACCATTTCATAAGCATCCGGAGGCGTTCGGCCAATAGAATCCCTGCCAAATTTTTTTCAACTAGAGTGCAATAGGACGTATGGTTGCCGCAGTGCCTCCATGGACATTGAGCAATATTTTATTGCTCTCTTCCTGAGTGATGCACTTCATCAAGATTCTGTTACTCCTCTTTTGGTAAAGTTTGCCATCTACCAATGCGTATAGCTTAAATTTACGTGCAATTTTCTCAGTTGAGGCATCATCGTTAGGGATCTCTCGACCTTTGAGATAGACTTGGAATGGAGTCATCCAAGTCGGTTCGTGTTTGAGTAGTGCAACTTCCATATCTGTGGATTCTGCCTCACTGACTGGATCAGGCTACTTGTCGAGTTGGGCAGCATCTGTCTCCCGTACAGGGAAGACAGATGGTTTAAGGAGTTTCTCAATTAAGACTCTAGCAGGCGCGAGTGAACAGAACGAAGCGAGCTTTCCAAGTTCATCGACGGCGGAGTTATCACTTCGTCTGATATGCCTTACCTCAAACCCTTCAAACTTGTGCTCTAGTTTACGAACCTCATTCAAGTATGCCGCCATGTTGTCATCCGAACACTGGTACTCCTACACTTGGTTTACGACTAGCTATGAGTTACCTTTCATAAGTAATTGCCTGATCCCAAGTGACGCCACTATTCAAAGCCTGTTGACCAGTCCCTCGTATTCTGCAACATTATTTGAGGCTTAAAAATTGAGTTGGATGGCATATTTGAGCTCCTCATCTATCGGAGATTTGAGCATGATGCTGGACCCCAAGCCCTAAAGTGTGAGAGATCCATTGAAGAACATAGTCCAGTGGTTATCGACCATCTTGTTCTCCTTTTCCTCAACGTGCGTCCATTTTGCGATGAAGTCTGCTAAGACCCCTGACCTGATGCTGGTCCGTGGTGCAAAATCGACCTTAAACTCGTTGAGTTCGACCGTCCATTGTGCAATTCGCCCTGTCGCCTCTCGTTTGCGTATTACCTACTTGAGCGGATATGTTGTTATGACTGTAATCTTGTACACCTGGAAGTAGTGCCATAGTTTTCGGGAAGTCATTTGCACGGCATGCATCATCTTCTGTACTTGAGGGTATCACAGCTTGGCGTCGTACAAAACCTCGCTCACGTAGTACACCAGCTTTCGGACTTTGGCTTTTTAATCGAGGCAATCCCGCTCAACTACCAGAACTGTACTTACTACTTAATAGGTAGTTGCAATATATAGAAAGAGCACATCCTTTTGTTAGGTGAAATCAGAATTGACGGAGATAATAAATACATTTTTAAGTATTAGAAAGCTTTTTGTGCCTCTTCGGCCCACTCGAAATTATCTTGCTTCTTGAGTAGTTTGAAGAAGGGTAGCTCTCGCTCGTCCATCTGAGAGATGAATCGGCTAAGAGCTACGATGCAACCCATGAGCTTTTGCACTTCTCTCAGCATTCGCGGAGGATTTATCTGGTTGATAGCCTCAATTTTGTGCGGGTTGGCCTCGATGCCTCGACTGGACACCAGAAAACCGAGAAGCTTGCCGGACGGGACACCGAACATGCACTTCTCGGGGTTAAGCATAATTCGATACTTCCTGAGGTTGTCGAATGTTTCCTCGATGTCACTGATTAAGGTGCTCCGGTTTTCGATTTAACCATGATACCATCGATGTATGCTTCTACATTGCGCTTGATGTGGGACTCAAGCAGTTTTGAATACAGCGTTGATACGTAGCACCAGCACACTTTAAACCAAAAGGCGTCTTAATATGATAGAATACCCCGAAAGGAATAATAAAAGTATTTTCTCCTCATCGTCATGAACATACTAATTTGGTGATACCCTAAATAGGCATTTAGAAAACTTAGCAGTTCGCAGCCCACAGTAGAGTCCACTATTTGGTTGATGCAGGGGAGCGAAAAAGGATCCTTAGGACTGGATTTATTAAGATCGGTGAAATCGATGCACATCCTCTACTTACCGTTGGGCTTCTTGATGAGGACAGGTTTCGCCACCACGTCGGGTAATGGACCTCTCGGATAAAGCCAACCTTCAGGAGTTTGCTAACCTCCTCTTGTATGGCCTGCTTTCGATCTTTCGCAAATCTGCACTGCTTCTGCATCACAGGTTTGGCGCTTGGTCCCACAGCTAGTCAATGCTCGATCACCTCCTTGGGGACCCTGGGCATGTTAGGCGGTTGCCATGCAAACACGTCACGGTTTATCCGAAGAAAGGTGATGAGCTCGAGTTCCTATTTAGGGTCAAGGTCGACACCCACCTTGACCATCTTGAGAGGCTCCGACGAGTCTAAGGGCACCGTTTTGACACCTCCGTTGGCTTTCTTGTCCTTCTTGCCGTCGTTGACCGGGTCCTTGGAGACACTGTTGGATACGGGAGCTTGATCGCTACTCTTTGATTTTTAGCGCTTAGCTCTCTCGTCATCAACACTGGCTGCCGATCTGTAGAGATGCTTGGCCATCTCCAAGCTCTTCTTGTCACACTTGACCACAGCACGCTGGTCCTCCTTGATTGTAAGGACTCCTTTTGGTGCTGGCATCTTGACGATCTGGTATGTGTAGTGCACCACCGCCATGAATTTGGCTAGCATTAGGCAGCCTAGGATCATATTATAGGCGGTCTCAAAATTCGCCACATCGAAAAGGATCGTTTCGGTGCAGAAATTGTTCGACACGCCAAACGTGACCAGTAGCTTGATCTGGTCAAGTGGTATTGATGATGATCGCGGAGTCATGCCATGGAACAGCTCGACTCTAGCCTTTATTTCTATCCCGGGGAACTCCATATTCTCCAGCGTTTTCGCGAAGATAAGGTTTAACAAGCTATCTCCATCGACCAAGATTCGAGCGACCTTAACATTGACGATGGTGGATTCAACCACCACGGGGTATCACCCCAAATGTGGAACTGTGGCTGGGTGATCTGGTTGGTCGAAGGTGATCGGCACTTCTGGCCACTTGAGAAATCTAGATAGAGCTGGTGTGGCCAGGTTGATCTCTCTTTCCGCTAGCTTGTACTGTATTTTGGACTCATACGTGGCAGATCCCCCAAGAATTTGTTGTCCCTGAAAATTCGGTGCCTGTGGGTGGGGCGTCGTCGGATTATCAAGATCAAGTTGCTTCAACAGATTGGCCACAATCCCGGCTATAGCCGCGATGATTAGATCTCACCGATGATCTGTAGTGTTGGGAGCAATAGCGTTTGCGGCCACCCGCACTGCAGTTGCCGCCGTGCCAGATCTTGAGGCGTGCACGGGGGGATTTGGTGTCCCTAACCACCTGTGGTGTCTGTCCCTGATTCTCTTTCTTGGGAATTTTCGACAGTAGCACCATTGTTAGCTCCGGCTATGAACATGTATCGATCTGTTCGGCTACTACTCTGATTGTTGTTCTGGCTGCTGAGGCCGTCGCTGTCACTCTTTGTCTCGATATATTTGAGGATGTTGAGCTCCATAAGGTCGAAGTCTATGAAGCACACCTCTCAGCGTGGGTCACAGGAGCGGGACTCGGTGAAGCTAATGTGCCCTAGATCTCCGCCTGGCCATCATCGGTAAAGCATGGTTCCGAAGGCGATCTTAGATCCGACTGTCGAAGCTTGGTCGATGATGGTGATCGAGCTGAAGTTGCTGCAGGGATGGACGTCAGAGACTCTGCAAAAATAGCTGAAGGCCCCTACCGCGCGCCAACTGTCGAAGGTTAGAAATTGATAATAAACTTATAGTTTTGGATACTTTCGGATTAACAAAGTCAAGTACAAAATCGGAGGCGCACAATGTAGACAGGTTCGGGCTCTCGGATGGAGTAATACCCTACTCCTGTATAGATGACGTATGGAATCGATGAACAGAGTACAAAGCAAGAGGCCTAACTCTAATTACAATGAAGATTGAATTTGGGGGGTGGCTAAGCTACGGCTAAGGGTTGACAAAGTGTAGTTCGCCGACTCTTGGATGCTCTACTCAAAAGGTCTTCTCGCTTGTCTAGCTCTGGATGGTTTGTAGTCTAAGAATTGCTTGTCCTCCTGGGGATGTCTAGCCCTGTCCTTGTATAGTTAGGGTCTTGACTCAGGTCGAGTTGTAGTCAGTTTGGGATACCAGATTGTAGCTGATGAGGAGTTCATCGTCTCGTGATCTTACATAGCATATCCAAACTACGCTAGATATCAAGATTACTCGAGTTGGTTTTCTCGTAACAGGAAAACGATCGAGTCCTTCTCGATATAGAGATACCCCCTCCATATATATCTTATCTCATAGAATTAGGCCCGCGATATCCGGAGCTTGCAGATGCTTGTTGAGCATATATAGTATAATCTTTGAGTTTTCGATAGATGCTCATACCTTATATTTAGATATTCAACAAAATTGTTTAAGAGATTATATCTCTTCACACACAAAAACACGCACGGTAACAACAACACAAGTGAGAGTAAAGATATCAGAAATGCTTAGCAGTAAGCCAAGTTGCAATGGACAATTACAACGAAAGGCTTTAGGTCTTTGGTTCCCTGCTGTAGGCGTAGCACTAAAGAACTATCATGGTCACCTCCTAGCGTAGCCGCAGCTTTTTCCACAGCTGCAAGAAAAATATCCATCAAAGATTAAATTCACCGGTCAGCTAGCCAATAGATAATGTTTTTTTGTCACATCTTATTTTTCACTAGCTGAAGATACCATGCAAAAAGTAGCAAATATGTTGCATTACACAACAGAGGAGATCGCAAAGTCTGAAGAATCTTGACAGTGGAGGATGCGGGAGTAGAGGAAGAAGGCGTTGGCGATGATGTGGTCTCCGGTGTCGAAACAGAGAGAAATAGTTGGGAGCTTCCGTTGACAAAAGGATCATCCTAAGATAATATTAGGAATGAATAAAATTAGATGATTCTATTTCTTAACATTTCTAACTTGCTCCTACGAAACCAAAGATGAAAAGATTGAAAAAGTCAGTCATTCATAATTATTGACGAAGGATTTCTTGAAAAGTTAAGCGGGGAAGAAGACAATGCCACTAGGATTGATTATCTGACGGACATCCCCATTAGATTTTTGTGAGGGCCAAGGACTACTACAACTTGTTGGGCTTTACGAAGGATTCCTCGAAAAGTTAAACGGGGAAGAAGACAATGCCAGTATGCCACTAGGATTGATTATCTGACGGACCTCCCCATTAGATTTTTGTGAGGCCAAGGACTACTACAACTTGTTGGGCTTTCGGTGAGGATTGAGGAGTTAAGGAACATGCGCTCTGGCATCTTCGATCTTCTCTCTGGGCTCTGGCTAATCTCCTACCCAGTTGTGTATTTATGTCTACACATAACAGACAAGGTAGTCTCAAGACGCGCACATACATACAATCACTTAGCAGAATGCATGGAGACACAACCTCACCTTCGAGACCTCAGCTAAAATTACATGACTGAGGATGAAGAGTAGGAGATGTCGTTGCTATGCAGCTAGCAACCGAGCACCTCTGCCTGGTCGTCGTGGTTGTAACTTTTTTTTTGCCCTTTTCACTTTTCGGAAATTACGGGGGTGTTTGGGACAGCTCTAGCTCCATCAAAATCTGTGGAGTTGGTGGAACAGGGTATTTCTAGCTCTTGAAATTTATGGAGCTGGAGCTGTGAGTACATTAAGAGTGTTTAGGTAGATCATCTTGTTTACATTTTAGACTAAAAATATAAACTTAATTTACTTTATTTTAGCCTATAAATTTCAGATCTGAACTGGAGTTGAGAGCTAGAGCTCTCCCAAACAGGTCCTACATACAATACATATCAGTAACTGGTAGTCGTTCAATGCCTCTCTCTCCTTAATAGATAGTCCTCTGCAAAAATAGGCAACCGAGTCTCAAAATTGGTTCTGGAAGCTGGCCCCATGATCATGTCCGTTGCACAGGCTCCATCTATCAATAGATTGACCAGGAACCTCCTCTGGAGCCATCTCCACAGTCCAGAGAAACGTGCTGGCAATTCCTAGTTTCCTACTTGCCAAACGAAACGCCCAATGATGCTAAGGATGGGAGCAAGCAATGGCGAAATTAGAAAATTTTTAATGACTGTGCGTATTTGATACTGGACGGTTGATACACATAGTTCTATATCCACTACATAGATTCAAAATTTGCAAAAAATACAACACATATAGTTCGAATAAGGTCTTACATTCAAAAGTATCGACACAAAATGGCAGGACGATTTATTCACATACAATTTACAAATCTCGTGTCTCTACTGGTCTGTCGTAGTGCTGTGCCAAGCTTCTGCATTGTCCTTGTGCCACCCCTGTGCTCCTGTGCCACTTGCCATGGCGCCTTTTGCCTCGCGCTGCCTACCGTGCCATGACTTGTGCCACTTGTGGTGCTCCACATCCGCGCTGCTTGCCGCCTACAGCGTCTCGCGCCCGCGCCACATGCCTGAGCTGCCTACCATGCACGCCACACGCTCGTGCTGCCTACTACGCAGATTGTGAAATTTGTGGGATTAGGGTTTGGGATTGAGGAGCAAGTGGGCCTGGGAGAGTATGGAGTAATTGGAATTGGTAGGTTGAGTGCGAGTGGGTTTTTGACAAGCTGAAAATTTTATGAATTTTCATAAAATTTTCATAAATTTTGGGGTGCCGTGCATACCTGGCACCCCCTTGGTTCCGCCTAGGGGTGGGCATTTATAAATCGAAATGAACTGAATTAACCAAATATTTTAGTTTTCAGTTCTGTTTTTATTTTAGTGCTATTCGGTTTTCGGGTATCGGTTTGGTTTTTAACTCTCAAAAACGAATACCCGAACAAAATCAAACCGAGCAGCGAGCTCAACTGGCCACCTCTTCTTGGCAATCCCTAATCAACACCACTTACCTCATGTGTTCTGTCCTTCCTTCGTTCCCACCCCCGCAAGGTCACAACCCGTCGCTCGCTCGGTCGTTCCCACCTCATGCTCCTCAGCTTCACCGGCGAGAGCTACTCCTCCTCCTGTCCTTCATTGCCCCACCCCGCCGATAAGAGCCACCTACCCACCTCCTCCTCCACCTCGTCAAATGGCCCAGATCTAGTCAGCTTCCTCGCCACCTCGCTAGATCTGTCGCCACCTGCCCCCAGTCGCCAACGATGTGTGGGGGATGGAGAAGCCACGGAGGGAAGAGACAGCGTAGGGGTCCAGGGTGGGGCTTGGGCTTCCTCATCTCCCTCTCTTTCTGGTTCTTGGTCTAGATAGAAGCGGTGGCTCGGCCCCACCATCCCCTAAGCCCTCAGTGGCTCGGTGCGTTGCTGTCCTCCCATCTCCCATTCTCCTGAGGACTCGAGCCGTCACTGACTTATCGTCCTCCCATCCCCTAAGGCCCAAGCTGTAAGTAGTTCTTCTTAGATTCAGATGACCAAGTCTCATTCATTTGTATCACTGTGTGCAAGATTAATTGATAGTGTTTTGCACTTTTGCTAGCTACTGCCTACTGGTTAGTGGAAGAAAAACTAGCAATGTTCTTCAGTTCTTGCTTCTTATGTGCCTTTAGTTATCCTGTCACATGATTGAAAACACTATGAACTCTAAAGTTCAAATAGTTTATATTAATGCTTTCGCCTCACGAAGTATTCGGTTCTGTATATTGTCTGAATTTATTCGCTTCATTGCTATCTATGTGTTACTTCATGTTGTCTGAAATCTAGTTAACTGAATTAACTTAACTGAATTAATTCGGTTCGATTTTATGATTTGAATAAAAAATTTTGGTTTCCACTTTTCAAAAACCAAAATTTTTAAACCGAAGGTCTTATTAAATCAGATTATATATATGCATGTGTGTTCAATAAAAAAACGCACATGCATTTGTGATCCTGAGTAAGTGTGCGTTCTTCTTATGCTCCCCGAAAAAAAAACGCCCAAATGATGTTTCCCACAGACGTGCGATATGCGGACTCCTCTCTCATGTGCCGACTTGGGCTGCTCCGAGCCGACTAGGGGAAAGAAACGTGTGTTCTCAGCGCAATCGAACGTCTTTTCAACATCTTGCAACGACGCCGGCCGGTGCATGATCTGAGATCGTGTCCAATCCACCCCATGGTCTAACAACGAAACGGAACGCATCCAAAACAACAGTGTCTTTTCATAATGCAGAAGCATTCATTCATCTGCGACCGCGCACTGAAATTTGAAACACGTCCAAATCCTTATCGGGGCCGGGAGCACCGTACAGCCGTACAGGCGATATCTCCCTGTAAATTGCAACCTCCCTTTAATTCCCGTCGTGTCTCTACGGCATCAGGATTCGCCAAAGGACAGGGAGAAAAAGAAAGGCAAAGGGCAAAGCAAGCAGACATATCATCATTCTTATTCCCTCTGCAAATCGCCACAGAAGGTCGCCAATTGATCGAGCAGCTAGTGGCGCAGGTGATCCGCAACTTGAAAGCTGGGAAAAGCTTAAGCTGAGCACCATCAGTCGCCAACACCTTCACGTACGTGCTTTAGAAGGTCAGCACACAGTCGCCCGCGTATCCGGCGAGCGCGCGTGGATCGGCGCGGCCGGGCTGCCCCGACCGCGCTCGTGGCCTGTTGTTCTCCTCCCCGGTGGTCGGCGTGAGATATATGCTTAAATAAACGCGGAGCGCCACGTAAATTATCACCACGCGGCGGGGGCGTCCGCGCGCACTGTGCAACCGCAACTAGCGTGGTCGTACGTGGAATCGGAGACGGCTCGGACAAGTGGCGCAGGCGCCACGCAAATACGCAAAGACAGCGTCGCTTTCGGCTGCACAGCATATACCGCCACGAAACTTTAATAGAGTTCACCGGTCATCACCCCAGAGCTCTTCTACAGTAAGCTAGCCTAGCTTGCTGCTACTCTATACTGATTTTGTGTAGATCTAGCCGTGCGGGTCCTGACCAAACTAGTAAGTGTGTATTGGACTGTCGTTGTAGCCGGAATGCTACGCGTCGAGCGTCCTGGACGTGGACTGGCCGTTTCTGCTCAATCTCGGTGCAGAGAACGGCGACCCCGCATTGGGTTGGGTAGGGGTGACTTGGATTAGTGGATCAGGAGGATAAGTTCGGGCCGGTCGGAAGGAGCTAATTAAACGTGCGGTTGGACTTTAGGGGCCGACAGGGCACGGGCACGGGCGAGCGTGAGCTGACGGCCGTCACGTCTGCGCTACACAGGCGTTGTCCTGTTGGGTCGTTGCCACCCGGCCGTCCCAGGAGGCCAGGGGCCCGGGCCGCCCGGCCGAGAGGCGCAGGTGTGCCGCGCGCGCACGACCGCTGGCTGGCCGAGCGCGAGGGCCCAAACCGTCGTGTGTCAGGGTCGCTGAAAAATTGCGACTTTCGCTGTATTGGTATGGCTCGGTTTTTAAAATAACTCAATAAATCGGTCTAATTTAAAAAATAAAAATTTAGAAAATTTTGTTTGACATAAACTGGCCGAAAATCAGTGGAAATCGCTCTAATTTTCAAGAAAATCGACGAAAATCACTTAAAAAATCAACCGAAAAAATTCAACTAGTCCGTCGATTTTTCCATGCAAATCGGACAATTTTCCATAAAAACGGATGATTTTTTGAAACATTTTTCGAAAAAATTGATTTTGTAATTATAAGATTTTTGACAAAAATCGTATAGTTACAAAATTAGATTCTACATTTCTGTTTTTCAAATTTCGAGCGTTTTTTTTCATACCGACTTTGTTAGCCCTGATCGTGTTAAACCCTTTTTCGTCCCCTACGTACCTGCCGTGCTAGATTTGGAGAGCTGATCCTCAGATGATCATATTTGTGTGCAGTTTTTCTACTAGCACATGTAGCTGCAATCATTATCATGGCGTTGATTTTGCTCCGAGCATCGTGCGGATTTCTTCACTTTCTCTCTCTTCCTTCCTCCCCACTCCATGGCACGAATCTAAGCATATTGAACGGTAAAGATAGGGCTTGTAGTAGTTTTGCATTTGCTGTTATGGTCTAATTTAGGATAGTTTCTGATTGTATAGATTATAGATTCTTAAAAATTAGATGGGTGATAGCTTTGATCCTTTAAAAAATTAGATTATATATTCTCTAAGATGTTTATTGAGAAGCTTTTTTCATAGTCAGAAGCTGATTTATACATAAATTAGAAGCTATCATCCATCCGATCTTAGAGAGTCTAGAATCCGCACAATCAAAAATTGTCTCAAATTGAGCCTGTACTGTATATATAGGTGTTTGGCTGGGTGGTCAAGCTTTGTGCTAGGCCTACGGGATGCAAGTGAAGGTGTTGTGGTTGCATTTTGTACACGTCGGGGTAGAGGCTTGTGGGATGAAAAAGAGGCCTCGTGCCAGGCTTTGCTGGAAACGCATGTGAGTTCCGTTTCGTGAGAGCCAGGCTCCAGCGGTGCAGAATCAAGTCACGCGGTGACGCAGTTACTTCCTCACTTCGATCACCTTTTCCCTTGTATTTCTTCGATCTTCTTCTTCCAATGACGCCGCCAATCGCCAGCGAACCAGATGTTGCATCGCCGACGACCATCACTATGCCTCACACCAGAATTATAGCTAGGAGGTGGCCAATGGAGCGTGCAGATCAATGGGCTACATTGACGTGTAATTCATCAACTTCGCAGCGTACGTGCAGCCACACAGCGCTAGCGCCGGTGCCATGAGCTCCGGCGAGGAGCTCTTCCTTTCCTCTTTGGCCGCATCCATTTCAGCTACATATTTGGCCCCCGAAATCTAAATTCCTGGGCACATCCATGAATATTGCATTGGTGGAATGCGCATTTTCATCCACCGATACTCACGATTGCATGCATGCATTTTGATTCTTGACCGACAGGTGAACATATTTCCATGCTAATTCTATCATGTTGGTTGGAATTTGAAATGCAGAGAGGAAAATAAAAGAGAATATCAGAATGCTAAATTTGGTGAGCTTGGTTCGTCTTCGTAGAAGTATACTGGTAGTAAGTGGACACTCTATTTACCGGTAGTTCATACATAATACCGATAATATCAGACGCTATGATAACGATAGTAATACATCCGGAACAGCCCATATTTGCCAAAAGAAACCATTGAAGTGATAGTAGGCAAAATATTATTTTCTTAATAACCGATTATGAAGATACTGACTCATTTACAAAATTGTCCTCCTTGCCGAGCGCGGAAGGAGCGGCAGACAACATGTGTCCCTAGCCATGTCAGGGCTGATCGGCAAGTTGTTGTCACCGTGGCAGGTTGCCAGACCGCGGGAGCGTGCAGGGGACCGTGGGAGGAGGAGGGTTGCCACGGTAGGGCAAAGCAGTAGGTGTTGTCGGTTCTTGTCGAGCTGCCGTAGATCTGCAGCATCTGCAAAGGAGCGGTAGGGTGACAGCAGCAGCCCCCCTCGACCGAATTACAAATGTTTTTTTAAATACATTTATTTATTCAACGTGGCTTAGGAGAAAAAGGACATATACAAAAAAAATTAATACATGTACTTAGTGCTGAAATGGACTAATAAATATTTTACAAAATTATACGACATAATATTTGGGTGCGGTCAAGTAGCTGTGAAATGTGGAACCTTTATGAATTGGCAGATGAACGTGTCAGGTGACTGTAATGTGTCATTTCTATGAGTTGGTAGTTATGGATTTGTCCGAGTTTGTTGTATAAAAGTTGAGAGGTTGAGTGAAGCTCTTAGTTCGAACACACAATTTGAAGCCCAACATAGTAGTTCATAATGTATATGTGAATTACATGGCACGTAGGGTTTGGTGAGATGCATATGTTCGCCTCGTTACTGCTACAATACAAATGGCAACATCCACAAACCATCAACCCGAACTACAACTAAGAAACATGTGTGTCTTTTGGAATAGAAAACACTGGATCGATGAAAAAGAAGTCAGGCTTCTGATCATGCATCGTTTGTGTTAGGGTCCATCGATGCCTTTCCTTTGGAGAGTCTCATGTGGTGGGCCTTGCCCTTCTTCCGATTAGGCCCGTACCAATTTTGACAAAACTCATTTTCTGGTTCAAGCTTAGGTTTGTCCCGGTCAGACATAACCTCCCCTTGTAGGTAAACCGCAGACCGCAGCAAAGTCCGTTCGCGTGTTTCCTCAGCGAGGTCTAGGTCTATGAGATGCTCAAGCTCCTGATTGATGCTGTCGACCAAGTGCACTCTTAGAGAACCCAGCACGATCTCGGTGGGTAATATGGCCTCTGCACCATAGACAAGCTGGAGAGGGGTTGCACCTATAGCTCGGCTTGCCTTAGTGCGAACTGACCAAAGTACGGAAGGAAGCTCGTCCACCCACGATTGACCATGCTAATTGAGGTTTTTGAAAATCTTCTTTTTGATCCCTTGGATTATTTGTCCATTTGCTCGCTCGGCCGCTCCATTGCTTTGCGGATGCGTTACAGAGGCGAAGTAGACCTTTGTCCCAATGTCTTTGCAATAGGCTTGAAACAGTTCACTAGTGAACTGAGTGCCATTATCCGTGATGAGGCGGTTGGGAACGCCAAAACACGTTACCACATTGTTGTGAAAAAACTTCTTGGCTTCTTGAGCCGAAATGATCGACATGGGTTCGTCTTCGATCCACTTAATGAAAGTGTCAATAGCCACCAGCAAATATCTGCAGCCCTTCTGATCTCGGGGGAAAGGTCGTAGTATATCAACTCCCTAGGTCGAGAATGGCTATGATAGAGGAATAGTTTGAAGCACATATGCTGGCTGATGGACCTTGCAAGCATGAAACTGGCATGCTTTGCAAGTTGTCACAATTGAGCGAGCATCGGCTAAGCCCGTTGGCCAATAATAACCCAATTGGAATGCCTTGCTCACAAGCATTCTGAAAGACGAGTGAGCTCCGCACATTCCTTCATGGATATCTCTAAGAAGGTATTTGCCCTCTTCTTGAGATATGCACTTGGAGAGGACTCCTAGTGCTCCTTTACGGTACAAGGCGCCCTCGATTAACTTGTAAGGAGAGGATCGCCTTATAAGCCGGGAATACTCGGCTTCTTCCTCGGGTAGTGTTCCATGTGCAATATATTGAATAAATGGTGTCATCCAATTCACACCATGCTCGAGAAGAGAAATGTTACTGCACGTCTCTGATGCCTCCTCTACAGAGGGAATGGAGGGCTTGTATAAGTGCTCGACGAGCACTCCTGCTGGAGTGAAAATTTGGGAGGAACCGAACTTTGAAAGATGGTCGGCCAGGGAATTATCCTTCCTGGGGATGTAGAGTACTTCAAAATTCTTAAAGTACTTCTCCATCTTTCTCACTTCAACCAAATAAAGCGCCATCGAGTTATCGGAACACTGATACTCTTTATTGACCTGGCTGACAACCAACTGTGAATCGCCTTTTACAGTTAGTCACTGGATTCCAAGCGCTTTGCATGCTCGTAGCCCAGCCAAGAGGCCTTCATATTGTGCCTCGTTATTGGTCGTGGCAAAGTGTAATTGAATGGCATACTGGAGTTGCTCTCCCTGAGGGGATACTAGCACGACTCTAGCCCCCGAGCGCTCATAGGCACGAGACCTATCGAAGTACATGGTCCAATGACCTTCTTCAGATCTATCGAGCTCGGTAGTGGGTGGTGCTGGATTCGTCCATTCTGCTACAAAGTCTGCCAAGATCTAGGACTTGATCGCTGTACGAGCTAAGAAGTGGATCTCAAACTCGGCGAGCTCCATAGCCCACTTTGCTATCCGACCATCGGCGTCTTGATTTCTTAGGATCTCCCTAAGTGGAAAAATGATCGAGACCATGATCTTATGGGCATAAAATAGTGTCACAGCTTTCTGGAGGCCATGAACAGCGAGTACAAGAGCTTTTGGACCTCAGGGTATCGCTCCTTTGGTCCGTGCAAGACCTCACTGACATAGTAAATTGGTCGCTACACCCCATCCCTTTCAACTGGTAACACTGCGCTTACGGCCTGCGGGGTCACCGCCAAATATAGTAGCAAGGTTTCCCCTGACCTTGGCGTGATTAGGATAGGTGGTCTGGACAGGTACTGTTTTAGCTCTTCAAAAGAGCGGTTTGCTTCTTCTGTCCATGTGAAACCATTATGCTTATGGAGCTCCTTGAATAAAGGCAGCCCATGCTCGCCTAACCGGGAAATGAAGCGACTTAGAGCCACCATGCGTCCGGTCAAGGCTTGGACCTCCTTTACGCAGCTAGGTGGTCGCATTCTTTTGATGGCTTCAATCTTTTTCGGGTTTGCCCCAATACCTTGTGGGCCGATCATGTAGCTAAGCACCTTGCCCGCCTTTACACCGAAGACACACTTTTCTGGATTAAGCTTTATTTGATGCCTGTTGAGATTACAAAAGGTTTCCTCAAGGTCAGATACATGACTTGAGGCGAGCTTACTTTTGACCACTATGTCGTTCACATAGACCTCCAGATTATGACCTATTTGATCTGGGAAAGTCTTCTGTATGAGGCGCTGGAAGGTTGTCCCAGCATTCCTAAGACTGAAAGATATGGTCATGTAGCAGAACGTGCCAAACGGGGTAATGAAGGAAGTCTTCTCTTTATCTTCAGGTGATATGCTGATCTGGTGGTAGCTCGAGTAGGCGTCCAAAAAGCTCATCACCTGGGACACCGCTGTTGCATCGACCAACTAGTCTATGCACGGCAGCGGGAAATTATCCTTGGGACAGGTGGCATTCAAGCCCGTGTGGTCGACACACATGCGCCACTTGCCCCCCTTTTTCTTGACGATGACCGGATTTGCCAGCCATTCCGAATGCTTAACTTCTCGGACGAAACCGGCCTTGAGGAGCTTGTCGAGTTTGTCCCGGATGATTGATTGTTTTTCGGGGAAAAGCGCCTGAGCTTTTGCCGCACAGGTTTCTTGTCAGGCCGAACCGCTAGCCTGTGCTCGATTACTTCCTTTAGGACTCTAGGCATGTCAGATAGTTCCCAAGTGAATACATCTGCATTCTTCCAGAGAAAAGTAACGAGCTCGAGTTCCTATTTAGGATCTAAGGAAGATCCCAAATGCATGACCTTAGACGGGTCCGCGCTGCTCAGCGGAACTGCCTTGGTTTCTCCTCCTGGCTGGAGGGCAACTTTCAGCCTGGAATTCTTCGGCTTTTGATCAGGACCGCGCTGAGGCAATTGCTCGACCATGTCAAGTGACTTCTTGTCACAATTCAGGGCCACCTTTTGACTTTCCCTTACAGTGATTACACCGCCTGGACCGGGAACCTTCAAGCGTTGATAAGCATGATGTGTGGCGGCCATAAACTTAGCGAGAGCTGGCCTGCCGAGGATGGCATTGTAGGCTGACTCAAAATCGACCACCTTAAAGGTGATCATCTCCGTCCGGAAGTTACTCGGACTTTCGAACGTGATGGGCAAAACGATCTGGCCAAGGGGCTTGGCCGAGGTGCCCAGAACGATCCCGAAAAAGGAGACCGCTATACTCTTGATCTTGGATCGAGGAACTTGCATATCATCTAGGATTTTGGCGGATATGAGGTCCAAAGAACTTTCACCATCAATGAGGACTCGCCCCACCATAGTATTGCTGATGGTCGGGTTTGCGACCAAAGGAAGTTTCTGAGACTTGGTCATTCCAAGGGGACAATCATCCTTGGAGAAAGTGATGGGCAGCTCGGACCACTTGAGCTACTACACAGGGGGCTTGCCTTGAGCAACATGGTGCACCTCCCATGCTACCTCCTTCAGATCTCTGCGGGATTTATAGGCCGAGGGCCCCCCGAATATTACCGCAGTATGATTGCGAGGCTCCTAGTAGTCCATATCCTCATCGTCGTCATCAGCGGGTTGCTTGCCCTTGCTGCTCTCACCCTTCTCTGGGAGCGTGGGCATAGGACCCTTGCCATTGTAGAACTTTTCCAGGCGGAATGCCCAGGTCTGACAATTGTGAAGGTCGTGGCCGTATGCCTAATGGAGTGGGCAAAAATGATCGTTCGGCAGAATACCTTGGCCATTGCGATCTTGAACATTGCGGGCTTGGTAGTTGCGGCATTGGGGTGGTCGGCCTTTGCCCCTTCTGCGCTGTTGCGACTGCGGAGCTCATGGTGGATGATGCTCGATAGCCGCCACCATGCCCGGCGCAGACGGCCTCTTCTTCTTCTTCTTCCTGCTCGTGGAGCCTTCCAAGCCTGGCTGAGGCAGCAACTTGCCCTCGTCCAGCATCTTCTTCCACTGGACTGCCTCATCAGCATTTGCATATCGATCGGCCATGCGGAATAGCTCGCTGGCCATCAGGTCTGGATGGATTTTCAGATCCTGCATGAAGCGTATGTCTCGGACGCTAAACTTGAAAGCGTGGACAACAGGTTCATCTGAAACATTCGGGATAGAATTCCTTACCTTGATGAATGTCTGGACAAAATGTCGTAGAGACTCCCCTTCAGTCTGGATCAAGCGCTCGAGATCGTGCTCCTTGCCCTGGCGGATGTAGCAGCTCTAAAAATTTGCTCTAAGCGCTTCGCTGAGTTGCCTGCAAGAGCAGATCGACCCTTCCTTTTGATTGAAGAGCTATGTCCAGGCGGCTCCATCCAAAACTGTGGGCAGGAAGTTGGCCATAACTCCCTCATCACCTCCAACTGCCAGGATCGCAGTAGAGTAAATTGAGAGAAACTCATCCGGATTCTGAGTCCCGTTGAACCTCTCAATGTGGCTGGGCTTAAATTTGCTCGGCCACGAGACATTGTGAAGGGATGCTGAGAAAGCTCGACACCCGCAAGTTGGCTGTTGCGATAGTCCCTTCGGCTGTGGCGATCACGGTGATCATCGCTGCAGTGGCTTCCGACGCGTGGACCAAGGAGAGAGAATACCTCTTGATGTTGGCGCGACGGGGATCGATCTGAGGTCGAATATTCGGTATGCCCGTGACTAGAACAAGCATATCTTTGACCCCGCGAGGTTGCTCGAGAATCGCTCCGAGTGTCCTTGCGGTACCAATCATACTTCCCACAGCCTTCCCGAGCAGGGCTTCGAGAGTCACCGTGATGGGAGCGAATAGGAGAGTGACGCTGATTATCCTAGGAAACACTCTAGGCTTCTTTGTCATGAGGCGACCCTAAAAGCTTCATGTTGTCAGTAAGCTTTTCCAGGTTTTCGGCCACGACCGTGCCCATTGCTTCTAGGTCCACTTGACCGGGGAATTTCTGGAGGTTGCGCACGACCGCCACCAGAGCTTGCAATCGCTCTCCGCTCTGAGGAGTAAGGGGAGGTGACCTTGGACGACGATCACGCACATGCTCCAGCGTGCAACACCCACGGGAGATCTCACGAGCAGAAGACTCGGCCCTGGCGCTCGGTTTTTCACGGGCTTGGCGACGAATGCTCGCCAGGGTCCTATTCAGGGATGCCTCCAGATGGCTTATGACCATTTCATAGCGACGATGACGAGCAGCCCCCGAGGATTCGACCTCAGGGTCTTCTTCTCCTCCAGCCATATTGACGTCGTGGGAGTACAGAGATCACGAAGGTGACATCATGATGTCTCCTCTTGACACAGTCTCGTGATCAGGCTCAAGATGGTCGAGAATGTCTAGACCGTCATAGAGTCCGTCACACTCCTCATCATCCATGAGGGAATCATGCTAAGAGTGAAGGAAACGCTCTCGCGCTGCAACAGCCGGGGAAGGACTCCCGGGCTCAGTGTGATCTTGTGGGTCAGCAACACCAGCTACGTATTCATCAGCATAGTACATGTCGTCATCCACGACGTCATTGAAGGCGCAAAGGTCTTGAGCATCCTGAGAATTCGGCATTTTTAGGGATTCTTCACGAAAGGATTCACCTGTCGATCCCCACGGACGGCGCCAACTGTCGACGTTTGGAAAACAGGTTCTCCACCGAGCTTACTTGTTGATTGAGGGATCAACCAAAGCCCTTTTTCCATGAAGGGTTTGCATCTGAAGAATGCTCTCAAAATAATAGAGAATGCACACAAGATTTATACTGGTTCGGGCCTCTCACTGCGGAGATAACAACCCTACGTCCAGTGATCTTGCTATTGCTTGCGAACCTCTTACAGAATGACTTGTGTGTGTTTGCTAGTTGACCTCCCCCTCTTTACCAACCTGCCGGAGGGGTCTTTATAGGTGACCGAAGTAACTAAAGCCAAATAAAGTGTCATTACTGCATTAACCATGGCTATAACCGCATCCTTGATTTTCGCCATGTCCCGACGTGGGCATAACAGTCCTGGATCATGGCGTAATGGTCTTAGATCGTGGCGTAATTATCGCCACGTCACCTTTATGGACCGAGCACGATCTTTTGATCATGCTCGGGATTTTCCCTCAACTCCGACCGCTGCGCACTTCCGAGCAAGCATGCTCGAGGGATTTATAGCACATGCTCGGGGACGAGCCCGCCAGCTGGACTATCCGAGGATCTTTCTTGGGGACACCATCCAAGGGCATGCATGGCCGGCCGAAAACCGGCTATCGGTGTATAACAGTCTTTATGAAAATTATCCAATCCCCGACAAAAACAAACCATAATTGACACATAATCCTTTTACCGTGGTATTCGGAGACTTGCTGGTCTTTCCTAATCTACATTGAGTAAGCCTAAACGAATTGGATCGGCTCCACAAATTAAGCCAAGCACCTTGAATCCACTAGCGGTAGCTCTTTCCCCCTCTGGATAGGTGAGCTCCAACCTTAACAACTCGTCGGGCTTTCTCACAACCTTCTTGAGAAGATCAGCAGACCAAGAAGCCTCCACGCTATCTAGGTATTGGCAAACACGAAGAGTAATAGGTCAAGGCTCTTGCTTGATCCTCACAAACGCCAACACATGCACAAGGATGCTCAATCCTGCTCTAGATGCAACACATAAAACTATAGGCTTCTCTCCTTGCTCACAAAGTGCAATACATGCACAATGTAGATGAGAGGTTCACACTAGGTTAAGAGAATGCAAATGAAACACCAAGAGTCATCAAACAAGAATCTCTAGCTTAAATGCTTCTCAAATCACTTACATATGGCTTTATAAGCTCTTGAGATTTTGCTCTCACAAGAATACCTTCAATGGGTGCCAAAAACTATTACAAAATCCTTCCCATTCAGTCTCTTATAAAGCCCCTCAATGAAACTAGCCGTTTAGAGGAAAAATAAAAAAAATCATGCAATATTCGGTGCTACCTCCCATCTAGGACTGGTGGCACCTACCTCAGGTTCAACAGTTAGTTTTGTGCATTAAATACACTGAAACTAACTGTTGCTACAATACCCCGGTGCTATCGTTCATCTAAAATCGGTAGCACTGGCCATTTCAACCCAAAAACAAATATATGGAAAATAACTACCGCCTTTTGGAGCAGTACTAATGCCCATGCAGGATCGACGGTACTACCGTCTATGTAGGGGCGGTACTACCACTGTTTCAGCAATTAAAATGATCATAACTTTTTACTCCAAAGTTCGATTTAGGTGATCTTGAACTTTATAAAAAGCTTATCAAGAGAGCTAAAATTTTCAATCTTTTTCAAGATTTAAGTAACCATATATATTTCTAAATATCATAAAAACTCCAATATAGCCACTCAAGTCTAAAATCTGATTTTTCTTGAAATCACTCATATAGACTTGATCAAGTGCGTGACTACAAGCTAGCAAGAGTCAATAAGATTAAATCTTGAGGCATGTGATGATCAACTCATGATCAAAATAATTTGTAACATACTAGTCACATGCTCGAAAACCAAATTCATAAACATCAGCTTATTTGCAAAACACATTTGCAAATAACAAATCCATGCCAATTAAGGCACAAGGAATACACATGAACTCAAACATAGCCATGTGATGATTAACACATGATTTCTAACAATTTGCAAACTCTACTCACATGCTAAGAAGAGCACTTTTATGAACTTCAACATTTTGCATAACACATTTTGCAAAACAATATCAAACATGAGCTTCTCCTATTTGCAAAACACATTTATAAATCAAAGTTCCATGCAAAGAACACATCAATGAAATTGCAAACATGAGCCACATCTATTTGCAAAAAATATTTTGCAAATACCATTATGCAACAAAGAACAATCAAGATCACATCTTTGAGCCATGTGATGATCAACATAGGGTCTTTAGCCGTTTGCAAAACACATTTGCAAACTCTACTACTCCAAAGATAGATGATTTTGAGCTCAAATTGCAAAACACATTTGCAAATAATTGCTCCATACAAAAACCAAATCAAGAGAGTGTGAGCTAGTGTAAGCAGAATTGAGCCATCAGCACATGATGAGACTCAAGCTATAAGACTCGATCCCTCTTAATAGTACGATTACCTATACTAGCAACCCGGTCTTCCAACCAAACACCAAGGCCGATAAAAGACTAGGAACACATCCTTAGCCCTATGCTAGTTATACCTTTGCCTCGCGTAACTACTTGAAGCTTTTACGAATATCACCATCTCTCTAAGTCTGAATCTTCGTCTTATTCATCAACACATGATGGTCTCCCTTTTCTTTGGGATCCATCTTTGGTGTTCATCAACACATGATGACATCCTTTTTTTCGAATCTTGATTTGATGACCATCAACACATGATGTCATCCAAAATCTTCATATTTGGATTTAACCTATTTCACAACTCATTGAAAATGTTAGTTCAACATGCATGGTTGTCCTAATCATCACTGTACTCCATTAACACATAATAAATGCCCCAAGATCCTTTGATCTAAGCTCTTACTGATTGACCACAACCCAAATCAATTGATTGAAATAATTTGATTTGTCTTGAGTATATTAATGCAATTAATGCTTCATATACTCAGAAAATTTTTGTCTGTACTTTAACCAACAAAGAACACCATCAACACATGATTGGTTTTTTGATGATTGAATGACAACCGAACATAATTTAAATTAAATTTAAATTGTCATGAGTATATATTAACTACACAAAGTTTTATATACTCATTTTGATGGTTTATAAGTAATGATCCAAATTATATGGAGTGGTGGAAAAGGACTAATACTATTTAGACCATCAAGCATAGAATAAACACCATTAACTGTGTGCACATATAAAATTGAACTTGAACCAATATGCACATATTTAATTTGAGATTGCTTTGGAGTTTGTCCTATATTAACATGAGTATACTACAAGTACACAAGTTATATATATATATACTCAAGAGTTCGTTTCAAAGTAATGATCCTTTATAAATGGAAAGAGGTAAATGGATCAATACTATTAAAACTACAAGGTTAAGCATGAACTCCCCATAAATGTGTGCATTCATATATATATGGAATTGAAAATAGTGTGCATATCTTAAGATTGAGACTATGGTGAAGTTCATCCTTTATCTTGAATACAAGAAATGCATCCAGAAATAATATAGTTGTATTGGATGCATACCTTTGGGATTTTTATTTTTCAATAAAATGAGACTAAATAAAAGTATACTTAATAAAAGAGTTAGTTACATATTCAATATGGTCATGAATATTATATCCAAGGAATGCAACAAGATATGATAATATGAACTCAAATGCATACCTTTGATATTTTTCATCTTTTTCATTTAAAAGAGACTACTAAGAGTTAAGTTAAACAAAAGAGTTAGTCTCATAAAAAGATTTTTCATTAATTAACAATTGAGACAAATCAAAATTATGATTATCAAAAGAGTTAGTCTCAATATTAGATTTGTCATTAATACCAAAACTAAATTAATGAAGCTTGAACTATCACACATATCAAAATCATCTACAAAAGAGATTAAAGCATCGTGTCCACTACGGGTGGGCATTTGGTTAATTCGATTAGGTTTGTTCGGTTTAAAAATATTTTGGTTTTTTTGGAATTGTCAACCAAATTAACTGAACAAATTAAAAAACTGAACTGAATTAACCGAACAAATTTGGTTTAGTTATTTTGGTTCACTGAAAAATTCCAAGCAGATCCCCATGTGCCGCCTCATGCCGTCCTTCTTCCTACTAGCCCATGTGGACCTCGCCTCAGCCATGGCCTCCCACCGGTGCTCGCAGTCACTGTCGCACCGCCTGTGCCCGCCATCACTGTCGTGCCACCCATGCCCGCCGTGGCCTTGCGTGGGGAGATGAGGCAGCCGACTGGCCACATGCAGGGAGAGGGAGGGAGGCGGCAGGGGCGAGGGAGGGAGGCGGCAGGGGCGAGGGAGGGAGCCGCGTGCGGGGAGAGAAGGCAGCTGGTTCGCCACACATGAGGAGAGGGAGGGAGCCGCTGAGCCATGCACGGGGAGAGGAGGCAGCCAGTCGGCCACGCATGGGGCCGGAGAGCTTAAGAGGGACAGGGTGAGGGAGGGAGAGGAGTGGCCACTGCCTACTGGAGCGAATGGGGATTGACCAATTGGGGAATTGAAGACAGGGTGCAACGTGAGAGGTTGCTTACGAGATGAGGCTTTCTCTGAAGAGTGGACACTCACATCGCTTGTTTGGTTATACGGTTTATTTGATTTCCGAACTTTCACAACCGAATCGCAAATCAAGAACTGAATAATGCCAAAATAAAAACCAATCATAAACCGAAAACCAAAAAAATCAATTTTTTTTCAGTTTTCTCAGTTCGGTTTTTTAGTTTCCGTTAAAAAGTGCCCACCGCTAGTGTCCACGGGATCGACGGAACAATTCGAAACAGCTAAAAACATAAAAACCACGCTTGTTGTAACAATGGTCTGCCGCTTCGACTTGGATGATCTATCTCGGTCAATGCTCTGCCTTGACCCGGATTACCCACCTTTGTAGAAAATTGCCTGCGCACGAAAATACCCTCTCTAGACTAATGGTATGCCTTAATGATCCACCTTAGGCCGGATTATTTGCCCCACTTGGATATTCCGTCCTACTTAGAAAATCCAACCAACTTAAATATGCAAGGACTTCAAATCTTTCTAACATTTGAAAATCAAAACAATCAAACTCTAAATTCATCATGTCTAACTTGTCAATTACTCATCATGACAACATGTGGAACACATAGGGACCATTACATGGTCTTACAACTGTCCTTAGTAAACTCAATTTATGGAAGTGGCTAGGTGTGCTAGTGTGCACCTAATCCACTAGGGTTCAACTCCCATTCTTGGTGTTGGTATCCACTAATTTTAGAAGTACACACATGCATACATGTTCAATGGAAAAATGTGTGTTTGCGCTCCGTGAGATCTTTATTCAGTTTATTGCCTTTGATAAATTTCAGTCGTGTGTAGGGAATATGCACGCATGTGTTGTGTGGGGATGGTTTGATTATAGTATGTATTAAGTATGTGTGTCTGCCCTGTATCTTAAAAAAAACTCAATTCACCATTTTTTTTTGTAACACAAGCGTCAATAGAACCACGCCCCACCTCCATTTTTGCTATTGCTAAGAGATTGAGAAGCAAGATTTAACCCTTGTTTACTTTATTTTATTGATAAACCCTCCTAAACCTTATTTCAAAATTTGATTATTTTGATCATATTATTATCCAGCACCACAAGTTAACCCATGCACTAAGCTAAAAAATGGCTTGTTTGACCAAGCTACCATCAGTGGCGTGGTAAAGTTGAGGCATATGAGAATTGATGGTGTGGTAGTATTTACACACCACGAGCTGTGTCGTAGCTTAAAATGTTATAATTGAAAATAAAGTTTGTGAGAGGTTATTAATATTTTTTAAAAATCATTTAATAAGAAAAGTTCACGAAGCAACCGTTAGTACTTGGTAAGCGTAGCATTACTCTCTGTGTAAAAAACAATTCCCAAATTGTTTTTTCCGTTCCTCCCCCGTCCACCGCGCTTCTCCGATCTAATCATTATTTAATCCTTTTCCGGTCTCACACAAGCACTCCCCCACCCCCACCTCCAGCCTTCTCCGATCCCCCAACGCCACCGCCTCCTCCTCCTCTTCCTCCGATTCCACCACACCCATCACCTCCTCTTCCTCCTCCACCTCTGGCATGAGCAAGGCGGCGGAGGAGGTGGATTCACCGCCGTCGCAGATGTCCGAGGACTCCAGCTCCTCCTCCGGCGGCGGTGGTTGCGAGAGGTGGACGCCGGATCTGCGCGGCGGCAACGGCTGCGGGGCGAGGTCGGCCCCGCCGGACCAGGTGCTGGAGAACGTGCTCGAGAGCGTGCTCGAGTTCCTGACGGCGGCGCGGGACCGGAACGCGGCTTCGCTGGTCTGCCGCTCGTGGTGCCGCACCGAGGCGCAGACGCGGCGCGAGCTGTTCATCGGCAACTGCTACGCCGTGTCGCCGCGCCGCGTCGTGGAGCGCTTCGGCGATGTGCGCGCTGTCGTGCTCAAGGGGAAGCCGCGCTTCGCGGACTTCAACCTCCTCCCTTACGGCTGGGGCGCCTATGTGTCGCCGTGGGTGGCGTTTCTGGGCCCCGCCTACCCGCGCCTCGAGCGCATCTGCCTCAAGCGGATGACCGTCACCGACGGCGACCTCGGGCTCGTTGCGCGGTCCTTCCCGCTGCTCAAGGAGCTGTCTCTGGTGTGCTGCGATGGCTTCAGCACCCTGGGCCTTGCCGACATCGCTGGGCTCTGCATGTATGTGTCACATTCTTCTGGGTTCGTCATGGGTTATTGCCCAGGCATTGTTGTTAGTTTGGGTTTAACAGTTTCGATTGGATCTCGGACATCCCGGAAGCTGTCGGAGGCTGAATCTTGGAGTGTTCCCTCTCTAGATTCGGGCTTCGATGATTCTCGCAACGTTTTGTTTTCAGATTTAGACACATTTGAACCTTGACGCCATGAGAATCTAAGTCTATCCGTATTGGTACTCACATTTGTGATTTATGCTAAATTTTGCGTCGAAACAATATGGACTTCATTGTACTCCTTATCTTAGCAGTCCATTTGTGTCGGTCAACGAATCAAAATCTAATTTTGTGTATGGAATCTTGCGGTTTTTTATGGCAAGATTTTAACGAAATCTGTCTAGCAAAATCCTTCTTTTTGTAGTGAGCAATTTCATCTTTAGCTATATTTATCACGCTCCGGTTATAGCTTATGTGCTTTGGTAGGTCGCAAATTGGGAAGTACTCTTGTGTGCTTGTTTTTGCTTTGCATAAGTGGGTAATAGGCGTAGTAATTGAGTTTGTTATCTCATGGATGGGTGTACATGCTTTGTAGACATCTGCGAGTTCTGGATCTGGTTGAGGACTATGTGGAAGATGAGGAGAAGGAACTGGCGGATTGGATCTCCAAATTCCCAGAGTCAAACACATCGCTGGAGTCCCTCGTGTTTGACTGTGTTGGTGTCCCTTTCAACTTTGAGGCTCTGGAGGAGCTTGTGACACGCTCGCCCTCACTACATCGGCTGCGTGTGAATCACCACATTTCGGTAGAGCAGCTCCGCCGTCTCATGGCACGGGCACCCCAGCTTACACACCTAGGCACTGGGGCCTTCCGGCCTGAGGTTGTACCAGGTGGAGGCATGCCCGTGTCTGAACTTGCGGCCTCTTTTGCAGCATCCAGGTCTCTTGTTTGCCTCTCTGGTTTCCGGGAGGTCAATCCAGAATACCTTCCGGCAATCTACCCAGTCTGTGTTAATCTCACGTCCCTTAACTTTAGCTTCGCAAACCTAACCGCTGAGGAACTCACACCGGTCATTCGCCAGTGCCACAAACTTCGGACATTCTGGGTAGGTTCATACACTTGTTTGTGTCACCACATTAATTTAGGTGTTACTTTTTCTCATTTGAACTGAACTGTTGATCTGCTCTCTGTTTTAGGTTCTTGATACTGTGAGTGATGAAGGCCTCCGGGCTGTGGCCGAGACATGCACAGATCTTCGTGAGCTGCGAGTATTTCCTCTTGATGCTACCGAGGACTCTGAGGGGTCGGTATCAGATGTTGGTCTTCAGGCGATCTCTGAAGGCTGCCAGAAGCTCGAATACATTCTTTACTTTTGCCAGCGAATGACAAATGCTGCAGTCATTGCTATGTCCAAGAACTGCCCTGACCTTGTGGTGTTCCGCCTTTGCATTATGGGTCGCCACCGTCCTGATCGGATCACTGGGGAGCCCATGGATGATGGCTTCGGGGCGATAGTGATGAACTGCAAGAAACTCACTAGGCTTTCTGTCTCTGGCCTGCTCACTGATAAGGCATTTGCATATATTGGGAAATATGGTAAACTAATTAAGACTTTGTCTCTTGCCTTCTCCGCGAATAGTGACATGTCACTTCAGTATTTGTTTGAGGGATGCACTAGGTTGCAGAAGCTTGAGGTTAGAGATAGCCCTTTCAGTGACCAGGGATTGCTTTCAGGCCTGGATTATTTTTACAACATGAGGTTCCTGTGGATGAACTCGTGCAGGCTAACCATGAGGGGTTGTAGAGAGGTTGCTCAGCGAATGCCTAATTTGGTTGTTGAAGTAATGAGGGATCATGAGGAGGAGGAAACAGAAAATGTTGATAAGTTGTACCTCTATCGATCACTAGCAGGGCGGAGGAATGATGCACCACCATTGGTGGAAATTTTGTAGGCTGTTTATTTTGTTGTTGGAGTTGAATTGCCCTTGAAAGCAGACCCTTCTTGTCCGGTTGTGCTGATCATGTTTGTTCTGTTGTTCCTGATCGAGCTAGTTGATTGTTATATTCCTGATCAAGTTAACCAGAGCTAGTGGACAAAAGTTTCCTGTGGATGGTTTTCATAATTTCGTAGGGAACAGTCATGCATCATCTGGGGAGCCAAGGAACAGCATATTTTCTTATCTAAAAAAAAAAATCTCAAATTGCTCTGTTGACAAGTTGGCATTTGCAGTTGAAGCAGTTTAGTACCTTGTTTATATGTGTATCTTCTTGAGCAACTTCAGTGAGACACTTGAAGCCAAAGGGGGATCAGAATTATTTTCTCGCACTTCGACTGATCCCAATATTACAGCATAGATGAGGAGTAGGAATTGATTGCACCCAGACTCCAGTTAGGAGGTTTTAGATGATTTCTTTTCCTTCAAGCCTCCAACCATTGGTTTCTTTGGTGACTTTTGTTTTATTCATCTGTTCAGGCAGTGGAATGCCTATGCCTGTGTCGATTACACTGGCCAATCATCTACTTACTGTGCTGTAGATGATGTCAATATCAACTATGGTAAAGTCCCCCCTTTGTTTGTAGCTTTCATATGTTGTTTTTGTAGACCCTTCTAGGCCATTATCCCTTGCATTCTTGGTGTCACCTTATTTCTGTTATTAATCAGAAAGCTACTGGATGAATTGAAATTTAATCAGCAATTTTTGGTTTTGTCCTATTATGTTTAACTTTTCAATTGCTCAATTGTCATCATCAGTCTCATTGCCTTGAACATGGTTCTGGACTACAACAGCATTATTGTCCCATCGTTGCAATGAGCCCAGGAACATATCGCTAGAAATGCCTCTTTTCCTGAAAGTCTGAATTTTGATCCAAGCCATTTGTTCGTGTGCCAAGCGTTCGGATCATTTGTGATCAATCTGCAGGTGTACATTTTACACGTGACCCCCTTCGCCCAGGACATTGTACTAAAACCTTCCCGCCAGCATTGTTGTCCACCCAAAGTACCCCACTCTTGCTTGAGGAAACCCTAGATCCCCAAATCTGATTCGTGTGTTGGCGCTGACTCCATGCCTGGATGTTGCCCCTCCCCAAGTGTGGCGGCACACCTTGTAGCCATGGTACAATCTTTGAGATGGAAGGTTCTTTGAGTCCATGGTGGCACTGACGACTTCGCCAATGCATCCACGGTGGTCCAAGGTGGGGCGGTGATGGCGACGGATCTTGCTCCTTTGTTCACCCACTGCTATTGGTAAGCCATATTGGAACATCTTCATTCTACAATTTCGTCATCTACTTGGATATTGAGCTTTCCTATTTTCAGATGTAGTAGTGCTGGTCTGGCATATATTTTTTTTGGCCGAAGGAAATTGAATTTTGCCTTATGCAATGGTGGACGTACCTTTCATTTGTATGTGTTAATATTAAAATCAGATGATTGTAAATTAATCTAGTGTTTCTACCTATGTGTTCAAGGATCATTCATTGCCTCTATGGAAAGAAAATGAGGAATCGGGGTAAATAGCATCGACTAGTGATTTGTGCCATCACTATGGAATATTTCTTGAGCATGTGTGTAGGCATGATTCATTGTCTTCAGTTTTTTAGGTTTTCAAATGAAAATGCAAACTTGACTTCTTTGTTGTTTTTAATGTGGTGCATACATCTGTTCAAATGTGAGTAGTTTTTGTAATTAAACTCAGATAATGTAATTTACCCATTGGCAATGTTATTAAATCATAGACTAGTCATCGACTAATTCACGTTTAGCTGTCCAGTCGGTATATTGAGGACTAAGGTGCTCGACTTGACTGGAACAACTAGTCGGGTGACCGGACAACTAATCGATGACTAGCCGCGACTAATCCTGCTTGGCTATGCATGCGACTTGATGGCCCACATTCAGATGGAGAGTTGAGACATATATACCAGTTGGATTGGAGTGGTTGAACCCTAGCCCTAGACTCATCTGGTCCAGATTGACCGTCGCCTCAGCCCGTTTACCGCCACCTCCGCTCCTCCAGTCCAAGATCTAGTGCTGCCTCTTCCCGTCCTTCGCCACCTCTACTCCTGCAATCCAGATTGTCGCCTCCGCCCATACGTTGACTTTGGTCACTGCTTAGCTCTCCTCCCCTTCCTCCCCTGCTCTGGTCTGGTCTGCTCCCCTGTCTTCTTCCTCCCTGCTTTGCTCTGCTCCCTTCTCCTCTTCTTCCTCCCTTGTTCCGCTCTGCTCTATTTTGCTTTGCTTCGCTGGTCCGCTCTGCTTCTGCTATGTTGAGTTGCTGACTAGTAACGTAGTAGTAGTACTTGTAATGTAGTCTTAGTACTAGTAACGCTGGCTACTGACTAGTAATGTAGTAGTAGTACTAGTAATATAGTAGGAGGCAGTAGTGTAGTACTAGTAATGTAGTAGTAATAGTACTAGTAATGCTTCTCCACTCATCAAGTTGCAAGTGGCCAAGTAATGTTGTTGACTAGTCTTAGTACTAGCAATGCACTTGCAAGTTTATGCTTTTCCACTCATCATGTTGGGATCAAAACAAGTCATCAACTCATCATCATGCTTATGTTCTCTTCATTTCATGCTTTACAATATGTATATGTGTTTAGTTGTTGCTACAACTTAGTATCTGGCATGCCCTATTAACATACATCCTAGTCTGGGAACTAATCGAGACTAATTGGTTGACTAAGTTGACAAGTCGCCCTGGCAACTTGACTAGACTTTACCACTTAATAATCTTGCCTGTTGTATATTATTGTAGTTTCTGAAGAACATCTTGTTAGTGTTCTCTGTAAGCATTGCATTGTTCTTTCCGCATGGGGCATGCGTTCTTTAACATTCAGAACCTTTTGTGTTTATCTGTTTGCTCATTTTTATTTAGCTCCCAGTTAATTTAGAGTTCTAATGTTCTTGCTGCTGCCTGCAGACCAAATGAAGACCTGAAACAACTGGTGAAGGAAGTTATGGAGGATGAAGCAGCCTTGAAAGCTGTTGTTGGCAGTAACACTGAACTACTCATATTTCCTTCAGTTGTACTCCCGGAGAAATTCCATATCAAGTACAAATCTATTTAACAGATCTCTTTAACTCTTGTTTCTTGGTGTCTCTTGCAATTTATGTTTTCACACCTTATTTTTACGTCCAATTCCAATGTTGTAAAGTTTCATGATTGTTAATTACTGAAACTGAAGTGTGGTGAAATAACATGTTCATATTTGTCATGTTCTTCCTTAAAAATCATGAAGTCTAGTAAGTGCATGATCATTGATGTCTGAAAAATCATTGCTTGACAGACTGCCTTGACTGTTTTTTTCCTTACCAATTTTTTTTACATTGTGGTGTTTCAAAAGAAGCACTACCTGTGAGGTGTGTTCAAGAGCAGAAAAGATAGAAGCAGCAAAGACAGACCAATGAATGGATGGAATGGAGTAAACGGTGGACCAGTGCAAGAAGAAAACAAGAATGTTGGCAAGCTGTTCAAATAAAAGCCCGAATGGTGTTTTAAGTTTGATTGTTAGGGTAGAAAATGATGTGTGAAATCCACCTGCGTACTGTTGATCTGACTAGGACATAGCCTTGTAAAATTTGTTACGAGAATCAGTTTGTACAAACAGTTTCAGATTTTGTATGAGTAGCATCTTCTGAACAGTGTCAGGTTTCTTGAGTGAAAATAGCCTTGAGGTATTACAAGAAATATTCGAATATACAGCATTGAGTGAATGATATATATGTTTAACAGTTCTTCTGATACAACAAATTCCTTTGCTATGCAACATTGAAAGTGTATATGAGTTTTGTCCGCCGGTTCTTGTGATTTGAGTAAATTGCTCTCACACTTCAAGGCAGTGAGGCACTATCCGAATCTAAAGCTTGACAAGCCTCTTATGATTCACAAAGTGTACCTTGTTATTGTCATTTATGTTGATAGACCGAACTAAAAATTTGATCTTACAACTCCTTGTTAGGTCATGCATAGGCTTGTGGGTGTGGCCTCAACGCCTTGCTGCCCATCTTTCCTCTTCCGTTGTATCGGTCTGTCATCTGCATGCACACCACCGTTGTTTTTCTCCCAAAACCTACCTTCTCGACGCCACTAATCAGAATCTCTTCATCTTGGACATATAAATATAACTTTAAACACCTGCACTTGCCGAGAGGTTGGCAACATGTGCCATGCTTAGGGGTCGCTGCAACTTGCATTTGTTATTTATGGGCGTCTGAACACTGCCCTTTTTCTATGCTAGGAACTGCATCTGGGTGGCCGCTTTGATCTTATAGTTTTCTGAGGAGAGATTCTGAGCTTTGTAGATCTCAGGCAAACCTTAGATTAATTCTTTTTTATGCAGGAGTATATTAGTATATTGCTATTGTTTATGTTGCAGCCCATGTTTGTAATTAAGAACAGCTTGCCCAGCTCGCTTTGTTTGCTTGTGGGGTGCTCAAGGAGGGTATCTGATCGAACGAATCTGGAGATGGTGCAGCAAGCCAGGCCTTTGTTATTGATAGGTACAGGTCGCAAAGTTGACAAAAAAAAAGGGCAATCAAAAGACAAAATTTTAATGGGGAGGTGGATGAAGCGAAGTAGGATGCTCGCGACGTTAAAGGTTCCTCGTTGAACCAAGAGTGTAGTAATGTGTGCGATGTGGTGATGTAGTTTGGTGTCGTGCTCGGCGAGGCCTCTCTCCTTCCGATTTCCATTCTGACGTTTGACTCGGACGTAGCAGCACATGCATGTCACATGGTTTTAGATGTTCACCGCTCTTGTCAAAAGGCTTCGTGCTGGTAAAGTGGTAAGTAGAGCAGAAAGCAACCAGCCTATACCGTTTTGGCGAGTGCATCTTGTGCGGTTGCAAATAGCTACTGTACCTGAATGCGACAGATGTGCTTGTTGCTACGGTGAAGTCGTGCCTTTTCAGCGTCGTTGACAAAGGTTTTTTTTTTCTTTTTACAAATTTGATGTATGTACAAATATAATTATAAAAATAGTTCCGTTGAAGGTACGTAGATGTACCATGACAAGGGTTTGAATCTGCAACAGCCCGACCGACAACGGCAGAAAGTAGCTATTTTTACTATTGGACTTGTATGAAGCTAGATTTAAAAAAAATTGGCTAGAAAAAGGTAAGCCTTCTAACTAACTATTTTTACTATTAGACTTGTACAAAGCTAGATTTTTTTAAAAAAGTTGGCTTGAAAAAGTAAGACTTCTCCTACCGTGCAGTACATCGGTGTTGCCAATTACCCATCAGCCATCACGATGGCTTGAAAGGTGATAGGAACAGTAGACAAGCCCGCGCGCAGGACCCGGACTTCAAATCTGATGCTACTAAGGTGCTGATTGCCTGTTTCTCCCATCGGTCCGTAACCTGACCTAAGCATTAGCGTGGTGGGAGTTCACATCGATGGACAAAGCCAAAGCTGCGTTCGGTTTGACCGTTCACGTCTCTCTGATATCTTATCTACTCGATCGATCAGCGCGGTGATCCGTTTTGGTTTAGCCAAGCCGCGTTGTTGCTACTAGCTAGTGACCAGGGACTGAATCTCACAGACGCAGAAAGCAGCGCCGTTTGTCGTAAAAAACGGCCTTGGTTGCTGCTACTGTTCACGATCGACCGGCTGCAGTTATGCGTACCACTACATGAACGAAAGACGAAACCGTCGCGAGATCGCGAAGCGACCCGTCTTCCTCTACCTCTTTTGAGCCTTGTGAATTGTGATCGAGGCGTAGGAAGCCATCAATGCACTGCGCTGCGCCAGCTGCAGATGCCACCGGCCATGAGCCGCGGAGCTCATCGTCCCTATCCCAAGGTTACAAAATTCCGAGATCATGGGTTTCTCACCGAGATCTTGAATTTCAGCTGAAAACGAGATACAAAATTTTGGTCAAATAAAAAATTTGAAAAAAAATTCAAAATGTTAATTTCACCGAAATGTCAAGATTTTTGACTTTTGAGGACAGAATTTGAGCGTATTTGGGATAATAACTGTCGACGATTTGGGAACCGGTCCCCCGTCGAGCTTACTTGTTGAATGAAGGATCAACCTAGAGCCCCTTTTCCACGGAGGGTATAGTGTCTGAGGGCCTGCCGAGCTATGGCCGAGATGGTCGGGACAACACAGCAAACAGGGGGTCTTTTTTGGTCTGGTTCGGGCCTCTCACGGGGGAGATAACAGCCCTACGTCTAGTGGTTGCACTAGCTTCCAAAGATGGATTACAGGGTGCTTGCTCGGGGGCTCTAGACCGCCCTTCTCTCTCTCTCCCTCTCTCTCTCTACTTCTTACAAGTGAGTGTTCTTCCTCTCAATTCTCCTAAGGCAGTCAGGAACCACAGAGTCGAACCCTAAATTTTATATGCGACGGGGTATTTATAGATGATTACAGCGTTGCAACATTTATTACGGAGTGACGTGCCACTGTTTCCGGACGTGGGCGAAATTGTTTCCATGCTTTTCGCCATACCGCGACGTGGGCACAGTGAGCTCTGATTGTGGCCGTACGGTCCTCTCAGCCGCCGAGTGATTAATGCCACGTCGCCTTCGTGAACCGTGCCCGGCTTTTTTGGCGATGCCCGAGGTCCCTTTCTTGGACCCGGTCGTTTGGTCGCGCACCCCTGAGCAAGCATGCTCGGGGGCGAGCTTGATTGAGAACGGGGTAGCTCCGAAGGTCAGCCTACCCGAGGACCTTCCTTGAGGACACCGTCCAAGGGTGAGCATGATCGGCAGCTGATCGGGGGCATGATGGTCGTTATAGGAAATATCCAATCCCCGATAGCTAGCCCCCGAGGCTTAAGCGGGAAAATTGCTTCGCTGAGGTCTCCGCCTTAAGCCTCCAGATTTTAAATGAGGGCTTGGAGTTCTGCAGCGAAGAACTACCGCGACGTCCGGGCAGCACTTGCTTGGAAATAAAAAATCTTGCAGCGAAGAACCGCTGCAACATCCGAGCAACCCTGCTCGGGGACGGGAATCTTGCGGCGAAGAGCAACCGCGACATCCGAGCAATCTTTGCTCGGGAATAAGAATCTCGCAGCGAAGAGCTGCTGCAGCATCCGAGCAATCTCGCTCGGGGATGGGATTCTTGCGGTGAAGAGCTATCGCGACATCCGAGCAATCCTGCTCGGGGGCGAGAATCTTGCAGTGAAGAGCTATGCGAATCGAGCAATCTGCGCGGGATAAGAACCTTGCAACAAGAACTATCGCGAGATCCGAGCAATCCTGCTCGGGGATAAGAACCTTGCAGCGAAGAATTGCTGCAGCATCCGAGCAATCCTGCTCAAGGACAGGCGCGTTCTGGCAAGACCGAGCGTGTTTGATCAAGGTCCGGTCAAAATAGCGGTTGGGAGCAGAGGCGAAGGGTCGCGACGGTTCCTTCCCCGCGAAGCCTTGCGGGTACGGCTCTGACAGTTTTTGGAAACCGCGCCATTACAGGACAGTTTTGAAAACCGCACTGCCGCACGTCGGTTCGCGAACGGGTGGGGCAGTTTTTCGGTCCGTTCGGCTTCTCCGCCTATAAATGCAAAGCGGGGACGATTCGGGAGACTTTTCTTCTCCCACAACTCGAAATCCAACTCCAAAACTTTTCATCTTTCGAACATTTCTCCCCCCCTACGCTCCTTTCTCCAATCCCCTCCCATGGCGAAGTTCAGACCAACCAAGATCACCGCGGAGAGGCTTCGGGTGCTTGAAGATTTCGGGTACCTCGACGCGGGCACCTGGCGGATCCCTGCCGGCGAAGGAGCTCTGGTGCCGCGCGACGACGAGGTCGTCTCGCGCGAGCTCTATACTGTCAACGGGCTTCGGATGCTCGAGAGTGAGTTCCTAGAATCCGTACTCGCGCAATGTGAGTGCGAGATCACCAACTTGAACCCTAATTCCATCCTTGTCTTGACCATCTTCTCCCACCTCTGCGAGGACTTCGTGAGCATTCTGCCCACGGCGAGTCTCTTCTTCCATTTCTATTCCCTGTTTCGCACCGGTGGCGCTTCTCCCACCGGTGCTCTGTACTTCCGTCTAAGGGCCAACCGCCTGTACGAGTACCCGTTCTTCTCCCTTAAGGACTCGGTGGTAGGTTGGGCCGATTCTTGGTTCTATCTGCGGAAGGTGCAGGGAGCTCTCTGCGCTTCTACCGGGCGGGCGACGCCACAGATCGATACCTCGCCACCTTGGGTGTGGCGAAACGGTCCTCGATCTTGTCAGCGAGCTCACGACATGGGGCTCACTGGCCGAGACGTCATCCGCGATTTCCTCAAGAACAGGGTGTCCCCTCTGAGGAGGAGGGAGCACCCCTTCTTCAAGATCTCCGGGTGGGATGACATCACCCGAGAGGATAACTCCAGTAAGTTTCATGGTCTTGAGCAATTTTATGTTTTGCATGCACTGTTCATTCCCATGCTGACTTCTCTTGCTGATTGGTGATAGCCCCGGGCTTCGACTGGGTGGAGAAGAGGGTTGGCGAGATGTTCGGCACCCCCAAGGGCAAGGAGCTCGAGCGCGGGCGGTAGGTCCCGAAGAACGTACTCGAGCGGGGCGAAGTGGTAAGTTGCCTTCGGATTCATGCTCGGGGAAAGCATCCCGAGCTCTTCTGACACCTTTTTGCCCTTTTGGTAGGAGAAGGTCGCCCTGGAGGCAGCTGTGGCCGAGCTTAGGCCCTTGGCGGGCGGCAAGGGAGTACTTGTCCCGGCCGTCAAGGCCAAGAAGGCTAGGGGCAAAAGACAAGCCCCGCCACCAGCCTCTACTCGGCTGACGAAGAGGCAGGCGAGCTCGGCTAAGAATCCTTCGCTGCGGCATTTGGAGTTTGCTTATCAGAAGGAGGTAAGCCGTTTGAACGCCTGAATGGAGAATTATAGCCGGGATTGCCTGGAGCAGCTCGAGGAGAAGGCGAGACTGACCGAGGAACTGGTGCAGGCCGAGTAGAAGGCTTTGGAGGAGGAGCTTGCCGAGATTAAAGCCAAGCTCAAGCAAGTTACCGAGGCTCGGCGAGCTGCGGAGCCTGAGGGTGCGGACGTTGGTGAGGAGGAAGATGAGGATGAGGAGGACGCGCTGCCCCTCATAACGAGGCGTGGGCGCCAGAAGGAGACGGCGGAGGCGACCGAGACGGAGAAGGCCGGCCTTTTACCGACGACGGCCAGCTCTGCCGCATATGAGGAGGCTGGACCTAAGGCTGCAGCTGCAGCCAAACCGGCCGGAGGTGATGACAAGGAGCTCGCCAAAGGTAGCTCCCGAACCCTTGTCCTCTCTCATCTTCTCTCCCTTTGTTTCGCTTGTTCTTCATCCGAGCTAACCCCACTCTGTCGACGTGGGAGTGAAAGCTCCTAGGGCCTCCCCAAATTATGGCAGAATGGCTGACGAAATCTTTGGTCGTGCCGTAGAGAGGGAGCTCGCCCTTGTCGCCGACCGCGTGATGGGCGAGGCCGTGGAAGTGGTGGACAAGCTTGTCGATGGCGGCCACGGCACCGAGGGCCCCCTGCCCTGGAGGGACCACCTCCCCAGGGCGAGCTTCCGGCCCTCTCGAGCACGGAGGACATACAAGGAGGGGATGAGATTGATCTCGGGGTCTTGGGTGAAAAGACTGCCCAGGAAAGCTCGAGATCTCCGGGGGCATCACCTGCCCGGGACAAGGGCACGAAGCCCCCGAGCGGACAACATGCTCAGGACGAGACCGCGCCTGTCCCGAGCGAACCGCATGCTCGAGCAGACACCCCACCACCTCCGAGCGAACAACATACTCGGGCGGACAGCGACAAGACCCTGAGCGGGCCAGCCGCTCAGGAGGGAGGCGCGACGTCCCTAGGTGAATCACATGCCCCGGGGGGATGACACGTCGTCTTCGGGCGACCCGCCTTCGTGGAAGGACCCTGTGGAAGTCCCAAGCCCCTTGCCAAAGCTTGACGATCTTCGAGGGGCGGACGTCGCTAAGAACTTCTGGGATAACCTCTGCGTGCGTCTCGCTCGGGTGAGAATGCTTCTTTTCTTGTTGTCGCAGTTTCATTTCTTTGAGTCTTGGGGGTGGCGTCTGAGATCTTTCCGCCTGCAGGTTCTTCAGAAGACCATGGTGGATTTTGACGCAGCGACGATTGCCCCGAGGTCGTGGCCCAATTGCACGCTGAGCAAGAGGCCCGGCTAGCTGAGCTTGAGCAGCGGGTGGACGACCTCAAGGCCAGGGACAAGCTGCTCGTGCACAGATGTCGCCAGGCCGAGAAGGACATCGTCGAGGGTAGGGTGAAGATTCTTGGGTTCAAGCAAGAGCTCGAGCAAGAAAAACAATGCTTCCGCCAGGCCGAGGAGGACGTGGCCGCCAGCAGGGAGAAGATTCGTGTGCTCGAGCAAGAGCTTGAGCGAGAAAAGCTGAACTCCCGCCAGGTGGAGAAGGTCGTTGCCGAAGGCAGGGAGAGGGTCCTTGGACTCGAGCAAGAGCTCAAGCAAGGAAAGCAACACTCCCACGTTCTTGAATCCAAGGTGGCAGAGCTAGGCCGGGCTGCGCGAGCGGCCGCCGATCTTGCCGATCAAGGCAAGGAGGAGGTCGAGCAACTTCGCCAGGAAGCCCGCGAAGGTTGGGAAGCCTGGCGGAAGGTGATCGACCTCGAAGCCAAGATCGACGACCTGAGGTAGAAGCTCTCTGCAGCACTTAGAGGAGCGAAGCCTGGCGCGTAGAGGACTTTTTCTTTTTTCTCCTTTTTGATGACTTTGGATGTGAAGGATCGAAAAAGATGCCTAGAGGGGGGTGAATAGGCGTTTATAAAAATAGAACCTAATTTGCAGCGGAAACACCGAATATCCGACCTTGATATCGGACTGTCCGATATATATCGGACTATCCGATATGAGAAGTCGGACTTTCCGATCAGAGCGCAAGAAAACCCTAAAAACCGGATCGGAGCAAATTGGAGGGCTAGATTTCTACCAAATGAAATTTTAGAGATAATACACCTTCTAGAATATTAGATCACACCAATATCTACTGCAAGAAGCTATCAAATACTAGAATCCCCAGAAGGTTAAGCTAAGCAAAAAAGGGGGAACAAATAGAACACTCACAAACCAAAGAGATGCAGCGATTTTTCCCGAAGTTCGGATCTTTGAGGAGATCCTACGTCTCCGTTGAGGAGGCACAAAGCCCGGGTCCCTCTTGACCACTTTCCTCCCGGTGTTGCACCAAGCACTCGCCGGTTTCACTTCTTGATTCCTTCCCTTGCGGAGGTGGAATCGAACCTTCACAAACTCCGGCGGCCTCCCACACGAAGATCGGGAGCTCACCGGTGACCCCTAGCCGTCTAGGAGACCTCAATCTCCAAGAGTAATAAATGGAGTGTAGACCCACTCTTGAAAATCACCTTGGTGCTCAAGAGAACTTTCACAGTTTGCAACAAAGCACTAGAGAACCACTTGCTCAAATCTCTCAACAAATATCATAAGGATGAACACAAGAGAGAGCAAGAGAGAGCAAGAGAAAGGCAAGAGTGAAGTAAATGCTCAGTACACTAGTTAGGTGGTAGTAAATGAGGGAGAGTGTGGGGTATAAATAGTCAAGACACAAAATATAGCCGTTCTGCCCCGTGTCAGACCCCACATCGGACTATCCGATACCATTCATCGGACTATCCGATATGAAGAAACCCCCAGATCAACTCCACTCTAAAATTCAAATTCTTTGAGAGAAAACACACATCGGACTATCCGATGATAGACATCGGATGTTCCGATGATTCCAGAGAGTTTCCAACAATCTCAAAGAACTTTGAAAAATTTCTAAGTGTATATCGGATGTCCGATATGGGACATCGGACATTCGATAATTCGAGAGAGTTTCGGCGAGAGCAATTTCAAAATCTTTCTAAGTGCATATCGGATTTGTCCGATATGGGACATCGGACATTCTGATAATTACCGAGGGTTCCAACACAAAGACTTAGAAAACTTTTCGACAACATCGGACATTCCGATATAAACTATCGGACGATCCGATGTTTCGAAGATCCAAAGACAGCAACTATACTCACACCGGAGAATCCGATACTATCGGACTATCCGATATACACATCGGATATTCCGATTTTATCGACCTACAAATGAAAACGAAGTGAGTGTCGTGCTTGGAGACTACCAAAACTCATTTTGTAAAACATGTTCATCTGAGCACAGAGGTCATTTCTCAAGCATCTACATCCCATCCCTCTTGATAGTACGGCAATCCTATCAACTCAATTAAATGAAAAATCTATGCTAAGTCGACGCTGTTCTTCTTTTCACTTTTGAGGGTCATCAACGTCCGTAGATGTGTTCCTTTTGGGACTAACACCTGCTCATATACTCATTTAAGCCATTAGTCCCTTAATTGTTTGTCATTAATCATCCAAAACATAATTAGGGGCCTAGATGCACTTTCAGGATGACTTTTGATGATACCAATGGAGCATATACTTTTCTCCTGCCCAAGGGCTTTGTCTACTATAATGCTTCTTTTGGGCCCTTCTAGTTGTTTCCTGCAAGTAATGAGCATGAGGCAGGCAACGAGAGATAGGCAGGTAGAAGTGTAGGTTAGAACGAAGCACGGGCAACACGAGCCCGAAGTAAGTGAAGAAAGACTCGACATGGGTAACAAATGCTCAAAAAAGAGATAAAGGTATAGCGACGAGCTAGAACGAGGCACTTGGCGACCATTTTGGAAAAAACGTTAGTGCGATAGCTCGTTCCTATCAAGCCCCCGCTGCGAATGAAGGTTGTGCACCTTAGTTGCGAGCACGAGCTCGTTCGCAGGAGAGTTGAAAAATGCGCGTCGCTCCCTCGACCAAGCCACCCACTTCTCCGAGACGCAAGCATGAGCTAGGGCAGGGGAGGGGAACGTGCGAGACCTTAACTTCCTTAGCGCCCAAGGATGCATGCCCCTGATTTGCGAGCATGGTCGTAGGTGAGGAAGGACGCACAGTTGCCCGACAAAGTGGGCGACGACCAAGCGCGCACGAGTCGAGCTAAATCTCCGGACCTACCGAAAGGGTGTCTGTATGTGATCGAAATCGCGCAGCGAAAATCTACTGTGGATCAAGGTCGGCTTATGGAGACTGAAATCTCTAGCGGTGAGTTTTAGTGACTGGGCGTTGGTCGTGGTATCTTGTGCGGTTGCACGCGTCGGCCCGACCCTAGCGTAAAAACGCTCGGAGTGATTGTTCCCGCCCGACGTGATCATCCCATCACCAAGATCGTGAGAAAAGTATGCCCTTGTGCGAGACTAGGGTCGGCTTACCAACGGGCAGTGACCTTGAATCTATTCACAAAATCTTGGAGGTAACAGACTTCGCGTGGGTGAGGGAACCGAACTTGTTTTTTTCTAAAAGGAAAACCGCGGATCTAGAGTGAGATACAAAAAGAAGTATGAGTTTAGACAATGAACTTGCGCAACTGGTCGATGTTTCACGAGCTTGCGAGCACGCGACCGTCCTCCATTGCCAAGCGAACAACCCCCGGGCGTGCTACTGAGACGACCGTGAATGGACCTTCCCACTTGGGGGAGAGCTTGTTGACCTTCAATGTATCCTGGATTCGGCACAGGACAAGGTCGCCAACCTGCAAGGTCCGGGGCCGAATCGACTTAGCTGCGTGCCTGCAAAGAGCTTGCAGGTAGACAGCGGATCGGAGCAGCGCCCCTTCGCGCGCCTCTTCAGCGAGGTCGAGGTCGAGGCGACGCTCGAGCCCTTGGTCGACGCTATCAACCAGGTGCACTCTTTGGGATCCTAGCACGATCTCGACGGGGCAGGATGGCCTCAGCACCATAGACGAGCTGGAAAGGCATCTCACCCGTAGCTTGGCTCACTGTGGTGCGGACAGACCAGAGGATAGAAGGAAGCTCGTCCACCCACGACCCGCCGTGCCAGGCGAGGTCTTTGAAGACCCTTTTCTTGATCCCTTGAAGGATTTGGCCATTTGCTCGCTCGGCTGCTCTGTTGCTCTGCGGATGAGCCACAGAAGTGATTGGGGACGCCAAAACGCATCACCACGTTGCTACGAAAAAAATCTCTTGGCTGTTGGAGCCGAAATGGTTGATACAGGCTCGGCCTCGATCCATTTAGAGAAGGTGTCGACGGCCACGAGCAAGTACTTGTAACCCCTTCGACCGCGAGGGAAGGCCCGAGAATGTCGGCCCCCCAGGTCGAGGACGGCCATGAGAGCGGGATGATCTGGAGCGCGTACGCCGGCTGGTAGGCTTTGCGGGCATGGAACTGGCACGCCCAACAAGTTGCCATGAGCGCCTGAGCGTCGGCTAAGGCTGTCGACCAACAGTATCCCAACCGGAAGGCTTTGCTCACGAGCATCCGAAAGGACGAGTGAGCTCCGCACATCCCCTCATGGATATCTCTGAGAAGGAAATTGCCCTCTTCCCGAGATATACACTTGGAAAGGACTCCAAGTGCCCCTTTGCGGTATAAGGCGCCCTCGACTAGTTTGTACGAAGAGGACCGCCTCATAAGCCGGGAACGCTCGGCTTCCTCCTCGGCGATGTCCCATGTGCAAAATCTTGGATGAATGGCGTCATCGATCCGCACCATGCTCGAGAGAGGGTTCGCTATGCGTCTCTGGTGCCTCCTCTACGAGTGAATGGAGGGCTTGTGCAGAGATGCTCAACGCGCCCGATGAAGGCGGGCATTTGAAGTCGCCTCCTCTACAGAGGGAATGGAGGGCTTGTATAGATGCTCGACGAGCGCCCCCGGGGGGTCGGGCGTCTGCGAGGAACCGACCTTGGAAAGATAATCGGCCAAGGAATTGTCCTTCCTGAGGATGTAGAGTACTTCGAAATTTCTAAAGTACCGCTCCATCTTCCTCACTTCAACCAAGTAAAGCGCCATTGAGTGATCAGAACACTGATACTCGTTGTTAACTTGGTTGACGACCAATTGCGAATCGCCCTTCACAGTTAGTCGCTGGACCCCGAGCGTCTTGCAGCTTGTAGCCCAGCCAAGAGGCCTTCATACTCCGCCGCGTTATTGGTCGCGCGGTGCAATGGATGATGTCTCGAGCTGATCCTTGAGAAACCAAGATGACACCACCCGGCGTTCAGCTTCGGGACTCGTCGAAGTACATGGTCCAGCGGCCATCTCCAGACCCGTCGGGCTTGGCGGCAGGTGGCATCGAGTTAGTCCATTCTGCTACTTGATCGCCGTGCGAGCCAAGAAGTGGATATCAAACTCAGCGAGCTCCATAACCCACTTCACTATCCGGCCGCCGGCGTCTTGGTTCCTTAGGATCTCCCTAAGTGGAAAGCTGGTCGGCATGACGATCTTGTGAGCTTGAAAGTAGTGGCGCATCTTTCTCGAGGTTACGAGCAGCGAGTACAGAAGCTTCTGGACCTCGGGGTACCGCTCCTTCGGTCCGTGCAGGACCTCGCTAACGTAGTATATTGGTCGCTGCGTCCCATCTCGCTCGACCGCCAGCACCGCGCTTACGGCCTGGGGGGTTGCCGCGAGATAGAGCAGGAGCACCTCCCCCGACCTCGGAGTGGCCAAGATAGGAGGGCTGGACAGATACCGCTTCAGCTCCTCGAAGGAGCGGTTAGCTTCTTCTGTCCATGCAAAGTCCTCGTGCCTGCGGAGCGCCTCGAAAAACGGCAACCCGCGCTCACCCGAACAGGAAATGAAGCGGCTCAGAGCCGCCATGCGCCCGGTCAAGGCCTGGACCTCCTTTACACAGCTCGGAGGCTGCATCTTTTCGATGGCTTCGATTTTTTTCGGGTTTGCACCGATGCCTTGCGGCCCGATGAGATAACCGAGCACTTTGCCCGCTTTCACCCCAAAGACACATTTCTCCGGATTAAGCTTTATTTGGTATCTATTGAGGTTACAAAAGGTCTCCTCGAGGTTGGATACGTGACCCGAGGGGAGCTTACTTTTCACCACAAATGTCGTTTACATACACCTCCAGATTCTGACCTATCTGGTCTCTGAAGGTCTTCAGATCGCGTATTTGGAAGGTCGCCCGGCATTCCTGAGATCGAAAGATATGGTCGTAGCAAAAGCGTACAAGCGGCGTGATGAAGGAGGTCTTCTCTTCGTCCCCAGGGGATAAGCTGATCTGATGATAGCCCGAATAAGCATCCAGGAAGCTCATCACCTAGGACTCTGCTGTCGCGTCGACCGGTGGTCTATCTTGTGGCAATAAAAGTTGTCTTTGGGCAAAGTGGCGTTCAGGCCGGTGTGGTCGACACACATGCGCCACTTGCCACCTTTCTTTTTGACGATGACTAGGTTCGCTAGCCACTCCGAATGCTCGACTTCTCTGACGAAACCGGCCTTAAGGAGCTTGTCGAGTTCATCCCGGATGATCGCTTGCTTCTCCGGGGAAAACGCCTGAGCTTCTGGCGCACAGGTTTTTTATTAGGCCGAACAGCTTGCCTGTGCTCGATTACTTCCCTTGGGACTCTAGGCATGTCGGACGGTTCCCAGGCCAACATGTCCGCGCTCTTCTGGAGGAAAGTAACGAGCTCGAGTTCCTATTTGGGATCTAAGGAAGATCCCAAATGAAAAACCATGGTCAGGTCCGCGTCGCTCAGAGGGACCGCCTTGGTTCCTCCTCCGGGCTGGAGGGTAACCTTGGGTCGGGAGTGCGTCGGCTCTTGGTCGGGGCCACGCTGAGGCAGCTGCCCGACCATGTTGAGCGACTTCTCATTGCAGTTCAGGGCCGCCCTATGGTCGCCCTTGATGGTGATGACGCCTTTCGGCTCGGGGACCTTCAGACATTGATAAGCATGATGCGTGGCGGCCATGAACTTAGAAAGAGCCGGCCTGCCGAGGATGGCATCGTAGCCCGACTTGAAGTCAACAATCTCGAATTTGATCAGCTCGGTCCGGACGTTATTAAGGCTCCCGAATGTCACGGGCAAGACGATCTGGCCAAGAGGCTTGATCGAGGTGCCCGGGACGATCCCGAAGAATGGGACATCTATACTCTTGATCTTGGACCGAGGAACTTGCATCTCGTCAAGGACCGTAGCAGATATGAGATCCAGGGAGCTCCCGCTGTCGATGAGAACCCGCCCTATTTTAGCGTTGCTGATGGTCGGGCTCACGACCAACGGGAGCTTCTGAGGCTTGGTCATTCTAAGGAGACAATTAGGGGTGAAAACGGGTCGGATATGGTCGGGTAGTAGGTCATCCCGTATCCTACCCTAATTATTTTTTTTCGGATCACGAGTGCAGATGCGGGTAGTGAAAATCGGGTAGGATCACGGATCGGATCTGGGTATTTATGAACCGTGAAAAGCGGATCTGGATATTATCTGACGGGTATATCTGGATAACGGGTACTTAGTCGAATAATATAAACTACCTATGATCAAAATATGTGATAACAATAATTTAACTAACACATATGATCAAACTATGTGATAAAAATATATTAAAAAGAAATTGTAATCGTGAGATAAGATATCAATCTTGATCTTGTCAGATTTGTGTAAAAATATATATATCTTTTCTGAAGCCAAGATTTTTACCATGCTGACATCAACTCGATGTACACCTCTAGTAAAAATATTAAAAATTAAAACTTATATTTGAAGCTTTTACAAATTCAAAAACTGAAAGTAAATAAATATGAAAATAGCAATGTCAGAATTTTTATAAATAAAATGCAAAATATAAAAATCTCAAAATTTTATAGAATACAAATATTTTAATTATAAACCTTAATAAAAATATAAATAAAATATTAACCATATTTTGTCATAAATTAAATCAAACTCAGAAAATAGAAAATCTGATAGGGCACATTGTCAGAATTACTGTAATTTTTATACACAATATTTTACCATGAAATTTTTACTGGATATCAAACCTCATCTTGTTGACATGTATAAAAATTTTCATAAAACATTGAGTTGATTTGATAGCTTTAATAATTACTAGAATGCTATCTGTCCAGAAAAATCTGTTTTCTCTCCCTTGCCTGTGGACCTTCCGGTGCGAACCCGGTACCAGATCCAATTCGAGATTCTCGGGTATTTGCCGGGTAGTGCTCGCTCCGAATCCGACCCGAGAAAAAAATACCCGAATCCGTATCCGAAAAATCGGGTAAAAACACTACCCGTATCCGATACCCGACGGGTAGTACCCGACCCATTTTCACCCCTAGGGACAATCATCCTTGGAGAAGGTAATCGACAGCTCGGACCACTTGAGCTGCTGCACGGGTGGCTTGCCCTGAGCGATGTGGCAAATTTCCCGTGCTGCCTCCTTCAGGTCCCTGCGGGACTTGTACGACGAGGAGTCCCCAAATATGACAGCTATGTGGTTATGGGGCTCCTGCTATCCCATGTCGTCGTCGCTGTCCGCGGGACCCTTGCCCTTGCCACTCTCCCCCTTTCCCGGGATAGTGGGCATGGGATCTTGGCCGTTGTAGAACTTCTCCAGGCGGAACGCCCAGGTTCGACAATTGCGAAGGTCGTGCCCGATCACCTGATGGAGCGGGCAATAGCGGTCCTCCGAAGGAGCACTCCTTCCTTCGTGACCTTGGTTGCTGTGACCCCGTCGTTCACGACCTTGAGTCGTTCTTGCATGAGGTGGCCGACCTCGCCGCCCATGAGCTGCCGAAATGCGGGGCCCTGGCGTGTGAGGCTCGACGGCGGCCACCATGCCCGGGGCGTGCGACCTCTTGTTCTTCTTGATCTTCTTCTCCACGGAGCCCGAGTGCTTTTTGCTCGAGGAGCCTTCCAGGCCCGGTTGAGGCGGCAGCTTGCCTTCATCTAACATCTTCTTCCATTGGACCGCCTCATCGGCGTTCGCGTAACAGTCGGCCATACGGAACAGCTCGTTGGCCGAAAGGTCGGGATAGATCTCCAGGTCTTGCGTGAAGCGAACGTCACGGACCCCGAACTTGAAGGCCCAGACGACTGCCTCATCCGAGATGCTCGGAATGGAGTTCCTCACCTTGATGAACCTTTGGACGAAGTGCCGCAAAGACTCTTTTTCGGTCTGGATCAACCGCTCGAGGTCGCGCTTGTTGCCCAGGCGAGTGTAGCAGCTCTGGAAGTTCGCTCGGAGCGCCTAACAGAGTTGCCCCCACGAGTGGATCGACCCTTCCTTTTGATTAAAGAGCCACGTTCTGGCGGAGCCGTCGAGGACCGTGGGGAGGTAGTTGGCTATCACCCCCTCATCCCTCCAGCCGCTAGAATATTCTGGCGGTGGAGTAGATCGACAGGAACTCGTCCGGGTTCTGAGTTCCGTTGAACTACTCGATGTGGCCGGGCTTGAGCTTGCTCGGCCACGAGACGTCGCGGAGGGACACCGAAAAGGCTCGGCATTCGAGCGCCGGGCCATCGCGGTGACCCCTCCGGGCACGACAACCGTGACGGCTGGTGTCACGATGGTCCTCTATGCGCAGGGTGAGACGAGAGAATACGTCTCCATTTGGCGCGACAAAACAACCAGGTGAAGCACTTTCGTGGCTCAGAGGCGGCGGGCGTGCCCCCAAGCCCGCGAGGCTGTCCGGGAACTGCTCCGAACGTCCTTACGGTACCGATCTTGCATCCCGCGGCCCTCCCGAGCAGGACTTCGGGAGGCGCCATGACGGGAGCGAATAGGGGAATGGCGCTTATGGTCCCGGGAAACGCTCCGGGGCCTCTCTCCGCCGGGAGGCCCTGGGAGCCCTATGTTGACAATGAGCTTTTTCAGGTTTTTAGCCACGATCGCCCCCATGGCTGCTAGGTCCGCTTGGTCGGAGAAATTTTGGAAGCTGCGCACGACCGTCGCCATGGCGCGCAGCTACTCGGTGCTCTGGGGAGCGGCGGGGGACGACCTTGGGCGGCGATCGCGCACGTGCTCCGGGGAGCGATACTCGCTGGGATCTTCGCAGGCCGGGTCTTCGGCCCTGGCGTCCGCCCTCTCGCTGGCTTGGCGACGGACGGTCGTCAGGGTCCTGTCCGGGGACAACTACGGACGGTTCTCGCCGGCATCGTGCTGGTGACGACGAGAGGCCTATGGAGACTGGACCTCGTGGATCTCTTCTCTTCCTGCCATATTAACACTACGGGAGCACCAGGACCACGAGGGCGACGCCATGGTGTTACCATGCGCTGCGGTCCCCCGGGTGCACTCGGGACGGTCAGGGACGCCCGGACCGTCGCGAAGACCGTCAGGTTCCTCCTCACTAGCGAGGGTATCATGCATGGCGGAGGAAGCGCTCTCGGCTGCAGCTCACAGGAAAGACTCCGGTTTCGGTGTAGCCTTCCTGGCTCACCACACCGTACGCCATCGCCGGGCGTAGTACATGTCATCGTCCTCCACGTCGTCAAAGACGCAAAGGTCTTGATCGTCTTGAGAATTCGGCATCCTCAGGGACTCTCCATGAAAGGATTCAATCGTTCCCCACGAACGGCGCTAGCTGTCGATGATTCGGAAATCGGTCCCCCGCCGAGCTTACTTGTTGAATGAGGGATCAACCTAGGGCCCCTTTTCCACGGAGGGTATAGCGTCCGAGGGCCTACCGAGCTATGGCCGAGATGGTCGGGACAACACAGCAAACAGGGGTCTTTTTTAGTCTGGTTGGGGCCTCTCACAGGGGAGATAACAGCCCTACGTCCAGTGGTTGCACTAGCTTCCAAAGATGGATTACAGGGTGCTTACTTGGGGGCTCTGGGCCGCCCTTCTCTCTCTCTCCCTCTCTCTACTTCTTACAAGTGAGTGTTCTTCCTCTCAATTCTCCTAAGGGGGTCAGGAACCAGGGAGTCGAACACTAAATTCTATATGCGACGGGGTATTTATAGACGATTACATCGTTGTAACATTTATTACGGAGTGACGTGCCACTGTTTCCAGACGTAAGCGAAACTGTTTCCTTGCTTTTCGCCATACCACGACGTGGGCACAGTGGGTTCAGATCGTGGCCGTATGGTCCTCCCAGCCACCGAGTGATTAATGCCATATCGCCTTCGTGGATCGTGCCCGGCTCTTTTGGCGATGCCCGAGGTTCCTTTCTTGGACCCGATGTTTGGTCGCGCACCCCCTCGGGGGCGAGCTTGATTGATGACGGGGTAGCTCCGAAGGTCAGCCTACCCGAGGCCTTCTTTGGGGACACCGTCCAAGGGTGAGCATGGTCGGCAGCTGACCGGGGCATGATGGTCGTTATAGAAAATATCCAATCCCCAACAATAACCTTTAAGAATGTCATTTTCTATGAAAATTTGTTGAAAAGCCGAATTTTTGATACGTTTTATAAAAATAGCAGAAACACTGTGATATATAAAAATGTATAATCTTGATCATGCTCTAAAAAATTTATGGTACCATATTTAGTAGACAAGAATTATACAAAAAAAAGTTTCAAAGAATTGAACTTTATTTGTTATATTTAAAAATTCAAAAAATGAATAAATGTAACTGAGATTGTAATAGTTTTAGAATTTTATAAATTGACTGAGTGTGATCATGATCGAAAATTTTTTAGGAGAGCTTAAATATTGCCTCAAAACTCTTATATAAAAGTTTCAAAAATTTTAAATGTGTTTTAGTTACACAATCAAATCTATAAAAGCAATAAATTTAACTTTGTAAGGCTTTCATCAGGACAGCAGCATTGTCATAATTTTTAAAAGTCCTCAAGCTTGATTATTATCTAAAAATTTTATGAAAATATTAGTGATGCATTAGGACCATCCACAAAATTTTCAAACATGATTTGAACCATTTTTTATTCGGTTGAATTTTGCCAATCAGTTTTCACTAGTACTGTCTGAAATTTTTAATATTCCTCAAACTCGATCATTATCTGAAATTTTTATAGGAACATTATTGATACATCAGGACAATCCATAACATTTTTTAAAATTTTCTAACATTATTTGCACACTATTTTCTATTCGGTTGAAATTTGCTGCTCAAACTTTTATCAGGACAATAGCACTATCAAAATATTTAAAAATTCCTCAAGCTTAATCATGATTTGAATTTTTTATGAGAACACTAGTGATGTGTCAGGGTCCTCCAAAAACATTTTCAAATTTTTTGAATATCGTTATAATTATTTTTTACTCGATTGAATTTTGCTGAGATTTTGATAATTTTGACTGAAATTCGGTTAAAAATTCTGGATTTCAGGTTTTCTTTTTATATTTTGACCGGACATCAAAATCACCAGGGCGCTTGCTGATCCTTCCATCCTATCGGCCTTATCACCGGACGGTCACCCCAAGGACAGATAACTTGCAACGTCAGCACAGTAGCACGCACGTACGTACGCCGCGTATCCGGCGAGATCCGGGCAGCCCCGACCAAACTCGTGGCCTGTTGTTCTCTTCTACGGTGGTCGGCATGAGTTATGCCTAAATAAACGCAGAACGCTCGTAAATTATTACCGCCCGGACCGTCCGCGCTCACTGTGCAACCGCAACTTGCGTTGTCGAACGTGAAATCGGAGAAGGCTTTATGCGGATTGAACGTCCGGACACGAGAATTCGAGAAATGGCCACTTTTTTAGCCTAATTTATCTTTTTTTTTCAATTTTAGATCTTTTTTGAATGAAATTATAAATAGATTACGGAACATATCTTCCGCACTCCTCTGCTTTAAGAGGTTTCCTACCACGGTAAGGAAAAGCGGCAGGTCTCTTCCCACAACAAAAGAGCATAAAAGGCACGTTACACAGCTAGGATAGAGTCGTATTTACAATACTGCTCGAAAGGGTCATATTTGTAAAAATTGAGACAAGGAACTAAAAAGCGTTAACTTCCAGACACGAACCCGTAGGTTGTCTGCTCTTTCACGGTGGAGCAACCGAGCAACGATCTTACAAAACATAGCTAACCAGCATGCTAGAATTCAAGATTGAAGGTTATACACTTACTACTTCTCTCTCAAGGTATTAGCTCAGGACTTGGATTTACGAATATGAAACCCTCTGTATATATTGTACTAATTTAGAATCACGCTAGTGTACATAACAATAATATAAATGATACTATTCCATACAACAAATTAACTAAGAAAGAAGTAAATTGTTATTAAATAAAGGAACGGACCTTGTGGTCAATGTTTACACTATTATACCTTAAGAGCTTGAGAAACAAATAAACTATATAGCGGAAATAAAATAACTTGGGCTATTCGACATGCCACAGGCAATCGTCTAGGGAACGCCTTCCTATTCCACGTAGTCTGCATAGTAGTACTCCTTATAGAACTTTGTATTCTTTAATCCTTCTTCAGCAACTGATCAACAAAGGTGTATAGCTGTGAGTACAAAAAATACTAAACAAGCCGCAAGGGAATGATGCAATATATTCATACAAAACTTGATAAAGGATAATCATATAGTTATTTTGCAGAAAGCAATAACTTGAATTTAAATACAATAAATAGATTTAAAGCATATTTATGAAAAAGATAATAAATAACTGATAAATCAATAGTAGACAACATAAAAAGAATGGTGAGATTTTACCCAACACAAAATAAAACTATCATCAAACCATTGGACTCAACGGTACTAACTTTTAATAACAAAACAATAGTGAACTCTCCATTAACATTCCAACAATTTCACCTTCCAAAAATTCATGAAACGCTCTATACCTCATATGAAACCAGGCATGTTTATGACTGTGGATACGCCTATTCGAATAGTTTTACACTCTGCAGAGATTGTACTGTTTTACCCCACAAGACATGATCGTACTTTGTTACCGTACAATTAACACACTTTTTTTGGTGCGTCAGCAAAGATATCACGACAAAGTCTTTACAATACCCTTTCTAAACTCGGTACTGTCTACTAAGGTTTCTCCTCTCAAGACTCCCTCTTGAGCCATGTGAATCTAATCGTCCATCCCGAAACCCACACCACCAATTGGCAATACTCAATTTAGACATTGCAAATTAATTAACTAGATCTGTTTTCACACCAGACATGTGGTTGCATGGTTAGACCCAGCTCAATGACGTACAAAATTAAATCCTTAAGTTGTCTAAAGCAAGGCATCCACATCCCAATATACCAACAGCACTCCTTTACTGCACGATCACTTGCCTGATGGAAACAATCTTGTTTAACCAAGACCAATAGTACACCCTGCCATAGTACAATAAATTTTACAACAGTGGCTACTAGCCACAATTTAGTATCTCATCAAATCAAGATTAACATTAATTCACATATGATATGAATCCTATCGTACAACTAAGCATGTCTAAGCATAGTTACAATATCCTAATATTGGTAGTATGATCATTTTCAACTAATAATATTCCACCTAGGGTAATGGACACATGGTATTTCAATAATCAAGGTGACATAATGATAATTAAGTATATAGCTATTCCCAACAATTAATCATTGTACAGAAATATCATGCAATTATATGAAACAAAGTACTATTGGAAACACAGGTTTAACATGATCAAAGGTTATGACTTTTAAGGAGCAATTAATTAGGATTTTAAATGTTATGGAACAAAAGATCAGAAGCAAGTCAATCTGCTTTTACAGAGTTTAGTGAAGTAATCATTCAGGAAGTGAAGCTACTTGGGAGCATGGGGAAGATCTGAAGTCAAGAGTTTCCTAACATGTTCCTTAGTCAGCCCTAAATCTCGAGATCAAGATTCTGTTTAGGGCGAAGGTTCATAACATCTCAATTTTTGCATTTCATTAATTAATTATGCTTTTTGTGAATTTTTTGAAATTTTAGAATTTTCTGGAATTTATTTGGGTTTATTTTGTATTTTTGAGTTATGGCCAATATGTAAATTATTTAAACCATGGAAATGTTTAAATAAAAGTTTTATCAAAAATATTTTATTTGAGTTTAAAATGTCAAAATATTTTTGAAAATTTTCCAAATTTTTTTGATATTTTTACTAATTTATTTGGCTTATATCATTTTCTAGAATTAATTTAAAGGTTGTTTTTAAAATATTTAAATAATGTTGTCGACGATTCGGGAACCGGTCCCCTGTCGAGCTTACTTGTTGAATGAGGGATCAACCTAAGGCCCATTTTTCGCGGGGGGTAGGACCTATCGAGCTATGAAACGAGGTGGCCAAGACAATCGCAACGAGTAAGGGGTCTCTTTTATCTGGTTCGGGCCTCTCACGGGGGAGATAACAACCCTACGTCAAGTGATTGCACTATTATGTGAAGGTGGATTACAATGAGCTTGCTCGGGGGAGCCCTGAGTGATTTTAAGGATGACCCTCCAAGCCCACCGTAACAAGCGCTGTGTACAAGTGAGAATGGTAGGTGAAGTCCAACTATCAAACCACTGAACCCTTCGTGCGAGAAGGTATTTATAGGGGTCTGGCAAACCGCGACATTTATTACTGAGGCGTGCTCTTTGTTAGGACGTGGGCGCGCCGATTCCTTGTTTCTCGCGGGCGACGCGACGTGGAGTGCAGTGGGCGTGGATCGCGGTATGAGACCTGCGAGCATGCAGATCGTGGGCGTCACGATCCCTCGGCCAGCCATGTCATAAATGCCATGTCGCCCTTGTGGGTCGCGCTGGCTTTGGTGAAGCTTCGAGGCCCTTGATGCGATCGGGTCATCTGAGTCGTGGGCCTTAGAGTAGGTGCGCTTCGAGAGCGAGCGGCGAAGGGCAGAGGACAGCCCGGCGGGGCGGTCGAAAATCTTTCTGGGGACAAGGCGAAACTGCGGGCATGCTCGGAAGCTGCCGGGATACCATGGTCGGATATCGCGAATATCAATCCCGGCTGCCTAGCCCCGAGGCTCAAGGGGATTCGCCTTGCGAGGCCTCATGCCTTAAGCCTCCGAGAATCTTTGCAAGGATTGGAACCTGCGGCGAAGAGCTACCGCGATGTCCGAGCAACCACGCTGGGAACAAGGAATCTTGGCGCGAGAGAGCTCTGACGACATCGGGCAAACATGCGGGGACAAGAATCTTCTGTGAAGTGCTCTGCAGACATCCGAGACAGCCGTGCGGGGACGAGCATGTCCCAGCGAGGCCGAGCGCATTTGACCGAGGTCTTGGTCAGGATTGTGGTCGAGAACAAAGGCGAAGGGTCGCGACGGTTCCTTCCCCGCGAAGCCTTGCGGGTGCGGTTCTGACAGTTTTCGAAAAATGCGCCGTTACAGGACAATTTTGAAAACCGCATTGCCACGCATTGGCTCGCGAACGGGTGGGGCAGGTTTCGGCCCGTTTGGCTTCTCCGCCTATAAATACGAGGTGGTACGGACCTGGGAGTCCTTTCTTCCCCTGCGGCTTGCCATCAAAATTCCAAAGCTTCGCAACTTTTTCAAAACTTCTCCTCGCTCCAGCGCTTCTTTCCCCGAGTTCTCTTCATGGCGAAGTTCAGCCTGAGCAAAACCACATGGAGAGGCTTGGTACTCGAGGACTTGGTACCTCGATCACGGGCACTGGCGGCTCCCGGCGAGAGGCAGCCCAGTCGCACTGACAGCGAGGTGGTTCGTCGAACATACACCATCAACGAGCTTCGAATGCCCGAGAGTGAGTTCCTGGAGTCCGTACTCGTGCATTGCGAGTGCGAGATGACCCACTTGAACCCTAACTCCGTCCTCATTCTGACCATATTCGCCCACCTCTGCGAGGGCTTCGTGGGCGTTCCACCCATGGCCAGCCTTTTCTTCCATTTCTACTCTTTATTCTGCATCGGTGCTCTGTACTTTCGCCTACGAGGCCACCGCCCGTATGAGTACCCCTTCTTCACCCTCAAGGATTCGGTGGCAGGCTGGGCTGATTACTAGTTCTATCTGCGGAAGGTGGAGGGAAGCGACTTCGCTTCTGGCAAGCGGCGCCCATGACACCAGCGCCCCGCCATCGTGCCCGAGGAGGAGCGGTCCCTAATGCTGATCGGCGAGCTCACGAACATGGGGCTGACTGGTCGAGACATCGTCCGCGACTTCCTCAGGAACAGGGTATCCCCCATAGGGAGGAGGGAGCACCCCTTCTTCGAGATCACCGGGTGGGACGACATGACCCACGAGGACACCTCCGGTGAGCTTTATGACCTTGAGACTCTTTCTGTTGCTTCCGCCGCTTGGGTCCGTGTTGACTTTGCTTGTCGACTGATGACAGCGCCGGGCTTCGATTGGTTGGAAAAGAGGGTCGGAGAGATGTTCAGCACCCCCAAGGGCAAGGAACTCGAGTGCCAGCGACAAGTCCGGAAGAACGTGCTCGGCGGGGCGACGCGGTAAGTTACTTCGCGATGCATGCTCGAGGAAAGCAACCCGAGCCCTTTTGACTCTCTTTGCCTCCTGACAGGAGAAGACCGCCCTAGGTTGGTAGTGGTAGCGCTCAAGCCTGGCGGTGAAAGAAGTACTTGTGCCGCCGCGGGACCAAGAGCATAAGGGACAAAAAGCGCCCGCCCTCGACCACTCTGTGGTGACTAAGAAGCGGCAAGCTCGTCTGTAATCCGTGGTCGGCATATGGGTTGCCGATCGGAAGGAGGTGGCAGCTTGAACGCCTAGGCTGAGAATTACGGCAAGGATTACATGGAGCTGCTTTCGAGGGAATGCGAGCTTGACCCAGGGCTGGTGCAGGTAGAGCGGAAGAGGTTATAGGAGGAGCTGGCGGGGTCAAGCCAAGCTCAAGCGAGTCAGAGGCCAGCGGGCCGGAGCTTGAGGGGCCGTCGCCCGGTGAGGAGGATGGCGGAGAATCGCGCCCCTCCGGAAGAGGCGCGGGCGTTTGAGGAAGACGCTGGAGGCGGTTGACATGGAGAAAGTCGACCCCCTCTTGGCGAGGATCAGCCATGCCGCGGAGAAGAAGGCCGAACTTGTGGTCGCGGCGGCCAATCCATCCGTGGGTGACAACGAGGACCCAGTCGAGGGTGAGCCCTGAATTTCACTTTTTCTTCTTTTCCTTGCCCTTTGCTTCGTGCGTTCGAGCTAACCCCACTTTTCTGAAGTGGGCGAAATAGCTCGTAGGACTTTTCCGGACTATCGCAAAATGATTGACGAGCTCCTTGATCACGTCTTAGCGGGGGTGCTCGTCGACGCCGCCGACATCGTGATGGCCGAGGGCATGGGCGGTTGAAAATTAAATCACCAAGCGACCAAGTGAAGTGGACCCATCCGCCGGGAGAACACTTCCGGGTGGACTTCTGCCCCATCACGGAGAGCGTAGAAGGGGGGGAGAAGATTGACCCGCAACCTTGGGCGAAAAAGCTACCCAAGAAGGCTCGGGGTCTCCGGGTGCATCACCTGCCCGGGATAAAGGCGCGAAGCCCCCGAGCGAACAACATGCTCGGGATGAAACAGCGCCCGCCCCGAGCGAATTGCATGCTCGAGGGGACGCCCCACTGCCCCCGAGCGAACAACATGCTCGGGCGGACAGCAAGAAGACCTTGAGCGAGCGCGTTGCTCAGGAGAGGGGCGTGGTGCCCCAGGGCGAACCTCGCGCCCGGGGGGATGAGTCGTCATCTTCCGTCAGCCTGCCCTCTTGGAAGGACTCCGGGGAAGTCTCCAGCCCCCTGCTGAGCCTTGAAGATCTTCGGGGGTGCGAAGTTACCGAATGCTTCCGGGATAATCTCAGCGCGGGCGTTGCTCAGGTGGGGATGCTTTCTTTGCTATCGTCGCGGTTTCTCACTTCTTTGGGTCTTGGGGGCTGCGCCTGAAGTTTTTCCGCCTACAGCTTCTTCAGAAGACCTTGGAGGACTTCGACGCGGTGATGGTCATCCCCGAGACCGTGGCCCAACTGTACGCTGAGCATGAGGCCTAGATAGCCAAGCTTGAGCAGCGTGTAGGCGACCTCAAGGCTCAGGACAACGTGCTTGTGCATAGATGCCACCAGGCGGAGAAGGATGCCACTGAAGCTAAGGAGAAAAACCTTGGGCTTGAGCAAGAGCTCGAGCAAGAAAAACTGCGCTCCCAGCCAGGCCAAGGACGACACCTCCGCTGGCAAGGATAAGATCCTTGCACTCGAGCAGGAGCTCGCCGAAGGCCGGACGAAGATTCTTGGGCTCGAGCAAGAGCTTGAGGAAAGAAGGCAACAGGCTCGTACCCTTGAATCTAAGGTGGCGGATTTGGAACGGGCAGCGTGAGCGGCCGCCGACCTTGTAGAACAAGGCAATAAAGAGGTCGAGCAGCTCCGCGAGGAAGCCCAGCGGAAGGTGATTGATCTTGACGCCAAGATCGATGACCTGAGGCAGAAATTCTCCGCGGCACTTAGGGGGAATGCCCAGCGTGTAGAGGGCTTTTTCTTTTTCTTTCTTTTTGATAACTTCTTTGGATGACGCTTGATGATGCCAACGGGGTATATGTTTTCTCCCGTCCAAGGGCTTTGACTGCTGTAATGCTTCATTTGGTTCTTTTTTAGCTATTTCTTGCAAATAACCACCATGAAGCAAATGGCGAAAGATAGGCAGGTAGAAATGTAGGTTAGAACGAAGCATGGGCAGCATAAACCTGGAATGAGCGAAGAAAGACTTCTCGCAAGTAACAAATTCTTAAGAAAGAAACCATGTTACAGTGATAAGTTAGAACGAGGCACTTGGCGATGATTTTGGAAAAAACGCTAGCGCGACAACTCGTTCCCACTAAGCCCCCTCTGCGAACGAAGGTCGTGCGCCTGAGTTGCGAGCACGAGCTCGTTCGCAGGAGAGTTAGGAAAGCACGCACCGCCCCCCCGACCAAGGCACTAGTCTCTCCGAGCGGCGAGCATGGTTTAGGTTGGGGGAGAAGAACGTGCAAGGCCTTGACTTCCTTAGCGCTTGGGACGAACACCTCTTAGTTGCGAGTATGGTCGCAGGCGAGGAAGGACGCGTGGTTGCTCGACAGGGCGCACGATGACCAAACACACGCGAGCCAGACTAAATCTCTGGACCGACCGAAAGGGTGTCTGTATGCGACTTGAATCGCGCAGAAGAGCTATTGCGGACCAAGGTCGGCTTATCGAGACTGGAGCCCTTTGGTGGTGAGTTTTAGTGACTAGGTGCTGGTCGTGGCACCTTGTGCGGTCGCGCGCGCACCGGCCCGACCTTAGCGCGAAAAAAGGCTAGAACGAGTGATCCTGCCCAATGCGCTTGCCCCATCACCAAGATCGTGAGAAAAGTGTGCCCTTGTGCAAGACTGAGTCGGCTTACCGACAGGCAGTTACCTTAAATATATTTTCACAAAATCTTGGAGGTAACAGACATCGCACGGGTGAGGAAAACGAACATGCCATTCTTCCAAAAGAGAGAACATAGATCTACACGAGATGCAAAATGAAGCATAAGTTTAGACAAAGAACTTGCGCAGCTGGTCGATGTTCCACGAGCTACATAAACCTGCGACCATCCTCCTCGCCAGGCGGACGGCCCGGCGTGCTCTTGAGGACGACAGTGAAAGGACCTTCCCACAGGGGAGAGCTTGTTGGCTGCGGCGTATCTGAATCGTCGCGGGGCGAGGTCCCCGACCTGCAGGGCTTGGGGCCGAATTGACTTGGCCGCATGCTTGCGAAGAGCTTGTTGGTAGACGACGGATCGGAGCAGCGCCCTTTCGGGTGCCTTTTCGGCGAGGTCGAGGTCGAGGCGACGTTCACGTCCTTGGTGGATGCTATCGGCCAGGTGAACTCTTGGGGACCTGAGCACGATCTCGGCGGGTAGGACGGCCTCGGCGCCATAAACGAGTTGAAAGGGCATCTCGCCCGTGGCAGGCTTCATTGTGGTGCGTCTGGACCCGAAGGACGGAAGAAGCTCGTCCACCCACGACTGCCGTCTTTGGGTGAGGTCTTTGAAGACCCTCTTCTTGACCCCTTGAAGGATTTGGCCATTTGCTCGCTCGGCTGCTCCGTTACTCTGCGGATGAGCTACAAAGCGAAAGCGAGACCTTTGTTCCTATATCTTGCATGATGAGCACGGAACACTATTGGTGAATTGAGTGTAGATTGTCCGTGATGAGGCGATTAGGGACCCCAAAGCGCGTTACCCGCGTTACTAAGGAAAAATCTCTTGGTGCTTGGCGAAATGGTTAATCTGAGGCTCGGCCTTGATCCACTTAGAAAAGTGTCGATGGCCACGAGCAAGTACTTGCAACCCTTTCGACCACGGGGAAAGGCAGAAATGTCGACCCCCTAGGTCGAGAATGGCCATGAGGCGGGATGGTCTCGGCGCGTCTGTTGGTGGTGAGCCTTGAGCGTGGCCCGCATGCACGGCGGAAGTCGTCCACGAGCCCCGGCGTCTTCTAGAGTGTTGGCTAGTAGTATCCCAACAAAATGCTTTGCTCACGCAGGCGTCCGGAAGGGCAGTGGGCGCCATATTCCTTCATGGATATCTCTGAGAAGGAAATGGCCCTCTTCTCGAGATATACACTTGGAGAGGACTCCAAGTGCCCCTTTGTGGTATAAGGCACCCTCGATTAGCTTGTAAGCAGAGGACCGTCTTTTAAGCCGGGAACGCTCGGCTTCCTCCTCGGGCAGTGTCCCATGGGCAAGATCTTTGGGCGAATGGCATCATCGATTTGCACGTGCTCGAGAAGGAGCGTTACCGCGTCTCTCGTGCCTCCTCTGAGAGGAATGGTGGGCTTTAGCGAGATGCTCAAGCTGGCGCCCGGGCGAGAACATCTGGGGTTTGCCTCCTCTCTGAGAGGAATGGAGGGCTTGTGCAAATGCTCGGCAGAGCCCCCCGTGGTGGGCATCTGCGAGAACCGACCTTAGAAAGATGGTCGGCGAGGAATGTCCTTCACAGGGATGTAGAGTGCTTGAAATTTCTAAAATGCCGCTCCATCTTCCTCACCTCAACCAAGTAAAGCGCCATTGAGTGGTCAAACACGATACTCCTTGTTGACTTGGTTGGCGACCAGCTGCGAATCGCCTTTCACGGTCGATCATTTGGACCCCGGCGCCACTGCGCTGTGGCACAGCAAGAGGCCTTCATACTCCACCACGTTGTTGGTCGCGGCGAAGTGCAATTGGACGACGTATTGGAGCTAGTCCCCTTGAGGGGACACCAGTACGATGCCAGCCCCCGAGCGTTAGAAAGTTCGGGACCCGTTGAAGTACATTGTCCAGCGGCCGTCCCCAGATTCGTGGGGCTCAGTGGCGGGCTGGGCGGGATTCGACCATTCCGCTACGAAGTCCGCTAAGATCTGGGACTTGATCGCCGTGCGGGCAGAGAAGTGGATGTCGAACTCTGCGAGCTCCATGGCCCACTTTGCTATCCGGCCGCTGGCGTCTTGATTCCTTAGGATCTCCCTAAGTGGAAAGTTGGTCGAAACGACGACCTTGTGAGCTTGGAAATAGTGGCGCAACTTTCTTGAAGCCACGACGGCAATCTGAGAACTTGGACCTCGAGTACCCGCTCGTTTGGTCCGTGCAAGACTTCGCTGATGTAGTAGGCTGGCCGCTGCGCCCCTTCTCGCTCGACCGCCTGACACGCGCTTCTGACTGGGGTCATGCTTGAGGTACTGGCGAGGCTGCTTCGCCGACCTTGGCGTGGCTAAGATCGGAGCTGAGGCCAGTACCGCTCGGCTCCTCGAAGGAGCGGTTAGCCTCTTTCGTCCAGACAAAGCCCTCATGCCTGCGGAGCGCCTTAAAAAAGGGCAAACCACGCTCGCCCGACCGGGAAATGAAGCGGCTTAGGGCCACTGTGGGGTATGTATACTTCGGGGGCTCACAGGGCAGGCCTGCGAGGCCCGACCAGGTGAAATTGGGCCAGGCCGACTGCAGGAGACCGGAGGCAGCTTGGGCTGATCAAGGCGTGAAGAATCATAACGGATCCTAGTTAAGGAAACCGAGTCGTATTAGGAATAGATGTAAAGACATGGAACTCCACCTCGAGTCCGAGCAGGACTCTCTTTTGTAAACCGCCTCTGCCCTGTTATATAAAGGGAGGGGACGGAAGAAGAAAACATAAGATCATCAGCGAATAAGCTAGCCAATCATAATCCCAGAGCACAGAACTAGGGTATTATCTCCACCGTGAAAGCCCGAACCTGTATAATTCCCGTGTCTTGTGTTACCATCGAGTTTGGGTCCAGCGCCTAGCCCCCTTTTTATTATTGTCGGTAACAACCCTCGACAGTTGGAGCGCCAGGTAGGGGCTGCGCTAGGATCGATCTCAGCAAGCTCGATGGCAATCTTCAGCAAAAGCATGGCCACCTTCACGCCGGCCCAGGCGTTTAAACTTCAGTCTGGATTTCATCACCGAAGCGATTTTGGTCATCTTACTCTTTGGATTCGGATCAATTCAATCTGGAGGCAATCTTGAGGTTCCTTTAGCGGGACAATCACTCAAATCGAGAACAGGCATGGCCATCATCCTCGAGCGGTAAGCCAAAGATCTAAACCTCGTCTTGGTGGGAACAGCTAATAGCGAACCCCGGCGATCAAATATGCAAAAGCCACTTTGATTCAAAGGTCGGTTACTCCTCATCTTTACTGTTCCTCCGATTCGGAAGGTGAGGCGGAAGATTTCGAGCTTCGCGGCATTTTCATATCGAGGCTGCGAGCGGAATCCGGCAAAGAAGATCGACAAGCGGCTGCGCGAAGAAGAAGCGTCATCATCAAGAAGGTCGCGCGAAGCTCCTCCAGAACAAAGGCCGCAATGTCAATGAAGAAATCTTGTAGACGAAGGTGGGGAACCAATCGGTTTTCTATACTCCTCAGCAGAATATCGTTGCCTCCAAGACGCTTCTTGATACGTTAGGACCCTTTGCTTGGTCGAGACAAACGGCCGCTCGATCGTATCCCAAGTTCAGGCTATGGTGGCGGTGGCGGCAATTCAGCAACACCAGGAGGAACCAAGGGAAAAGGAGCCATCTCGTACTCGCCTCCTCAATTCACGAGTACTAAGCTTAACCACGGCCCCACTTGATCGTCGCGGAGAGCTTGGCGGGGAAGAGGCCTTCGGCATAGCATCAGTAAGGGACCTCATGTGATTTAAACGCCGAGACGGCGTGGCCAAGGGAAGATGAAGAGCGCCGTAGGCGCAGAGATGAATATGAATGTTTTGGCATTGGCCATGACGACCGGGACGGTCGCTGCAATAACCTCCGCAATTATGGAGGGGAAAACGAAGACCGCCGAGCTAAATCTCCCTATCGACGTTCTCCACGAAGGCGCAATGATGGCCCTATTGAGGGCATCAGGACTTCACCCTACGCTAGCCGCCGAGTGGTTTGGCGAAGGGTTCAATCCAAAGAGCATCACCAAATTGACGGAGAAAGAGATCCGAAGCTTGGCTCGAGTTTCTCTCTTGCGATCATAGGCTGCACGGGAGATCGTAATGTGATGGCTAATTACCTCCCGTCATGCTCACCTCTTGGCTCAAGCATGGCTCACGGGACTTCCCAAAATTCCATAGATTCTTGGGAGGATCTTTGTGAACAATTCATCACCAATTTCAGGGCACTTCTGAGCGACACAGGCATAATCAGGACCTATACCACTCTGCCCGGAAGAAAAGGAGCGAGGCGCTCAGAGAATTCATCCGGCGCTTCATGCAAAAGAAGAATACAATCGGAGATATTTGAAGCGGCGATCATCGCGCGGCATTCGGAAGGTGTCAATGACCCCGACCGATCAAGAAAGATGTCAAGAAGCCACCGGCCCTTTGTAAGGGAGATGTTCGAGTGGCGGATCGCTATGCGGCAACCAGATGCTTTGGCGAGCGGCAAGATGATCGCCCATACGACATAAAGATAAGGAGTCGCCGGAGTCATCAAGGCGAAGCGAAACTGAAGAAATAGTGGCGGCGACCGAGCAAGGCGGCATCATGCATACGCCAAGCGACTACGATCACGATATTGATGGAGGCTATTTGTCCTTTTCATCCAAAAGGTAAACATCTTTTAAAAGATTGCTTCACTTTGAGAAGGTTTGCCAAGGAATCGAGCGACCAAAAGCGGTAAAGCAAAAGAAGAAGATAAGAAAAACAAGATCCCGTGAAGATGACGGCGAATATCAAAAGATGGAACGTGAGCTCAAGCTGCATTCTGAGAGGTTCGATGGCTACGAGTCAAAGCGAAAGCAAAACTCCGGCGGGGCGTCAACGCCGTCATGCGGCAGCTCCCGATATCTCAGATGGTCCGAGGTCCCCATCACCTTTGACCGCTCAGATCACCCGGATCACATCCCTTGTCCTGGAAGATTTCCGTTGGTGTTGGACCCGGTGGTGCGCAATGTTAAACTCAAGAGGGTGCTGGTCGACGGAGGGAGCGGACTCAATGTCCTCTTCTCCAAAACTTTCGATGATATGAAGATTCCCCGTTCCGAGCTAAGGCGGGGTTCATCACCATTCCATGGAGTAATTCTTGAAACTTCTTCGATTCCCTCGGACAAATCACCTTGCCGATCCGTTTGGAACCAAGGAGAATTTTAGATAAGTACCTCAACTTTGAAGTGGCCGACTTCGGGCGGCATATCATGCCATCTTGGGAAGGCGGCAGCTGGAGTCATGGCAGTGCCTCATTACACTTACCTCGTCACGAAGATGCGAGGGCCAAAGGTATCATTTCCATGCGTGGTGATGTCAGCGATGCGTTAAATGCTGACGAGAAAAATGCGAGATAAAAGCTCAGAGGTGGCGGATATGAGAGAGAAGATCCGTGACGCACGCCAAGAAGATGAAGGAGAAATCGGCCAAGAAGCGGGCCGAGGGCAAGCCTAAAACGATGAGGAGGGCCAAGAAGGTAATCTCGACCCGTCCAACTCTGCCCGGAACAGCTCTGATCGGAATGAGGCCTCACCCCAAATAGGAAGGCGCGCTCGTCACATTTCTTGAACCATAGGGACATCTTGGCGTGGAAACCATCCGATATGCGGTGTTCCCGAGGTGATCGAGCACTCTTTGATTTGATGGCGAGAAGGTCAAGCCCATCAAACAACGGCTCGAAGATTTGCTCAAGGCGGAAAAAAGCCATTAGGGAAGAAATCGCGAAGCTTTAGCGGCGAGTTTCATAAAGAAGTGTACCATCATTAATTGGCGAACCCGGTGCTTATTACATAAAAGAATAAAGCTAAGCGCGTAATGCGATTGATTATCTGGATCTCAACAAAGCTTGCACGAAAGATCCTTTTGGGTTGCCTCGTATAGACCAAGTGGTAGATTCAGCGGTAGTTTGTGAACTCCTCGATTTTACGGATGCTTATTAGAGGATATCACGGTCGAGGCTAAGAAGAAGATTGCATCAAGACTTACGTTCATCACTCCGTTTGGCGCGATACGCTCTCGTCACGATGCGTTTGGTTTGGCGCTGGCGCAACTTATCAACCGCGATCTGGCGATGTTTTCACTCCGGATCGGGCATAGCGTGGAAGCGTATGTCGGCAGCGTTGTTGCCAAGACTCACGCGAAGAAGACCTCATATCGACTTAGGCTGAAACCGAAGCCTAAGGCTTACAAGATGAAGCTCAACGAAAAAATGTGTTTTAGAGTCCGTCGGGAAAATTACTCCGGATTAATTGTGTCGCAGCGTGGCATCGGCGAACCGAGAGAAGATCAGCGCCAGTGCTGAAAATAAAACCTCCAACCCGATCGGAAGGGCGTCCGAAACTCACCGGATGCATGGTGGCACTCGGCGATTCATTTCTCGGCTAGGATCTCGAGGAATGCCCTTTCAAACTTCTAAAAAGCGGGGTAACTTTCAATGGACCATAGAAGCTGTGAGTTTTGAAGCGAAGATATTCTTATCATCCCCACATCTTTGGTCCTCAATGCAGAAGAGCTCCTTTTGCTCTACATTGCATGACGACTCATGTAGTCGGTAGCGCAATCGTTGCTGAGAAGCGGAAGGAAGAAAGGCACTTTTCGAAAAATCAAGCGACTAGTCTATTTCATGTTGAGGTGTTAGGAGAATCAAGGTCGCTACCCACAGTACAAAAACTATTGTACGCCGTCTTGCTCGCCTCTGCAAACTCAAGCACTACTTCCAGAACATTCAATGCGGTGGTCACCACTTTCCGCTTGGGACATACTCCTGTCGGGGAGGCCCAGGGAGGATATAAAATGGGCGGTCGAGCTCGAGGGCCTTTGAAATCTCCTTGAGCCCTGACGGCAATAAAGTCTCAAATACTTGCCGACTTCACCGCCCGAATGGACAGAATTGCAAACTCGGCGACTCTTGAAGAAATGGAATCTTGGACAATGTATTTGACGGATCGCTCATGCTCGTGGCGAGGAGGCAGCGTGGTCCTCATCTCCCCAGCGGTGGCGCTGAAATCGTCCTTGAGATCCACTTCGGCGTCAAACAATGCCACGAATATGAGGCACTCATCCACGGGCTTCGCATTGCGATATCCGCAGTGTCCAAGCAGCTAACTATTAAGGCGACTCCATCTTGTAATTAATCAAGTACAAAGAAGATTGGTCGTGCGTCCCGAAGACAACATGGCAGCATATTGCCAGGAGGTGCGAAAGCTAGAAGGCAAGTTCGACGGGCTGGAGCTCATTCACGTGCTCCGCCGTGACAACGAAGCAGTAGATGAATTGGCAAGGCTAGGGTCCACTCGGGCAAAAGTACCAGCTGGTGTGTTTGTCGAAGAGCTCCATAAGCCTTCAATAAGCCAAAAGCAGGAACAAAGCAAGTCAGAAGAAACACCCATTGAAGAAGAGGTTTTAGTCATCAACACAGATTGGATGGCTCCTTTTCTCAATTACCTATTAAGAGATGAACTTCACGAAGGGCAGAGCCGAGAATGCATCTCAGCGGCGTAGTATTATTGCGGTAGTAGGAGAAGAATTGTTCCGAAGAAGCGCCTCTGGAGTTCTAAGGCGATGCATATTAGAGCAAGAAGGAAAAAACCTACTCAGAGAAATACATTTGGGAATCTATGGGCATCACGCGGCGTCAAGCACACTGGTGGGCAAGACATATCGACAAGGTTTCTTACATATTTACTTGCCGTGACCGATGCAGAAGACATCGTCCGAACTTGCGAAGGATGCCAATTCTTTGCCGCCAAATACGTGCTGCTCAAAAAGGCGAGACAATTCCGATCACTTGGCGGATTCGCGGTCTGGGGGCTCGACATGGTCGGCCCATTGAAGAAAAGTTCAAAGGCGGCTTCACTCATCTCTTTGTCATTGTCGATAAATTCACCAAGTGGATAGAAGCAAAGCCGGTAGCTACAATCACGTGACCAAAGCCAAGAATTTTTCAAGAAATGCGTGGTAAGGTTAGGCGTGCCAAAGCAGGATCATCACGGATAATGGGACCCAATTCGAGGAGAAGAATTTCAAGGCTGGTCTGCGGCGAGCTCGGCATCAAAATTTGCTTTGCATCCGTGGCTCATCAGAAGAGCAGCGGTCGGAGTAGAAGACAAGCGGCATAGTCTTTGCGAGGCTTAAAAGCGCGAATTTTGATCGTCTCAAACCGTCGCCACCGATGGGTAAAGGAGTTGCGGTGGTACTCTGAAGTGAGAACCACCCCAGTGGGGCTACGGTGATCACCTTTTCTGGTCTCTGGCTCGAAGCGGTCCTCCCCAATTGACCTTGGATCCCTCGGGTTGAATTTCAAGGAGGCGAGTCGGAGAAACGAGAATGGAAGACATCGATCGATTAGAGTGTGAAATCATGTGATGAAAAATTGGTTTGAATGGTGAAATTGGCATTGTAAAGTGATTTTGGTTATGGCATGTGTGGTGCTTGTGCATGTGCTATGTTGAGATGATTATCATCTTTGGTGATAGCATGATGGAGTTTTAGCTTAATGCAATGCACTGCGTGTGAGTGGTTGCATGGATTAATCTTGAGTCAAATCGTGGACTTGTGCTCGAGAGCGTTATTTGTTACTTCATGTGCGAGGTGTTGCTCGAGGTGACGTGGTCGATGTGAGGACGGAACTAGGTTCATGGAGGCGAGGTTGAGACTAGGTTGAGGGAGAATCGAGGTCTTGGTGGTCAAGGATGTCATCTTGGAGCGTTAAGGGCTAGAGAACATGCATATGAAGTTGGTTAGTCCGTATATGCGGTGGCGTGGGCTGATCATGCGTGCAAAGTTTTGGTTTTGGCCATGTTGGGCCAAGTTGAGATAGATCTGAACTCTTTCCATGTTGGAAGTGGGTTGTATTCAATCTCTCTGTTCTTGCATGCGTGCAAGAGTTGTTTTTGGTCATGTTGGGCCAAGTTGAGATAGATACGAACTCTTTCCATGTTGGAAGTGGAGTTGTATTCAATCTCTGTGTGTTTGCTCTGTATAAATAGGAGGAGGTGTCCCCTGTTTATTCTTGAGCGTTCAGGTATTAGGTTTGTACTCTTGTGTGGGAGTACTTTAGACAAAAGAAATAAAGATCAATCTAGCAATCCAAGTATCTCTGTGTGGATGAGTTTTCTTGCGTGAGTTTTGCCGTGACCGCCGGTGTGAAAAACAAATCAAGATTGATCGTGCATGCTGCATCCGTCAACTAGAAGATTGATGATGATCTGGACATGATCTTGCTTTTGGTGATTAGAAGATTGATCAAGTGGCAATTGAAGCCCTCTCGGTGTTTGGTTAAATCCCGACCTTGAAGGTGAAATTTGGTTTCCTCGTCATTAGATGCATTAGTCCAATTGCAAAGGTAATATCTCTTGATCCATAAATCCGATTGGATTGATTCTTATTGGGTTTGATTCATAATTGAATCTAGTTTCTACAGATTAAAATTTCATATCAATCCAACGGTTAGATCTTTGGCAATTCATGGTCGCCCAGATTGCTAACACAGTCGTAAGCAGTAGATCGCTAATTGGTTCAGTCATCTTGCGAAGGTCATATCTTTTGATCCGTAGATCCGATCGAGTT